>JAUMHG010000060.1:15177792-15191196 GCA_032359395.1 Enteromius anoplus | reverse complement strand
AACCCCATTGATAAAGCAAGAAATTCCACTAATTAACCCTGATAAGGCACACCTGTGAAGTGAAAACCATTTCAGGTCTGAAAGTCTGAATAAGTGGTTGCACGCCGCCTATTATATACTTGTATGTCCGGGGAGTGGTTCGGCATGCATACAGGTATACCACTCACCAAATTTCATTGGCCTTTTTAATAAGGCTCAGAGGTAATTGGTCTCTCATGCGAGTTCCCATATGTAACATCGTAGTGAAACGACTGAAGGGGAACTCCAACAATGCATCACTCATCCATTTACAAGTCACAGAGGATTTTTTATGCTCACTGATTCTTGTTTGTTTAAGAACCTGCTCCCTACCTTTCTAAACATTTCCAACGAGAGGAAAAACAAGAGCTTTCAAAAGCAATTTTGAACATTTTCACCTTTGGGATTTCTCTCTGTCCCACTCAGCGTTTTTGTCTGTGCTTGCTGACCTCCCTCCAGACTTCTGGTCTGCTCCGGTGGTAAATCAGTCTCGAATCCATCTGCTGTGACAACCACAGACAGGCCCTGATTTAAAGCCTGTCAGTCTCATTCTCAGACACGGGGGTCTGCCAGAGAACCCAGCCACGGCCCATCCAAACTGATCTGTGTCTGCTTCAGTCAGTGATTTATGTTACCCTATTTTTAACACCTTCCTCAGAAAACACAAACTCACATCCATTCATGCACACTCGTTGACAAATGGGGATGCACAGACTCGCACGCTGGCGCATTCATACTTGACACATGACACAAAAGGCATAAGTGAAGGATTGTGTATTACAATTTAAAACTGCCAAAGTAACAAACAATTTGATACAGTTCTGTCATGATCTACTAGTTACTACCGGCCCAAATTTAATTCATTAAAGGAATTAATTCACCCAGAAATTAAAGTTTGCTGAAAATGTATGCCATCCAAGATGAAGATAAGTTTGTTTCTACATCAGAACAGATTTGGAGAAATTATTATTTAATCACTTCTAACTAATTATTATTTAACCCACAAATGTTCTTTGGTGAATGTGTCTTTTCTTCTTCAGGTCAAGCACGGTTTACAAGCAAACAGTCCAAAACAAAAGAAATAGTTCACCCAAAATTTAAAATTCTGTCATGATTTACTCACCCTTGAGTAGTTCCAAACCTGTATGAATTTCTTTGTTCTGTGCTTCTTTGTTCTGTCAAAATATCTTCATTTTGTTTGGTAGAACAAAGAAATTCATACACATTTGAAGCTACCCGAGAGTGAGTAAATAATGACAAAACTTTCATTTTTGGGTGAACTATTCCTTTAACAATTGGGGAAAGACTTTTTCACTGTAAAGCATTAAATGGAACATGGCACCATATTTTGCATTGATGTATTTGTTTATTACAAACATTCAGCTTTTCAGTTCACAAGGCATTCACTGATGGACTGAAGATGTGGATCACTTGTTTTTATCAGCCGTTTGAACTCACATGTTGACGTCATCCATTCACTGCAAAGGATCCAATGGTGAGCAAGTGGTGTAATGCTAAATTTCTTTGAAGAAACAAACTCATCTACATTTTGGAAGGCATGGGGGTGAATGAATCTTCAGGTTTAACAGTTTCTTTAGGATTAAGGGCCAAACATTTATCTAAAAAAGAAGTACATATGTCAGGAAGGGATATAAACTAACTAGAGCTATTAAAAAAAAAAGGTGTTGAGTAATGCCGAGTTCAGACTGCACGATTTTAGCCCGCAGACAAATACCCGAAATCACAGACAAATCGGTGCTCATTCAAGCGAGTGACAATCACCCAGTGTGAACTATCAAAGATGTGATCTGATAGAATCGCAGACATGTCGCCGACACCCATGAGATACTTGGCATGCTAAATATCTGGACCTGTCGATTTAAAATCATGCCATGTGAAATTTGTTCTGACTGAATAACAACGGTGATTACCTACAGCCAATGAGAGAGCAACATCCAGGGCAGCGGGATGTTAGGGGAGGAGTTATGAAGAGTCACTTATTGGTTTCCGTAGTGACTTTTATGTAATGCAATATGACGTTTATTATTTGTATCTTTGTTTTGTAGTTACCTATAGGACATTTTTCAAATATAAGCAGTTTACTCAGTGTAGTGAAGCCTCTCACAACATCCATTAAAAAACAACCTCTGGTTGACCAGTATTTTTACTCTAATACAATGCGAAGATATATTTACCATATCGCCTAATCTTCATTTTCATCATTAATGTATTGTTTGAATATCAGATATTCTATATAAAAAATTATTGCATAAAGGAACTTTTTTAAGAAGAAACATGCAGCACACATCGTAAGAATAATTCAATGAGAATAAAGTGTGTCGTCATCAAGGCTTTCGCAGCCGATGTTGAGCAACTGCAGCGCCTGACCTGTGCGACATATGATAGAGAAGCAGCTGCAGCGCCGATCAAAGTTGGACAAATCATCTTACCAGAATGCATTGTTTTGTAAGGCGGCAGCCTATTTCTTGCGGCGCCGCATGAAGTCGAACGCACTTAATGATACCCCAGATAGTCATGCAGTGTGAAAAGATCTGTGACACGACTACTTTGAAAATCGTGCAGTCTGAACTCAGCATAAGACATTTTTCAGTGCTGGAATTGTCCATATATAGATTTGCTAGTCTTGGCTGTACACCAGCAAGAAGGAAAAAAGTGGCTGGTGGAATCATCTTCAGTGTAAACAATAAACATAAATTTCAACATGAAGTCCAATTGCACCAGCAATAACTTCTAATGGATAATGTAGCTTGCATAATTGGAAAAGCTATTAAAAATAAATAAACAAGAATACTTAGTTTGCATAGTGTTATTAGTCAAACGTTAGTCATTTTTCAAGATATTGTAGCTGAGACATGAGCATCCAAAAAAGAAAAGGAAGGTTTGTGATATTAAATGAAAGTATATTTTTGTTTCAGTCATTTAAAGAATAAAACAGGTGAAATATAGCACCTTCCATGTGAAAAAAAAAAAATTTGTTTGATGACATGAGTATGAAAGAGGTATTTTGAAGGTGCTTTATGAGGACACTGCCAATGTTCGCGTAATTTATAAGGTTGAAAAATTTGGTAAATCTAAAAATTCACAAAGTTTCCTGTAAGGGGTAGGGTTAGATTTATGCGTGTGTATTTTACACACAGCAGTAAAACTACCAGTTGCATAGGCTATCATGCACGGCAAAAGTCTATTTCTGTGTATAAACAGTATGCCAAGACACAGAAAGCCGTGCAACTGAAACACAGTTTCCTTGCCATACACCTTGTCATATCTAAACCTGAATGAACTGTGATTTACTCACTATATACATATATATATATATATATGACCAGGGCTTTATGAAAATGCTGTGTGCATTTAAACATTTGCAGTACAAGAAGCTCAAGTGGCACTCTCCTTCCAAGCCAACATTCTTGATCAGCTTACGCTAACTCCACAAAATCAAAATAAAATGCACTGCATGAGCAGTCAATTACTAATAATGACGTCTCTACCTTCCCGAGGTGTTCGAATAATGCCGTCACTAAAGCTACAAATGGATGCCTTTGCGAAGGGAGCTCTTCAGAGAGCGTGATCTGCCAGAAAAGCTTTCATGCTAATAAAGGAGAGTGGAGCGGTGGCGTTCGTTCACTCACTGTAGAAATGAGTCACAGGGCTGCGGTCGGACTAGCACAGCTAGGCTCTGGCGGTAATGAGGAGCAGCAGAGCCAACCTATTCCCCGTATATTCTGTTACCGTCAAAGCCCAATTTCTTCCTGGAAAAGGGAAGCCGACTTAAAAGGGACTTCATAAAGACACAACGATATTCCATTACCACACCACATTAGTCAACAGAGCAGAGATGTGGCCAATAATCAGCTGCGCATGCCTTTGAAAGCATGTTTACATGGGGAACAAGGGTCGTCCTTATTGCTTTTAGAAACAGACGTGGACGTTGTTTTAAAAATATGAAGGTTGAAACGTAATCTTTGAGGGTACATTTTTCATCTTTTGTGTTCTGAGTTTTTCATTTCCTGTAAAACATAATATCCTGTCCTGAGGGCAATTATTCAACCGCCTGAATGTGTGCTTATAGCACTCAACACACATAGATGTAAGGAAAATTACCAAGTAGCTACCTTAGAAAGGATGTTTAAATCTGGAGAAATGCACAGATGTAATTATGTATTCATACAATATTTATATTTATGGTTTCAAACACATCTCGGGGCTATTCTGAAGAGGACATTTTACCTGAAAAGTAAGAAACAGCATAAGGTTAGTGTCTAATTGAGCTCATTTCATTATAATTACTACTTTTTAGGGACAGAGAACACCATACACCAGTTTTTAAAGCACAAGTGACAGTAAGTAAATTGCATTTGCACACACTTTATGTTGTTAATGCTGAATAATTTCAGACTTCAATAAATCCTAATGACTGAAATTGAAGTGCAGAGATTACAGATGATAGCTAGTAGCACCATCATTAATTTTAATAAATGCATTATGGAACTTTCGTCTCAACAACTAAGCATTATAAATTCAGGTTGAGGAAGCTGTTGACAATGTTGTGACATGTAAAGAAAGAGTAATCACCGAACGATATGGCTCTTAAATGATGTTTTCAAATAGTTCCCTGGTCAGACCAACAACTGTTTTTTAGGCAAAATCAACCTATGACTTAGATATTAAACACAAGGGAAAGTATTCTGATATCAAAAAATGGCACACCATTTAATATACAATATAAAAATGTTGCTTCATCAAATATATTCTAGAAGGCTTTAACAAATTAGTTTGCATGTGTACCTCTTTTGGGCGTACATAAAATTACTGTCGTCAGTGTACACATTAAAGAGATTTATCCTTGCCGAGTCAGATGAAGACATTTGTCAGCTCACAACAGACATTTTAATTGCATTTTAAATGGTTGAAAGACATGTGAGCAATACACAGAGTAATCTTGCAGAGAAATGACATAAAGCAATGTTGCAAGTATAATATTGTCTGCCGTAATATAGAAAAAAAAAAAATGCATTTGTTGCATCCTTTTACCTACACACAACTTCCTTTCACCTTGCTTTGCACAGAACCCAATGAGACAAGCATCTTGTAAAATTAAAGCTTTTTATTTGGACTTAAAGTTAAATTCATATATAATGCATATTGCATGATTGTATTTTTTGCACTTTCATAGAATTATATCATTAATTATTCAAATGTTAAAGTGATGTATTATTTAAATGATAAATGTAATATTTAAAAAAATTAAATATAATTATATCATTAATTATAAACTAAATAGTTCCAACTGATGTATAATTTATATTATATAACTCATTATTATTTTGTGTAATTCATTTTTTATATATTTAATTATTAAATATTTATTTATTTATTTATTTTTTACAATTTGCAAGACCCAAAACCTTCATGCAGAGGTCATAAATCAGCACTTCCTCTGTGCTTTTAAACCTTACTGCTGGGATCACACTCCTGAATGATTTTATCATGATCAAAATGGGCAAACTTCACATTAACAGTTCGTTGTTTAACCATTTTCTTTATAATGTAACTTTATATGTTTTCATAAGAGTGCAAAACACTTCCCACTAGTTCGTTTTACGTAATCTTTACTCTCAGAGTCGTCTGGTGGGCTTAGAATGGGATTTTGACAGTGGCACTGAAAGTTAAGTATGTGTTGACACACTCTCCATCGGAGGAAGGTCTCGGGCTGACACTGAGGGGTTATGACAGTCTGGGGGAGGAGCGGATGTTCTCGCGTAAAGCTGGTGTTAGTGAGTGGTGTTGCAGCTAGGTGTTTTCTACAGATCAGTCATTAAAGCTGTTTAATTGCTGCGGCACCTCCCACTCAACAGATGGCTACAGTTGAGGAAATCACGTTATTTCCAAGAATAACAGTAGACTGACGCTGTTCTTGCATTACGTTATCTCCATTAACTTTTGTGGAGAAAGTTACTAATTACACGCATAAGCCAAAGAATAAACCATATACACTCAAGTTGTATAGCTGAGGCAAAAATTGTTCATTTACATAATTTGATATTATACTCAAAGCCAAAAGTAGACCTGCTTGGCAGCAGAGGCACACTGCTGGGATCTTAGTAATTCTTAGCTCTGCCAAGGTTTGAACCTGCAACCTTTTGCTTGGCAGACATAATCCTTAAAGGAATAGTTCGCATAAAAATGAATCAATCACAAAGTTTTTATTGAGTAGCAACTTAAATTTGATCTGTTCATCAAACACTAATAAGACATCTGATGATAAGTATAATAAGCTTCGTGTTTTGTTCAGGACTGTTGACTCTGTTCTCGATGTTCCACAAACTCTATGTGTTGATGCCTCCCGAGCCACCTGTGAGTGTTTTTCTCATTTTTTTACTAATAAGGTATGTTCTATTAGGGCCCTTAATTAGCCTGTTGCTAATGATTCTTCTGTTTTTGCCCACTGTTTTGGTGTATTTGATAAGTTTGAGCCTGTTACTCTGAATATGTTACAGGAGATTATTGGTTATTTTAAAGCCTTCATGTTCTCAATATGATGCTCTTCCTCCTTGTTTTTTCCACTCTAGGGCCATCTGTTTTAGCAATTGTCAATAGTAGTTTGTCCTCAGGTGTTTTCCCTGAAAAGTACGCAAAAATGCAACCTTTGCTAAAAAAGAACCTGGCCTGGATTTTGCAGACCTTATAATGTTATGCCAATTTCTAAATGACCCTTTTTGTCAAAAGTTCTTGAAAAGGTAGCATGTAGCTGATGTCATTTAATGACTTTTTAGGTAGTATGTCAATTAATTACTTTTTTTGGAAGATCACAAATTAAAGATCACAAATTGTTTGAAACTTTCCTGTCTGGTTTTAGGGCCTTGCACAGCACAGAACTGGCTTTGTTGAAAGTTTTTAATGATATCTTTTTAGCAACTGATTCGGGAGACTGTGTCATCCTTGTGCTTCTTGTGGATAATGAAATTTTAATTTCTCAGTTGGAAAAATGGGTGGGCATTAAAGGGGCAGCGCTTGATTGGTTTAGGTCCTATCTGGAAGGACGGACGTTTAGCATCAGCATTGGGGATTATGTCTCTTTCCCTGCCCCTCTGTTGTATGGGGTCCCGCAGGGCTCAGTGTTAGGTCCTCTTCTTTTTTCTCTCTATTTGCTCCCCCTTGGGTCAATAATTAGGATTCAGTGTCAATGAAAAGAAAACGAAAGTTATGGTTTTTAGGGATATTACTGGGACTTCCACGGTTGATTTGAGTGCCCCATACATCAAACCAACTATCACAAACCTTGGGGTTAAACTTGATTCTGACCTAAACTTGGACAATCAAATAGGAGCAGTTGTCAAGTCAGGCTTTTTTCAGCTGAGACAGCTGAGGAAAATAAAGCCGTTTCTCTCAATACAACAATTTGAAACTGTAATCCATGCCTTTGTCACTACTCGCCTGGATTACTGTAATTCACTATATTTGAGGATAAGTGAGTCTTATTTGGCCCATCTGCAGTTGGTGAAAAATGCTGCAGCACATCTTTTAACAGGAAGTCGCAATTTGGAGCATATTACTCCCATTTTATACTCACTTCACTGGCTTCCTGTACAACATAGAATTCATTTTAAATCCTTAAATGGTTCTGGCCCACACTATGTTACACCCCTATATAATGTTGCATGCACTTAGATCAGCAGATCAGCTGCTTCTTAGAGTCCCAAAAATCAGACGTAAGCTCGAAGGTGACCATGCATTTGCGATGGCTGCCCCCAAGTTACGGAATGTTTTGCCTCTCCACATGAGGCAGGGCCCTTCGCTGTCTTTGTTTTTAAATCACATCTCAAAATCTACCTTTTCTCCTTGGCCTTTGACACCTGATCTGATATTTGTTGAATAGCGTATATGTATCGCTTAAGTGTGCAGTCTTATTATTGTTTTAAATGTGTATTGTGAGCTATGTGTGGTTTTTTTATTCTTATTTTACTGTTCAGCACTTTAATCCGCTGCTGGGTGGTTGTAAAGTGCTTTATAAATAAGGTTGAATGAATGCATGAATGAATAAAAAAGTGTGGACTAGTTTTATGGTATGATTTGGAGCCCAGGTCTTCTTTCACTTTCTTTATATAGAAAAAAAGAGGTCAGCCCAGGACATTCATCAAAAATCAAAAGAATTTAATTATTTTTAGATACAGTAGAAAAGCACAATAGCATTGCATCATCATATCGAGCCCTGAGAGATTTAACTGATAATGTATCATAATTTCTAAATTTGCACACTTGTCGGAATGTTTTACAGAGCTTTGCAAGCATGGGATAAACAGATTTTCTTTTTTTCCATTATGTCAAATGAGTTTGTCTTAAAATGAATTGCATTGTAATTCAGGTCCTTACTACGATATTCTCTTTCAGAGCAGATGATGAGGGATCTCAGAACAGAATGGACTGAATAAATGGAATAATTATATCGACAAAGTGTTGAAGAAACCATGCAGAGGGAAAATGGCAGGGGAAAAAAAGTGTTTCTACTGCTCAATACACAGAGTCTCTCACAAACAAAGAGGACACATTACTGCCAGCTAAATTCTGTGTATTGGACACATAGTCAATCTTTGAAATCTCTTTACTTAGAGTAAATCTCGTGAATGGCCCAGCTCCCTTGGGGGTTTTTTCGTTTTTTTTTTATGTGTAGAGTATGTTATGTGTTATGTGTATCAAGAAAGTTTATATTCCATATCTCAGTGCCATTGATGTGTGGTGGTGAATCTCACAAAATCTGACAGTTTTATTTGTAAGAAATTACATTATACACTACGAAGCCAATTTTCTATTCTTTTTCAGGAAATGTGCACATATTTGCTGACAAAAATAATTAAAGCAATAATTAATCAGCTATTTACTTTTTAACTTTATTATGTTTCATTTATTTATTTATTTGTTCAATTTTTTTAAATCCTGTTGCTTAGATTAAGTCTCATTATTATTATTATTATTATTTTTTTTATGGGTGTATCTTGCACAATTAGAGATCAAGAAAGTTTAGAATTGTACCTAATCTTATTCTATGCCTACTGTGTTGATGCGAGTTGGTGAATCCCACAAAACAATATTTCACAACAAATTAATAATGATAAAAAATAAAATATAATTTCCTTAAACAATAGCAAGCCTATTTTAGGACCGATTTGTTTAGGTCCATGTTGATCTGTTTCAGGAAATGCAAATTCTTTCCATTAAAAATAATAATTATCATTATATATATTTGTTAAATAAATAAATATTAATATAACTAGCATTTTATTTTATTTGACCTTATTTTCTTTTATTTAGCTCAGTATAACAGTCTAGAGGGATATCTTTTTTGATCTCTTAGTTAGACTCAGTCACTCTGGCCATGGTCTTTTGCCTCTCAGACATCACGTAAGGTCACGGTGTTCAGTGTAAAATGCAAATGGGTCTGTGAGTGCCATTGACCTATCAGCACTACTCAGAGAATAACCTCTCCTTGTACAACGCTGAATATTTTACTGGGACCTGCAGATGAAAAGCTTCCTATGAAAACACAGCATCTGGGCAATTATACTGTACGTGAAAGTCAAGTTTAGCAATCACTGCTTTCTGGATTCAGATCTGGTTGAAGCAACAAGTATGGAATGTATTATTTGTCTCACAGGATTCCATGTATTACTGTATATAGCTTAAACAGAAATATATGAGGTCTTGATGTCAGAGTTTATTTTATATGTCTGTAGACATGAATGCAAGGGAACACAACTGACAGACATGCAGCCCAATTGATCAGACAGTGGATGACAGGTGAGAGGGAAATGCCATCGCTGAAGAGGGAAGAAAAACGCACAGATGGGTTCAATACTCAATGAAGAGCTCCAGCCAGACCAATGAAGAGGCATATTGATCATGTCTATTGTCTGCAGCATCTTAGCAGGATTAATCATTTCTTATTCAGCCCACCTGAAAAGAAAGACTTTTCTGCATTGTAGAGCATCATAGGTGTGCTTACACTGTGCTATTCAAAGAAAGGCAAGTGAACTATGCCACCTCCTAAGATACCTCATTGTTTATCCATATTGTAAGGCAGTATCACATGTATTAAATAATCCCAGAATACATTACAAAGAGCTAAGAGAGCAAAAAAAAAAAATAAATAAATAAAAAAAATACCAATCCAAGAAAGTACAGGAATACTAATTTGTGCAATAATTGTTTTAAAATTATTCATTCATTCAAACAATCATCATCATTAAAATAATAATATTTTAAAAAGTACAAAAAAAAAAGAATGTATTGCAAAGAACTCTGAGGGAAAAAATCCTCCAAGATACTGTAGTAAGACAGTAAAATAAATATTGACTAATAGTAATTTTATATATATATATAAAATAAAAATATTAGTAGTGGTAGTAGCAGTAGTACTAAATTAATTGAAATCTAATTTAAATATCAACTATTATTTATTATTATAATTTATTTATTTTTAAAAACATTAATAACAACAACAATAGTAATATTTATCCTTAATAACAGTAATAATAAATCAAATGAAGAAAAAAAATATATTTATTTTATTTTTTATATTTTTTATTCATTCACTCTTTTTTTATTATTCATTTTTTGATTTAAACATCATCATCTTTGTTATCATTAATTATTTGCAAATTATTACATAACAGTGAAATCTTGTCTAGTAAAATTTTCGAATATTTAAAAAAATAAGTAAATTTAAAAATTATGTATATTAGTGTCACATCTACACCAGGCTCCACCGCCACGCCCACTCAACATTCACTTTCACCTGAATATTAACCTGCAACACCTGTGCACACACCGGAACTCAATCACACACACCCTTTATAAGCACCACTCACTCCCTCAGTCATTGTCCAAGCTCGTTGATACGTAAGTGGACTCTTACCTGTTATCCAGCGAATTATACTTACCTGTGATTCCTGTTCTCCTCCAGTGATTCCTCCGTGCTCCATTCAAGCTTCCGCGATTCCGATCGCCAACCTTCCTGCTCTCCAGTGGTGTAGTGTGGTATGTGGTGTGTGCTCCGACGTCCATCTGTTGTAAGAAGGAAAGACTTTCTGTTTATGGTTTCCCTTATCTGCATTAAACTACTACATTTCTGTTTACCTTTTGAAGTTTCCGCTTGTATGCGATGATCCTCTGTTAATAAATCCTTTGTTATTTGAAGTATCCCTCGGACTCTGTCTACTTACCATGACAATTAGTGTATTTTATGTAAAAATGAACTATTATTATTTAATTCTTTAAAATATTAATAATAATAATAATAATTATACAACTATGTAGCCTAGATCAAATAAATGAATACATTGATTTGATATCTATGTACACAGACTTCCAATTCAGTCACATATAAGGTTGTCTTAAAAGGCAGCCGCCCATGTAGGGAGTAGGCAGAAAGACAGCTCACTAGATTTTGAAACAAGAGTTTTTTAAGAACTGGTACCAGCATTTCACCATGGCAACTATGATAGCTGATTCAGAGACAAATAACTGCCTCGACTCGTGAGTCTCTCTGGATCATTCTTTATTCTCAGTCATATTCTCAGCTATTTTGCATCATTTTAGTTTTCAGTAACCTGTGAGTCACTGGCTATAAGAAATAAGACATTCTTTAGCACCCTCAGCATTCTCCTCTTCAGAATATTTCCATACATGAGAGGTGTTCGCATATGTGCCCCCATCATCACGATGCTCAACATCAGAAATAATGTGGCCATGAATGCCTCTCAGGCAGGCTCTTCACGCAACCCACACGGAGGTCACTCCACCATTCCTTATCTTCTTATTCACCATTTTACACCAGGGGCTCGTTCTTTGTACGTCGCTTAAAACATCCGAGATGAATTGAGACATCTAGGATGAGATCATCGCGCTAACTATGAGCTCACTAATCCGGTTCTCTGAACGCACTTGTTGTTAATGATAAGTATAGCTAAAATTGAGTTTCTAGGGTTTCGAGGATTATTGCGCGTTTAAAAGGCGGCATGTATAGATAGTAGAAACACTGAAACAAAGCCCCTTTGATTGGTTGACGAAATGCCAAAAGAGCGACCTCAATTTTTTTTCTCAAGCAGAGCAGAGCTATTATTAGAAGGTTTTGGAGAATAACTACTACCTAAATCTTGTTTGCATGAAATAAACCTGCTCCCGAGTCCCAAGTCCCGGATGAGCGTCGAAGAACGAAACAATCCAAGATCAGGACAAATCCACAACAATCAATTCCAGCTAACTGAGTTAGCGACGAACGAAGAACGAGCCCCAGGTTTAGACCTCCCAGACAGCTCCTCCCATTATGTTAACAGAACATATTATAGTAGACTGTCCTCAAAGGATATTTATTTAGCAGAAATATATGCTAAACGTGTTTAATAGATCTGTTGTTAGTTTGGAAGAATTTTATGTTCTTTCAGAAATTCTTGAATAATAAAATACTGATATAAACATTATTCTAACCAAATCTAACATGTAAACACCTATACAGTAGGTGGCAAAAAAAAATTACTGTCCTTAAGAGTGAATCACTGAGTCATTTACTCATTCGATTCGTTCAAAAATGAATCATGTTCCTTGTCTCAAGTTAGTTCAGTCAAATGAGTAATTGAATCGCTCATTTAAATGATTCAAAAACACGTTCATACATGAACAAACACACCTTTGTCTCGCTAGGAGATTTGATTAATTAAAAGTTCATATATTTTTAAGTGCAATTTATGTTCGATAATGACAACTAAGATCCAGAAGGAAGGAGAGTGCAATGCTGCTGGAGAGGTTTAACACAAGCTAAAGGTAAGCGGCATGTTTTGTCTGGTCGCCGTGCCATTGTTAAATGCTTTCTTTTCTTTCTTTTTCCACTCACGATGGGAAGCTTATGAATTTAGTTTGGATATAATTTAGATATTATTTAGGCCCCATTTACATGAAGGGAAGACGCAGATATTTCCCTGCGGTTTGGCCTCTCATATACACGCAAACCCTGTTTTTATTATTTCTAAAAACTCAGGAGATTTCTGATAACGTCGGTTATGTGTTGCCGTGTCAACTAGGAGAAACTGGGTTTTAGGTTCGCAAACTCTTATGCGCCAGAAAATACGTAACGTCATGTGAGCGCCCTGTTACACAATGTAAATTTTACATACTGGAGGTTTGGCATAGTTATTTTGGCGCTCGAAGACGTATTTATGCAGGTTGATATAAATGACAAGTTTTTTGAAAAAGATGTTTTGTTCCTTTTCAGGAACATCAACACTGCGTTGATGTTAACTAAAATCCGTCTAGATTAGAGTCAGGTGCAGCACCCTCAGGTGACGCCACTGACTGGGTGCTTAAGAACACCTGCGG
>JAUMHG010000060.1:15126968-15143827 GCA_032359395.1 Enteromius anoplus | reverse complement strand
TTTGCTCGCATTTGGGAGTAGCCTCCACTTACGAAAATATTGACTCAGGTTTACCAGGTCTGATGTTAATGTAGACTAGCCCTCCTCAAATCTACGATGTTGATATGCGAGAGTCCAATTATCAGCATAGCCAAACTTGCGTGATATTGTAGCTTGTAAATCAGAGATGTAAAGGTTAAAGAGGAGGGGGGCTGAGACCGAACCCTGTGGTGAACCATTGTCTAGTTTTTTACTCTGCTTTTGCTATTTCCCATTATAACTTGGTACATACGTCCAGAGAGAATGTTATTTATTAGCGTTATTAAGAGTCGAGTTGGAACCACACAAGCAAGTTTGAAGATCAGCCCCTGTCTCCAAACTGTGTCGTATGCCCCCGACAGGTCTATAGACGCAGCAGAGGTTTTAAGATTTTTCTCAAATCCTGATTCAATAAATGTGCTTAGGGCAAGTACTTGATCAAGGCAACTTCAGTTCGGTCGAAAACCTGCCTGCTGCATCTTCTCCAAGATAATTTGGGATATTCTGTTATAAATTTTAAAAAGTTTAAATATCATGCTCAGCAATGCAATAGGTCTATAACTTTTGGGTTGATTCTTTTCTTTCCGTGGTTTTAATAGTGCAACTCCTTTTGCGCGTTTCAGTCTGTCAGGTATGGTTCCTGATAAGAAGATATCTGAGTAAAATTGGGACAACCAGGAAGCAGCATATTTGCCACAATGAATCAAGAGTTCTGGTTGTAGGGTGACTACAAGGCAATGGTCTGTTGTTTAAGGTAGAGACAAAACTGAGATCGGGATTGTAATCACGGTTCCAAGCTGCCGATCGGAAGGACCCACAATCTTTTGCATGAAAGATCAGATATATGTTATGATCCTCTGCCCAATTAACCAGTTTTTCACCATCCTCATTATTAATTTTATATTTCCATTGCGTGTGATGGCTATTGAAAATCACCCACATAAATGGCTGGGTATGGGATTTACTGGAAGTACAATATTTGACCAGCTACATGAAGGCGGTTTATAGATGTTGCTGATCAAATTTTCTCCCAATCTGATGGTCACATTATGAATGTTATCCTTATCAGATACCTAGTGCAAATAAGCATCTTCCAGATTGGATCTAACATATGTGGCAACTCCATATTACGATGGTAGGTAGCACCCATAATATCGTAACCGGGGGTTCTCCCCCTCTGGGCAAGTTTTTCTTCGTTTTCTGTGTGAGTTTCCGGGACCATGTCAACTTTATGCTGAGACAGTATGCGTCCCAACAACTGGCATTTAGCATTACTTATACCTTCTATATTCAGTTGGCAGATCCTGACACAAGGGCCAAGATCTCCAGCGACATGATTGCGCTTCGCTTTGATTACGATGTGATGAACGCCAGGAGGAAGATGTAATTTTTGTCTGGCGACCAGTTTGCTAGATCATTTAGCGTTACCCAGGGTGCACCATGTGGAGGCGATCTAGCATTACACCCCAAATGATATCCTATAATGATATTCCTCTTCTCTAGACTTTATTTAAATAACAAACTACATCACGTTTTGTTTACAAGCTGTTTTAATGATGACCTTCCGCTGTTGAAACACTAATTAAACTATTACGTGAGGGAGGTGAGATGTTCCAGCCCGATTTCCTGTCTATTTGTGCATATTTTAAGAGGTGGCTAATTCATATGAATTTGTATGTCCGCAATTGCACACTTTCAAAAATTTTTGATAAACCATATGTATTTAACGAGATGCAAATTTGTATGAATTTGTGCAAATTACCTACACCTAACCCCGCCCCTAAATCTACCTGTCACTTAGGTTTAGAGAAATCATGCAAAATCATTTGCACACAAAGGTCACACAAATAAGCCACCTCATAAAATATGGTGTTTCTACTTCTATTTTAAAGCTTACAATCTTATGAAGTTAAATAGGTTTGGAATGACAAGATGAGTAAATGATGACAAACTATTCCTTCATTTTGCTTTGTTGTTCTTTGCCTAGGGCAGTTCCCACATCACGATCAGGATAAGTGTAATGAGTCGGCTCTCCGGTCTGGATCCTTATTGAGCATTCCTCTTTAATCTTTCATCTATTTTTCCAAAACTTCTTGTGTATACTCCTTTTTTGACCCTGTCAGAGAAACCAGGCTGCAAGGCCCAGATGGCAAAGACAGGAGCACAGCCTTTTTTAAGTAGCACGAATGAATCGGAACCTGTTTGGACTGGGCCATTGCACCTCCTGGCAATAGTTTTTCTGGCTCCTTATGCATGCCTGACATTTGCCACCCCATAACAGAAGAGCTGATGGGAAAGCTAATGGCTCTGTGACATATAGGGGTCAGGGGGTCACAGGATAAGTGGCCCTGGACCCCCCCTGAGAATAACATGCACATGTGGAGTTCTTTGCTGCCTGTGTGTGCAGTGCATGCATGTATCAGATAAAGAACCGCATCTGACAGAGATACAGGGTGGAATGAGAAATAGAAAAATTTGGGTCGTCTGCTAAGATATATTTTGATGCATGCGGTTTTCACCTTGGGAATAAATGTTGTTCCCACCACATATGCACACACACAAGCACAAACATCTGTTTTAATTACTCTTCCTACTAATTGAGACTGTGGAGGAATTCAATTAGCTATATTCTGCGTGCTAAGTGCCTGCGCCGCTCCACAAAAGCAAAGGGTTCCAAACAGGCCTGGGCAGCAGATGGACTTCATTCACTGCAAATGGGCCCTCCTATTGAGGTAAGGCTGATGACATATCGCTGCTAACAGGTTCGCACCAGATCGCCACGCATCATTCACATGCTAATCAAGAGCGAGTTGCGCGAGGACTTTTTTCCACCCCACCTATTATTGCCCACGTCAATTCGGCTCCTGCTCTAAAGCTTTCATTGACTGAAGTGCCAATTACAGCTCACAATATATCATCCTCCGCTCCTGCAGATACGGCACGGCCGAATTCAGATATCAGAACAGATGATCATTTGCAGAAGACTTGTTATATATGGAGTGTAAATGCACTTGTGATGTTACCCGAAGTGACGCAGGGGAAAGTCTGATGAATAATTTATTCAGCACGAAGCGTGCAACATCTTTGACCTCTCTTGGCTGGCAAACCCAGACCACTCTGTGCAAAAGTTATTGTATCTCTTCCTATCTTTTTGACATAAAGTTTTTATGGGTATAACGAAATTAAAAACAAGCCGTAATGACTGCGTCTCTCAGCATGATTGAACCTCCATGAAAATTTTACGGGGTTTCTTGGCATGCCACAGCAGCCCACTTCAATGCTGACTTCCAAATAACTTCCTTCTCCAAAACCAACACAAACACATATACAGAATTGTTGGAAAGTGACTAACTAAAAGTTCTAGCATTTAAAAATGACCTAACGTTAGCGCTGGAAAATTTAATTCATGCTAGTAAATTTTTTAATTTGAATGCTTTGTGTTTAATAATAAAAAAGTGTGTTGTTTTTATAAATAGATATCATAAACATTAAATAATTATTTGTTCTCACATCTTATTCATTTGTTTTTGTGGTTTTAGTTAAATTGTGACTAGGTTGTATATTTAACAAGGGAATTAATTAGTACAACATGGCCACAATTTAACTGAAGTGTGTTTTTTTTTTTTTTGTGGTCCCTAAATAGGATTGTTTGCGTGTCCTGTAATAGAATTGCATGTGATGATCCTCATTTTTAAGCCACTTTTGACTAAATATGATTCTGAAGTAGCTATTTATTTATTTATTAACTTTTTGTACTTAAAAACTCAAGCTTGCCTACTCATAAAGTTGTTGGAATAGTTTCCCCAATGCCGATGTACTGTACAAACACACACAAATACGCATATATTGCTATGCTGTAACCCTACAGATTTCTCTGGAAATAAAGGTTCATAAATCTTTCACACTAACGTCCCCTTGGCAGGTCTCTTGCATTGGTTTTCTTGTTGTGTACGTTAGCCAGGTCACATCAGAGACACAGCTGTGACCTCAGCACATGGGCAACTCAAGAGAGAAAAGCATACTGTACTCCCATCTGTGTTTCCACACTCCAGAGCAGCATACAGACCACATGTTCATTGTTTATGGTCCCGCTGTATAGTTTAATGTCTCTTTGCGCTGTGAGACAGAGATTATGTGAGAGATATAGCAAATATTGGAAAGGAAATCTCTCTCGCTTTAGTAGATGCTCAGGTTTTTGTGTGTTTGATGATGACAGCTGGAACGATTTTAGAGCCATAATCCTCTTAAATAGTGTTTGTTCACTGCAATCATTTTATTCCTGTTAGACGGCACAAACAAGCTTTGAATGACAGATATTATCACTTGATTTAAACAGATTAGAGACCAGCACCACATGTCTGTTTAGGCTTTTTAGATTTATGAGGTCACTAGGCCAGCGGTTTAAGCTGTTAGATGTAATTAATGTCTTATTGTTGCATTACATGTTACAGTATTATTGCAAGCACACCAGTGTTTATTGCAGTATGTTATGCATTCAAATGTATTTTTGATTTCCAACTCCATTTAAAGGCAGCATCATCGTTGCAAGAATTTCCTGTGCGCAAAGGATTGTGGGATATTGTGAGATCAAATTAGAAATGCATAAAGTCAACATGATCATCAAAGACCCTATCAGATTCACACATGCCACCAACTGAGCCTGTTTTTGTGTGTGTGTGACACATCTGTATCAGTACATGTGTGTCTGATTAGACCGAGAAGAGTGTATTTCCCCATAATGAGGGTTAATTGTTACTGTTGTGTCAGAACATGTTTCTTGATTAGCTATGTGCTCCATGCTGCGAGGGGTTCGACCCCACCCCACTGTAACGGATCTCATCTCATCATTGAGTCAATTCGTCGACACAATCTGACGATGCCCACTGCAGACCAGCAGCAGACAGACAGGAGGCAATAGAGGGAGAGACAGATAGACACCCAACACCTGGGGTGATGTTAATTGCAAGTTAGAGCACGCTGACCACAGATTTACAACAGGATGACATGTAAGAAAGGCATAGGGCAGAAAAGCCCCTCCCACATCATCATTTACGCATTTCTTTTACATGCATAACATAATTTACACAAGTATGACATGCACTTGGATCAACCTGATTTGTTTTTCTTACAACAAAATCTGTCAGCCAGTCATAGATCTAACTATAGCTGCCATATTGCCACATTGCACAGCTTCATTAAACTGCAGTGTTGCACTGAAAATCAACTCCTCATTTACATAAATAGGATGCCACCAGTCATATTGTCTATTGCATTAAGAAAAATAATAATAATACAGCAGAATGTTACACTCTGACCATTTGTTTTCTCTTGTCCTTTAGTGTTACAGTATATGATCAATATTTTGTTAATTTCCGTCTCATAGTTACAATTACATTGCATCACACACTGGCCAATTATCCAAAGCCAATTATAATTCAAAAGATAGGACAGAAGTAGTAATTTGTGAAGAATCTTTCCATTGTGACAGATCTTTGAAATAAACTGGAAAACAGATCTGAATTATTTGTTCCCAAATTAGACCTAGTGATTCTTGGGTTCAGCTCATTGACTCAGATCAACTTACTGAATGATTCAGTTGCATTGGTTAATAGCTCAATAGAGGGTAAAATTAACAGTGAGTAATGACTTGAATTTGAGTGTTTTCTTCACACAAAGCTATTTAAATGAATCCAGAAAAAGTATGATATAAGCACAACCTGCAAGGACAATTTCAAAAATACTTTTCCTTTTTGAAGTGTTAACTACCAAGAACTAACCATTTAATTGGCTTGGAAAAATACCTATAAATGCAAGAAAACATTGTACTGCAGTGTAGCGTCTGTTTTATTATTATCTACATGTATTAGATACTCAAACTGAGGATCATCAGGTTTAAATCAGATAATTAGCCAACAAATCGTCTCCATCTCTTATTCCTGCATATGCAAAGACAAATACAATCTCGAGAGCTAAGGAGTCTTGTACAGTGGCTACCTAGTGATTTCTCCTTGTCCGCCCACAGCTCTCTGATTATGCCTACACATGTAAGACACTTGTTTGGATTGGGTCCGTCTTTCCCACACAAAAGCAAGGACGACCTCCACAACACCTTCTACTAATAGAACAGGCCAACCTGCTCTAAAACAACCACTGTGGCCTCGATACATGACTCCATCAGAGCACTGCAACTTCAGAGCACTCCAAGTTTCGCCAGAGTCTGAAATACAATGCTACTTCTCCATCATTTACTGATCCAAACAAAGACATCTTGTGGGACCTCCTCAACAGTGATGGTGTACAGAGGGAGTACATTAACCTCTGGTGCCTTCATTTTTGAATCCTGTGGAAACTAAAGGATCATGAATATGGAGGAAGAAAGGAACATAGAAGAATGAACGAGTAATATGAAGTGACACATCCGTAGTGGGCACAGAGAAAAATGGCGTGCCATTGTGGGGGGAAGGGGAATGAAATATTCAAATGCTCCTCTGTTTGTGCCATTCTCTGAATGAGGCACGAGCAAAAAAGCCACTCGTATACTCATCACACTGGAAATTTAAATGCCCACGGCCAAACTTGAGCATGAGCGATAAGCACAACATCTGCTTCCCGTCTCCTTTGTACGTGATATCAGCTGTGGAGAGAATCATTCTGGTAATGGCGAGCAGCTTCTCCGATCCCCTTTTGGAAATTAAGCCTACTTTGATTTGTTTTCTTTCTTATAAATATTTACAAGTGTATTACTATACTTAAAATAACTAAAACATGGTCTATCCTAGAAAGTCAGGCTTAAGGATACTAAGGCCTTAATAATGTTGGTCCTCAATTGGTTTACTTCCCCAACATGATTCTACAATTAACAACATCAAATGGCGACTCAAAGTAGTTTCAGAATTTTGCAAAATGTCTTTAAACTCTGTCTGTATGAATGTGCAAGGGGAGTCAAACCCATATTCCTTACTAGTAACCAACAGGCACGTGCACAGGTATGGCTCAACCAGTTTCAGCACATGCCCCTCAAAAGGTCTGTTCACGGCCCTGGTAACCATAGAGACAGAAGTAATACCAAAGATGGCGATGTCCATAAACTTAAAGTCTTACCACTTTTGGACATTACAAGAGTCCAATTTAGCCGCAAGTTCTTTCTTCAAATTTTCATTAACTGACTTTTGAAGCTTTTACATTTGGGCGGAGAACACAAAGCTGATAGGGGAGCAGCTCCGGTGGAAAACTGATGAGATAAAACTTTAAGATCACATGCGGCTTATTTATCTGTCACTGTAAGCTCCCGACAACACACATGGAAACACGCACTACATGGTAGAAGCGCGTTTGTGCAGCAGAGCGGCTCTTTCGCAGTGTATGGCGTGACAGACAACTATTTGTCCAGTCCTGTTCCGATAATTAGATAATTCTTTAACATTGGTTAATGGAAAAAGTAAAGTTAGTTTTTTAATTGAAATTGATCAAATATCGCAAAAAGTTTTGGATAAATCTGTAATGGGAAAAAATTACTATGTGAAATCAACGCAAACGTTAAAATGTTCAATAATTTGATGTGTCTTCAGTTTATATTCCAGTCAGTTTTCAGTTAAAAAAAATCTAGATAAACATATACATATACAAATACATAATCACAGACTAAGTTGGATAACAACTGTGTTAATCACAGAGGGCTGAATCCCAGTAAAAGGGTCTGCAATTACAGTATCTTGGCAGGAACTGTGTAGGTTCATGGCCTGCCGTATAAAAGCTTCCCTGTAGCATAAACAGTAGCACATGGCACTAGTAACAAGGTCATGGGTTCAATCTCCAGGGAACGTATAAAATGTTAAGAGCCATCCATTTTTCCTGAAGCCACTCCGATCATACAGAAACCACAGTTGTGTTAAATATAGTAACTCTACTCTGCAGGAACAATGGTTTTGTGTGTAGATGATTTAATTACTATTTAAGTAATCTGTGTTTTTGCTTTTATTCAAAAGAGTTTTTTTTTTTAAAGTCACGCCAAGAACTGGTTTGACGTACAGACATTTTTGTGATCTTTTCCAGCAGAGTGGCTTTGTAGAGGGCAAGTCTGTAATCATCCATATGGGTGTTGCCAGTCACAAAAGATGGTGTGTTTGCTACAATAGTAAGAGCTTCCCTTTATCTACCAAAAGAACATGGTGTCTGATCTGATGCCAGAGATGTGTGGTGCACCGGGGGAGAGCGCGAGAGAGTGAAAGCAAGATCCAGTTTCCCTTTATCCGCTCATTTTTATCTAAAAGCCTGTCTCTCCCCACATTCTTGTTAACGGTGGTCGTTTCGCGCTCTGAGGTTTCAGCGAAGGTCAATAAATGGAGCTACTTTAACACTGGTCATTAAAAGAACCAGGGAGAAAACACTGAAAACATAAAAGCTACCCATTCATTTATGAACACAAAACATAAATCACTTTGCAGTTTTTACGTACGTGTTTGTGTTTTGTGTGCATGCATGCTTTGTGAGGGAAACAGCAGGGTCGCCACCTTGGAGTGTCGAATCTCTTTAAAGCATGTGACTAAATTCACTGGCCGTACAACCTGCGATTGCTGCACAATAGAGATGTTTAGACAAAGATGAATGGGGGCTGGCTAATTTCAGCCATTTGTTATTCTTGATTACCGGCACCCATCTGTGCTAATTGGCTTCTTTCTTTCATTTTTTGCGACTAATACGAAGGCATTTTTCCCCTCAGGAAGCCAGGAGCACTCCAGAGACCATTGCTGTTATTTTCAATTTAGATTTCCTCTCATTCCTGCTAAAACCTCACAAGTCGTCCATGACTTAGGCCCTTGGTGGTGACTTTTTTATTTTCATCGTTTGCAAGCACCTACAAATATGATTCCCTTATTTTTGTCACATATCACACACAATATATTAAAGACATTAATATTCTGTCTGATATAAAAAGTCTCTACTTCTTATTTTTTGTCTAAATAAATGTTTCAAAATTTCACAAGACACTGAAACTAAATTCAGTGATTTTGAATGCTACAGTACATGCACATTTAGGTATCACATCATTATAATGTACTATATGTAAAAGTTTCACTAAGATTACATTTAACAGTGTTATTTAAATTGCATTTTACAGATTGCTTTAAATGAGCATTAGATTATGGCAAATGTAATGTACATGAACAAATAATGTGATTTAAGAAGTAAGATCAAACACAAACATATGTTTGCATTTTTTTTTTCATCAGCCATATGGTATTTATTTCATTCTGTTAAATATGTAAGTATATTAATAAAATACAATGACTGTAATTATCATTTTAATTTGAAATCTTTAGATAGCAAAAGGGAAAAAAAAATTCTGTATGCTATAAGATATTATTTAAATGTTTAACACAATGAGGTTGTGGCAACACTACATAATTCCCCTCTAGCACCCTCTTGCAGCCCCCGAACCCCGGTTTGAAAACCCTTGGTCTCGATAAATGGATGATGGGATTGTTAGTGCTACCATCCTGACCTCTTCACTCTACACAGTTCATATCAAAGCCATTTAGTCCAACCTGATAGGGTCTCTCACAGAGCACATGAAGATCTTGCTTGAATGAGCGGCCGAGCTTTGGGAGACCTTTTGCACCGCCATCCGTGGCCCCAACCGCTGAAGGGCCACCGCCGATTAATCAGGTGCATGGAGCACAATAAAAATCAATGCGGAAGAAGAAGAAGGTGAGGCATTTACAGGACCACTCCCGCTCTGCAAAAGCTCATCATTTTTATTGACTGTGCTTTTAACTGCCTCACGACCGGCTTGCAGTGCCTGCATTTCTTTATTGGCTTCAGACTTTCTATAAAAAGCAGTGCATATCTGCTGAATAAATCATGCATGCACACAGCACACACACACACTTACGAAATGGGAAATGCACATGCCAAGGGCAAAAAATTAAACTGACTGTCTCGGAGAGACTGAGGAACATGGTGCCCTAAGGTATGGCAGACCGGTATCATTTATCTAATCAGTTATGGGATTAGTGGTAGAAATATATTTTTATCTGTTCAGTTCAGAGTGAATACATCATTGAGCAATATGAACATCAGGTTTTATCCAACATATGCAATATCCTACAGCAAAATTGGCATGGACAGCAATATATATCACACACATACAGAGTACTGACCCGGGGTCATGAGTCCAAGTGAGTGAGTGATATCCCTGTTACCCGAAGAGCACCTATACAAAGCTCCTGAGACAATGGGCAGCTCTGATGTCTTCTGGGATTAGGTGTGAAGCTCACATAACAAACACAATGGCCTCATATTGATCCTAGTGTTTCTCAGAAAGGTTTGTGACCCATCGAAGCATCATTTGCCAGGGCGATACAGGAAGTCTTGGACCAAAATGGTCACAGATCCTATCAGTGACTGTATCTTTTTTTACTTGGCGCTCCCTCCTCCTTTGTGGGAATTGATTGCATGGTTCATTAACTGAATGAGTGGTGCTTCAGGACGTCGAATAAGGCAGATGCTTGAGTAATGTGCTCGTGAAATAAGAGTGAAAATTCGTTCGAGGGTACAGTTGAGCATACATTAAATACACACTGGAACTGCAGTGGACCAATGATAATAAGAGGCTCCTGTCTGTTTGGATAGAGATATGAGAGGGAATCATGGTGGAGAGAAATAAAGGTCTGGGATTGTGCTTGACTTACTCAACTTCAGGATTGTGTGTGCATGAGCCTGTCCTTGTGGGAACTGAATAAGTACCAATATCCCATAATGACCACCCTACTTTGTGAAAAAACATCATGATTGTCTTATTTATCATGAAAAATGCCAAGAGGTATCTGAAGGAGGTATGGTTAATATTAGCTTAGCATGAGAACAGTTCACTTGGGTTTTACTATGATATAAAATATGATATGTGTGTGGCCACTAATGGGGACATCACTGAGGGTCAACTTTGGTGCAGTGTTTATCCTTTTTAAAGAAAGGGCAAGGAAACAAACTACTAAAATTGCTGAACATGTCTTCTTTTGTGTGTGGATGTAAGGTTAAATGACAGCAAAACCTTACAATCCGACAACTAATAAAGCCACTCGCAAGTGTCTCGAAGTAAATGGAAAAAAAACACGTCCAGCTGCTTGTGATTATACTCTACCCGACATGTGTGATGTAATACACTATTATTATAAAATAGACTTCAACCACCTACCTTTTTTGCTAGTCTTGGTTTCTGGTGGTATATTTACAAATATATTTACTCAATAGTGTTCTAAAACAATTCTTTAATAAACAGTTTTATTCCATGAATCATAACATTACAGATTATAATATATATAATATTATATATTTTTATATATAAAAGAAAGAAATAAATACAAATAAATTGTCAGATCACGTAAACTGTTGAGACTGGCTATTGTAATATCAGTATCAGGTAAGATTATTCACGTTCATTCCTGCACTCGGTTACATATGGTTTAATTATCAAAATGAAACATGGCTTTACTGCCATTAAAAATCATAAAAGTTGAACTAAAGAACCACACATTAACATGGTTTTGCTCTACTAGCCATTTAGCTTTACCATGGCATTTGTGATTATACTAATTGGAATCAATCTGAATAACTATAGCAATGCACGCATACAGAGTGCGTGATATCTGTGACGCCCAGATGTACAAAACAGACCCTCTCACCTCTGTTATAAACACGAGGATGTTAGTACCGTCCAAAATGGTACATATAAATCACAGACGACAGGTCATAAGAATTGAAGCTCACACATAGTTTAGAAAACTATAACGGCCCAGCACTAATATATTTAATGGTGTTTGATTTTTGTGTTTAACAAGGCTGTCTTAGCTGACTTCTATTGTAATGTATTTTAAAATGTAATTTATTCCTGATTTTTTTATTTTCTTGAAGAAACACATTGTTGTTATAAATGTTCAAAATAGTCGTGCTGCTAAATATTTTTGTGAAAATGTTGATACATTTTTTTCAGGATTCATTAATGAATAGTAACTTCAAATCAAAAGAATTTATTAGTTGATGTTTAGATATAAAATACGTACGAATTATTAACCACAGCTGAGGCCTCGTTCCCTAATCAGCCTGTCTGATTATCCTATCAGAGTTAAGAGATTCTCCTTTAAGCTAACTCCCCTTCTCCAGCATCTTGTTCTTTGCATCCCACCACCACCCCTTTCTCTGCCTCTAATCCTAGATCACTTATGCTAACATTCATCTGTTTTAATTTCAAATCAAAAGCGTAACGGCACAAGAGACGATCTTCATCAGAGATCAGATCACCTGGTCGAGCTCACCGGAACCTAATGCACCCGCACTCATCATAAGTCCTTTACACTCTCTAACATGCGCTTAATCAGACTGGAAATTAAGTGCCGGCGTCCAGCCAGAGGAGAACTGACCCCAAATGAGCCTGAGTTCTCCCAAGGTTTTTTTTTTCTCCAGTCCTTACGGTTGGAGTTTTGGTTCCTTGCCACCGTTGCCTCCGGCTTGCTAAGTTAGGGATACCTAATTTCTAGTGGCTTCATCATCACTTACAGAAGCCTGTATTTTATTATAATATCGTCAATTTCACATCTATCCCTCTAATGAGGGGGGGCATTCGGGGATCGGGCCGGACGTAGAGCTCCGTCCAACCTTCGCTGCCTAGGAGTTAAAATCCCTAGGGCTCGGAGTCCACCGAGCTCCCGGGCATTTCCCCGGACAGCACTCCAAACATGCTTTTTCTATTTGAATATTAATGAAGAAGTGTGAACTAGTAAAATAGAAATTTTAAATGTATTTAATATAACTGTTGAACAATTTAATGCATCATTTCTGAACAGAAGTATCCATTTCTGGAGAAAGATCTTACTACCGCCAAATTGTTGAACCATAAAACAATAGAATAAAAAACTAAATATTTACAGTATGTATACGTATAATTATATTTATTTTTATTAAATAAAATCTCTGCAGCATTAATAGGCAATGTGAAGTTTTAACATAGAACATAAAATGTACCTTTATATACAATATATAATTTTTAATTAAATATACTTTTAATCAAGTTGAAGTTAGACTGACTGATGGCTTCAGCAGAAGCTTATTCCATTGATTTATAACCTAAGGGCTCATGGTAGGTCAGTCTTGTAAGGTTTATACAGAATCGTTAACAATCAATTTCTCTATGGTGAAAATGATTGGGAATTTTTTCTTCCAGAAGCCCCCCCGCCCCCTAGTCCAAAACACACGTTTATCCATACATAAACTCAATTACTGAGGTCAAAAGAAGAATCAAGACAATAAATCAGAACACAGGAACATTCAGCAACATAGTTGATAAGCCATTAAGTGTGTGTGTGTGTGTGTGTGTGTGTGTGTGCGTGCGTGCGTGCGTGTGTGTGTGTGTGTGTGTGTGTGTGTGTGTGTGTGTGTGTGTGTGTGTGAAAGGCATGAAAGATACTGAATGGCAGTCAGGGCAATTAAACCCTGACCTCTTTCCCACAAGGAGACTAAAGCCTAGCGCTAATGAGCTGGTCAAGTCCAACTTATGTAGATTCACACTGTCAAAGCGCAAACAGGCAGGAAGTCACCCTCAGAATGAAGTTGAATCCTTGCCATCAAACCCAGGGAAGAAACCTTGTTGAGCCACGTTTTTTTTTAAACGCTTTGAATTACAAAAGAGAGGGTTTAGTTCATCCAGGCACACAATGTTTAAAAGACTGGATTACTCCAACTTTCTGCTTGCAAAAAAAAGACAAAAACACAGGTTTTCTTTGAGAACTGCTTTGCCCAGACTCATTGTGCAGTTCAAACAACACACTGAGATACTACCATGTCTTGACATTTCATTAAATGGGCTCCTCCACTCTCTTCAGCGGGTCTGAGGTGACAATATTGGCGGCACAGTGCCATCTATTGGTGAGAGGAAGCGGAAAGCTGGAGCAGGTTTTCTCTTTTCTTCTCTTAATCATAGTATTTAGCCTACAAGTCTAATGTTTTAAGACATAGTTTGCACAGAGAGAAAAAAGAAGATATGCTGGACCCCATTTAAGCCATTTTTGTACATACAACAAGTACACCACTAACTTTCATTGTATGGACTAAAAACACTTGGAGACATTTTCAAAAGGTCCCCAGTTCCACAGAATAATGAACGTCATACATGTTTCAAACATGAGGGTAACTAAATTATTGGAATTTGCATGTTTTGGCGAATCATCAATTTAGGAACACACACTCAAAACTATGTGATCGTCATCTTACCGACAAGAATGAAATATTTGTTTAGACCAACAAATGCCACAAGACATGAGGTAGCATGGCTAAAGATCCTCAGTGGAAACCAGATGGTTGCTGGTTTGATCCCTGAAAGAAGCAAGCCACAATCGATCATAATTGCACTCTTAAACAAGCAACTTAACCTCATTTTACTCTAGAGGGATTGTCCCTTAAGTGTACTGTAAGTTGCTTTGCATAAAACAGTCTGAGAAGTGACTACCTAACAAGGAAGCACACATGCATGACAATAAGACACAGTTTGGATCTAACTGCTTAGCGGAGAGACCACTGTATCCTTTAGCTGTGCTTTTGAAGATGGATCATTTTGGGAGGTCACTGAAAATCGATGTTGACTGCACAGTGTAATCATCGCCGGGAATGCCATTAGCATATCTTAGCATGGATTGAGTTGTCTGGCTGGCGGGCAGTGGGAGGGGGAGTGATTAGGGATTGATTGTTCTGGCTGAAGAGGCTCCGAGATCGGAGGATGGTATGGGAGAATGTTAATGAAGGCTGAGTTGGAGCCTGCGGCCCCCCGCTTCTTTAATTACCTGAGCATATCTACATGTCCAGGGGGCCCAAGCCTGCTCATGGCGTGTCCGATAAACATGAGCGAGTGTGTACGTCTGACTCAGGCTCTGATTAGAGGGTTAAGACTGCTACTTTCTAGATGCTCTCCCCTCCCACACTTTCTTAATGCAGAGAGCCTATAAACTCTCTCTCTTTAATGACTAGATGGTCCATGGAGTTCGGATAGTCTCAACCAACATAGGGCCTTTGGCTGCATTAAAATACTGGGCAAACTAGAGTTGTTTATGTCCTTTCCTTTATTCATGATTTCTGCTATACAAACAGACAGTGTCTCCATCTGCTATGAAACACCCGCACTTCCCCGTGATGCTTCGGTTCAGAATTGGCATTAGGTGTGGGCCGCAGACGTTTATTAATATTCATCGGATCTCAATCTGCCTGTTATTATCCCTGATGCAGCCATAGTATGCTCATCTTAAAGTGGTTCCAGTGTTTAGACAATTCTACTGAAGTGAAAATTTAAAAAAAAAAGTGAAAGGTGGGTCAAATGGCATAATGCTCATTTTTTTCTGTCATATTGGTTAATTTATTAAAAAAACAAGATTAAAAATGCTATTTATTAATATAATTATTTGAAAGTGATGGGCATGTTATTAATTTTTTTCTAATTGAAAAGACAACAATGTCAGAGTAATACAACTGTCATATAATAATTTTAAAAAAGCATCATTAACAAAAAAGAAAATCTTATTAAGTAGTTTGACATAATGTTCCATTACTTCTTTAAAAACATGTAGAAAAAGATTAGAGGAAAATTAAAAAGAGCATCCTTGCACATCAATGTGTGTGTGTGTGTGTGTGTGTGTCAAGAGCAATTAAAAAAATTCAAATATGGTAATTATAATAATTTTACGACAAGAAAGAGGTTGAAGTTGGATATTGTCATGTGGTGCAACTCCTCCAAAACTTAATAAATGTATTAATAATATTGTTGTATTTGGAAAAATAGAAACACAAAAAAAAATGTATTTTTGTTAATTTACCAACTGTGACATCATTAACATTATATATACAGTGGGTACGGAAAGTATTCATACCCTTTTAAATTTTTCATATTTTGTTATATTGCAGCCATTTGCTAAAATCATTTCAGTTCATTTTTTTCCCTCCTTAATGTAAACACAGCCACCCATACTGACCGAAAAACACAGAATTGTTGACATTTTTGCAGATTTATTAAAAAAGAAAAACTGAAATATCACATGGTCCTAAGTATTCAGACCCTTTGCTGTGACGCTCATATATTTAACTCATGTGCTGTCCATTTCTTCTGATCATCCTTGAGATGGTTCTATACCTTCATTTGAGTCCAGCTGTGTTTGATTATACTAATTAGGCAAGCCACATACCTGTCTATATATACAGCTCACAATGCAAATCAGAACAAATGAGAATCATGAGGTCAAAGGAACTGCCTGAAGAGCTCAGAGACAGAATGGTGCAAGGCACAGATTTGGCCAAGGTAAAAATTTCTGCTGCACTTAATGTTCCTAAGAGCACAGTGGCCTCCATAATCCTTAAATGGAAGACATTTGGGACGACCAGAACCCTTCCTTGAGCTGTCTATCTGGCCAAACTGAGCTATCGGGGGAGAAGAGCCTTGGTGAGAGAGGTAAAGAATAACCCAAAGATCACTGTGGCTGAGTTCCAGAGATGCAGTCAGGAGATAGAAGAAAGTCAACCCATCACTGCAGCCCTCCAGCCCCAGTCGGGGCTTTATGGCAGAGTGACCCGACGGAAGCCTCTCCTCAGTGCAAGACACATGAAAGACTGCATGGTCTTTGCTAAAAAAACACCTGAAGGACTCCAAGATGGTGAAAATATGATTCTCTTGTCTGATGAGACCAAGATAGGACATTTTGTCCTTAATTCTAAGCAGTATGTGTGGAGAAAACTAGGTACTGCTCATCACCTGTCCAATACAGTCCCAACAGTGAAGCATGGTGGTGGCAGCATCATGCTGTGGGGGTGTT
>JAUMHG010000060.1:15108412-15119230 GCA_032359395.1 Enteromius anoplus | reverse complement strand
TCGGGCCACGACGACAGGTCGTCCTCCACCATAGGCTCTGGTGGGTCGGGCCACGACGGCATGTCGTCCTCCACCATAGGCTCTGGTGGATCAGGCCATGACACCTGGGAAGACAATTACACATTAAGGACCGGGGCAAGGTTAACAGAATGACAGGAGCACACGAGGGAGACTGAATGAAAACAAAAACACAGATCACAAGGACATGGCACGAACGGGGGCGTGACAGTACTACTGTATTGTTAGGTTACAATTTCTTACCATTTCTTAGGTCAGCAAAAACAGTCAAGATTTGCTCCCATTACCTTGGTTTCACTCGGTATGTAAATGTTAGTTTGTTAAATGCTAAATCTTAAATAAACTGATAAAAATCTAATTTTTATTTATTTATTTATTTATTGTTTGTTTGTTTGTTTGTTTGTTTGTTTGTTTGTTTGTTTGTTTATTTATTTTTCCGGGCTGTATCACAGTACAACGCCAACCACAGGAAGGAAAGTCTTGGAGGGCTCTCCTTAAAATAACAGCAGCTCAGTGTGAGTCTTAACTGAGTGTAGTGAGCAGATCAGATAAAGGGTTTTCGGTGCAGAATAAAACAAATCCTCCTCCCTGAGGCATTGACCAAGAGTGAAACAAAAAAATGACTCTGGACTGATTCAGCTAGCTGTGATGCTGCGAGTAAAACTAGTGGCAGCTGATGTGACTGTGAAAGAATATTATTATGTATATGAATGTGAATCATAAAGCAACCATTTCCAATGTGCTTTGAGAAAAAATGAGTAACATTGAGGTGTATGTAAAATCTGGACTAACCCTTCAAAAATACTGGTGTTCAAGAAATATTTCATATTATACTAAATATACCTGCTTTATATTTTACTATTTATATTTGCAATATGGTCTTACCTAAGCAAAACAACTCAAATTTAAAAAATCATACAGCAAAACATTTGAATTAAAGAGGACGAAAGCCTCTATAATAACATCTTTGTATTTTCAATTTTATTTCTCTTAGCAGTGCTTATCTTAAACAATAAAGCACTGTAAACTGGTGTGTGCCTATTCCTTGTCTCCCTAAATGAACTGAAGACGCTGTGTCCTTGCCTGCCTGAAAATCTCAGACATGGTTCATTGGAAAGATAACAAACAATTGAAAAAAAGCTGTTTACAAAAGAGCAAAAATGCTGCACATTTAAATAGGCCAAGCTCCAAACATTTGTAGAAATCAGTGTATCCACACTCATGGCCATTCACATGTGCCCCATTACATCTTTTTTTTATTCTGAGCTGAGTGGATTTCAGATGTAGGCTCAGCCTCAGACGTCACACCCACAGAACATTGGCTAAACGTCTGATGCAGATACGGCACAATCATCGGATTGGTTGAATTATACAGGAATTCCGGGAGACGTACATGTTGCATCCTTTAAAGTTCTACCTGGAAATAAAGGCCCTGTTTACACTAGTGCATTTTCGTTTTAAAACGTTTTGCATCGTTTACACAAATCCGACATTTTCGGAAACTTTTGAAAACACTGCAGTCCCCGTTTTAGTTTGAAAATTGCAATGTTTCAGTGTAGACAATCACTCTGCGTATCCTTGATGACCATATAAACAATAACGTCATGCTCGTTGTCATACCCATACGTATGCATCGGTAGATTTCCCATTCAATCGCTTCAAGCATGCAGATGCATCCACGATCTAAATAATAGGGCATCTACCTATACCTATTTAAGGTTGTACGTACATGAATGGTCATATGTTTTTGTAGTGTAAAGGTTGATCGTTTCTGAAACACAGTGAAAACGGCAATGTAAATGAGGATAGTTTTCATTTAAATTTCATTTCAAATGCCGTTTTAAAACAAAAAAGTGTTAGAAAGAAGAAAGCCATTGTGATTACAACCGTGATGACAACTGCTTTTCAGGATCAACTAAACTCAAACTTTTTTGAGTTTAAAAAAAAGTATTTGAAATGTTTAATAGAACCTTTAAAGTACGTTTTACACACCGTTCTGTCTGTTACTGTGGTGACATTTCCATGCCCTGACACTGAAACAAAACGAACTGTGATTGGTTGTTTGACATGTCAGTCAAATGGCCTCATGGGCAGGCCTTGGCCAATGAAAGCTGTCATGGATTTGCGAGACAATTTTAGATACAACTTACCCTTTAAACATTTTTTTTTTTCTGAATTGCTGTGGCACAAATCACTTATTAACTTGTGAGTCAACTTTGTGTCATCTCTCCTCCAACGTGTCAGTGAAAATGCACTAATAGAAGTTCTAATAGAATTTTGGTTGATTATTGAAATAATATAAACATGCTGGGATTTCCTCTTATTTAGGCTTTGCAAAATTGTGTGAAGTAAAAGCACAGGTCTTACGCAGTTCTTGCTTGGTTTGTGAGTTTTCTGCTCTCTTTTTTTTTTTTTTTTTTTTTTTTTGCTGAAGTTTGTTTTTGCAGTAACAAAGTGTAGTAAAGCAAGCCCACAGCAATCATAATCCAGCGGTCTGTGGCCCTTTCCATGGCGGAAATTCATGCCTCATCTTTCAAAAGCGGTTGTTCACACTTCAGAGGAGTTAGACAAGCTGCTGGAGGCTCTGGGATACCGCAGAACTCACAAGCCTGAAAATAGCAGTACATGCAGACGAGTTGAACACTTATGAACAGAAGGGCAATGGTATGAGAAAAAAATTCATTTCGAGCTGATCTGGTCTTTGTTTATTTCACGCGTGGCGGTGTTCATCATGACCTCTCCGCAATCTAGACGATCTCCGTGGAGAGACTGTTAGGTTCTCACAGTGTAGCCAGAATACATTTGCATATATTTGCTAGTTAGCTCTCAGAATAGTTTAAATTCAGTGAGTGTTATGTCAATGTTTTATGCCGTTTAGTTCATAAGTGTTAGTTTTGGGGTCATTTACATGCAATAGTCTACTCCTGTTGCCTTTTATTTTCAAACATGCACTACACATAAATGTACTGTCTCTCTTATCCAGTAAACACGACCAAAATATTGATGACTCATCCTGCACAAGCCAACAGTTTTTTTTTGTTGTTGTTTTTGTCAAGTACTTTCAACAAATGACAATGTCCCTTCCCAGTGGTAGTGTTTTCAAATGTTTCAAGCTTACAAATATCACTTTTAGAGAATCGAGAGAATGTAGAAATTCGGTAATGCGAATGAGCATGTACGATATTGTTACACTGCACAACACCACTGTATTCTATGCCAAAGATGCATGCGCACTCCGTAAACAAGCACGAATGAAAACTGCATGGCAGTGGAAAGTGAAATGTTGAATGAAAATGCACATTGACTCTCTGACAGCAGATGGCGCTGATGGAGCAGCAGAAATCCAGTGTTTCCCCAAAAATCCTACTAATAAAGCAACTGCGCTACTTTTTGTTTCTGAAACTTATTTAAACGATTTGAATTAGGGCTGGGTGATTTAATCGTTGATTTATTCAAGCGCATTTCGTCAGTAAAGCCGGTTCTTTGATTAGCGGTAAATGAACGGCAGTTGATACACAGAGCTACGCAATGTCGTCTTCAGAATCGGAAGCGATTCATTTCCGATTTTGAATGGGATATTGTGTAGCTCGCCAGAGATCTACGGCTCTGTGTATCAAGTGCCGTTCATTTTAAAAACAGCTGATTGAGATTTACCGCTAATCAAAGAACCTGCTATACTAACGAAATGCGCATGAATAAATTGCCCAGCCCTAATTTGAATAGACATTCAGGTTTTTGTATTCGCAGTGGTGTTCAACACAGCCCCAAACACTTTGGACATTTGGACAAATAACTTATACAGGCATATTGGATGGAGGACAGGTTGCTATGTTACTAATGAATTCAAGCTAACAATATTACTGCATTAACTAAGGTAAACTTATGAGATCTTACTGTAAAGTGTTACCTATTCATCTTTATTAAAATTTTTTTATTGCACTTTAAAATTGTTTACTTTCTACATTTTTGTGTTTTGCTTTATTGTAATTAATTACTCAGTTCTTCTTGTTATAAGAAAACATATTAAACCTCTGTTATACTTTATTATGACCAGACTTTTTTGCAGCTAAATTTCAATATTGTCATGATTCTATATACCCTGAAGACAATTTGATACCGTCATATGCCATATAATATACAGATTTAAAATGTACAGTCTCCCACCTCTGAGAAAAAACAGAGCAAAAACATTGATGACACATCTTGTACTCAGAGGCATATGCAATACAAAGGAAACACATCAACACATGATCTCTTTAGGTTTCCGCCTCCTTTCCACATCATTTAGCTGGAAGCAACAGTTCTAAGCATTTTTACCCCAACAGTAATTATTATCTGGACTCTCATTCTGACAGCACCCATTCACTCCATTGGTGAGCATGTGATGTTTCTCAAATTTTAACTTTTTCTTTGTTTTTTCTAAATTTTCTTTTTAGGTGAAGTATTTATTTAACTGTATAATAAAGTCTCTTGGAATGCCTTATCAGATTTAATATTACAATGAATTTCAGCATTAAAACTGTTCTTCAACCAGTTGTTTAGGAGATGTGTTCTCTCTCTCTCTCTGTGTCACTATTACTTTTGGTGTCTCACACACACGCATACACACACATTTCTCTTGATTCATGTCAGCCTCCAACTATTATTCACATCTGGTACTACAAATAAGAGCATTTTGACATCCCCACGGTCTCTCCGGTGCCTTCACTCCCCCGCAGTGCCGTTCCCATTCCTCTCTCCCCCTGTTTTAAAGTCTTTGCCATTTTTCTTCATTTGGTCTCAGGCTCTTTATACTCATGTCAGTCCGATCGTGATGTCTAAGGTGTCATTTTGCAAATAAATGTTGACGTTTCTTCTAGCTTCTAAGTTACTCATAATGGAAGGGGGGTGGGGGGGTCTCAGGAAAACAAATCATACTGTCAGCAGAAGTAATTTTAAAGTCTTAGCTCACAGACCTAACACACAGGTATTGTTTTTCACAACCCTACAATCATAACATTGTGTCACCTAATTGCCTATCAAATGAGCACGGCATAGCAATGGCCCTGAGGTCCCTGCTGAGACCGCTTTGATTTGATTTCAAGGAGATTTGTTGGCTGGATTCAGTGGACCACTGAAGCAGGATTAGGGAGGTTATTTCAGGATTAAAACAGGCTTGTCATTTAATTTGCTCTCTCTAAGGCAAATGAGATCAAGCAGCAATGCAGAAAGGTCTAAATCTTTTACATATTAAGTACGCATTTTGCCTATTTACATGGGTGAGCAGCACTAGGCAACCCTTAACCTAGCATAAGATTTGGCGCTTAACCCAGAAGATCTCAAAGGTCCAAACCAGCTTGTAAAGATCAAGAAGGCAATAATATGTTTGGCCTATGCAAAGTTAAAGTATATTTACATATTTTAAAATAAGTGTGTTTAGTTAAATACATGTTAGAATTTAAAAAAATTAATTAAGATATAATGGGTGACAAATAAGAATATATTATATTAATATCAAAACAATAATAAAACAAACCTAAACCAGTTTCAAATCTGAAAATGTATATTAAAAACAAAAAGTATCCCAAAAGATTTTCAGTTCAGTGTTGTTTTAGTATCAAGGGTTTTTATGTTGTTGTTTTTTGCCTTTTTAATTGTAGTTAAAGTTTAAGTAATTTGTGAATAAATAATGTGTAAATTATAAAACAATATATAATTATTTATATGTGTCACGATCAGGAACGAGCAGATTCAATTTCAGATTGTTTATTAACAAGAAAAAAAAGTGAGACAGACAGGGTCGATCATCACCAAAACAGAATTATCTGAGGCAGAGACAGAAGAGAATGGTCATACAACGTGGCATGGGTCAATGACAACAGCAAACAGAGTCCGAAGGGATAAACCAAGGGGATAATCCAAACAAGAGCAGAGGTCGGCAAAGATAAATCCACACCCTCCGAACACAAATGGGATACTCAGAATCAGAATGACAGTATAATGGGCCGTGGCATCATACAAACACTTCCGGGTTTTATACAAGGGAAACTAGGTCAATGGGTGGAGCCAACAATTAAACACCATGACAACTGACAAGCTGGGCGGAGACATGAACGAAACAACAAGACAACATACAAGGTGGGCGGGTACATGAGTAAGTTGATAGTGGTAGTCCTTGAGTGAAAAACAGACACAAACACACACACACAGTTCGTGGAGAGCTGGAGTGCCATGCTGGCACATCCAGCTGATCATTACAATATGTGTGTTATTTTTATTAGTCTCTATTTTAAATATGTCTATATAATTCTATATTTAGTTAACCATAATAACTCTTGGCAAGGTAGGAGATTTTTTTTTGTGTCTTTTTTCACTTTCAAATTCTGTGATCCTTTGATCAGGACTAGTTCTGTGTCGTCTGCATTTGTCATTGTCAGTTGAGACAGTGCATATTTGGCTTGGCCAGTGAGCTGTGAATATCTTGTGTCTTTCTTCAAAAGCTGAAAGTGGCTCTGAGAACGAGGAGGCTGCTGTGATTGATGACTACACTCGCCCCAAATCTAAATTAAAAATGAAAATGATTAGTCTTTAAAAGAGATTACAATGAAAGACGAAGCTCCCAACCACCACACCGAGTGATCTGGGTATCAGATACTCTAACAGACAGCAGGGTCTTCTAATGAGACACTCCCTACAGGTGAATATTCATATTTATTTGCATTAATTCTCTTGGCAGATGCTTCTTACCAAACTGAAACTGATGCCATTCCCATGGCAGGTAGATCAGGATAAAAACAGAAACAAAGTGCCAATAAAACCATTAACAGGAGGGTTGAGCAAAAGCTTCCTTCACACAAATGAATAATAAACAGCAAGTCTCCACAGAGAACAGCATCTGTAACAGAAAACACATTACTCTTGCGAATCTATCAAACAGTTCTTTCGAACAGACCCTCTTTTTCTATCCAGTGGCTTTAAAAGCAATGAAAGTCTCAATAGCCAACATGACAAAATTCAAAATCCCAAAGTTTCATCCTGTCAGCATGTCTGGAGCAACAGAGACTTGCACAACATTTCTGCCTTCTATCTGTCATGAAGCACAATAAAACATTTTTTTCCCCCATGACAAACAATGACAGATATTTTTTTATTGTTTAGGACCACAAAAAATTATTTTTCTGATCACTTGTCTGTCTCAACAACATTGTCAGGTTTTAACATCAACATTTGGACCTCCAAAAGTGACAAAAAATAGTATGCTGTTCAACAAGTTTGTGCCAGGCCAGAGAGCTGAACTATCTGTTCTCTTTCAGTCCTCAAATATGACGTTGTCTCGGCATGTCTCAAACTGTTTCTGTCCAGTGGTGCTAAAATAAGACAAATGTCTAAAAGAATAAAACTAAAAAAACTGAGCTTACTGCACACCGCCCGACTTTTTCTTCAGAGGGTAATTATAAAGACTATTATATGAACCTGCAAAATGTAAAAAAATAAAAAATAAAGTATAATAACCTTTTAATTATAATAATTTTGACAAATAAGTGTATAGAAAAGTGGTATATAGGGCTGTGCAATAAACAATATAATGTCAAGACTCAAGACTGTGATCAAATTTATGTAAATAGGAATTATAAGATCTGGACAATTTTACTTAATATAGATTAATCTAATAAACCGATAAGTCTGAATGTTCTGTGTGTCTCTGTCACACTGGCTGTGGCTGAAGGATCACACGAAGCATAGATCTTGCAGACAATACTCTTTTAATTATAAACTCAGACGTAGTACAGAGAACATGGGGAAAGACACTTCAGGACTCGACAACAAGGACTAGAAATACATACACTGACGACGCTGAACAAAACACAGATGGGGTACACAGCTGGACACTAATTATCACAATCAACTAAACAAGGACAGGAATAACCAAATAAGGGCAAGGAAGACACAAGGGGAGCAAAAACACAAAGCACACTAAAAACAGAGTCTGACAGTTTCTGTGTGAAGATACTTGAACTTGTAGAAATCATGACACAATGTACTTCTTAAAGTAAGAATACTGTTATAATTTTTTTAAAATTATCATATTTAACAAAAAAAAATGTTTTGTGTTAAATAAATTGTATTTAATTTAATTTAAAAAAAAGTAATAAATTGTTTATGGTACAATTAAATTGATTAATGCAATTTTTGATGATTTGTCAGATAATCACAATGTAAATCATAAAACATAGAATCCAGGAAAAAAAAAACAGGATTTAGAGGAAATTAAAATAAATTTCATGGGGCCCTGTTATGTTCGCATTCATTCATTCTCAAGGTCTAACAAACAAAAAGCATTTCCTTCCCTATTAATGGTTAACGAATATTATGAAATTGTATGGCATGAGGAAAATATTGTGATAATTTTTTAGACCATGTCTCCAAGCCAAAGTGAGTTTTCAATGAAAAAAAAAAAAAATGTACTTAAAGGAAATAAGCCATTTAGATTGTCTCTGCTCCCATTACTACACATTTGTGACCCTACAAAGACCTCCGCGATAAGTGCCCCGGCTGTTGATTAATTTTACAGTGTGCTAGGTAATATTTTGTAGAGGTTTTGAGATGTCAGAGATATATGAGGAAGAAGATTAAATAATTACCAGATGAATCAGAGGTCTTTTAAAGGTACTTGACCCTCTACTTACAACCATTTAACTCCCCCCATGCGCACTGATTGCACTTGTTAAGTGGGCTCCTTTCCTTATTAATAAGCAATTCAACATGACCACAAATGATTATCCAAGAGATACGGCCAAGGCCTGAGACACAAACAGCTTCCTTCCCTCTCCAGAGCGCCATAGAAACAGAGCAAATCTGTCATTACTGTGACATCACTGCATCCTGCCTGTATTCAAACTGATGATGGCCTTCATGGAGAGCTCAGATGGAAGTTTTATTCAAATGAAATGCCGTGCACAGAGGGGAATCAGCCATGAGGAGAAATTTGTAGTTGAAATGTGGACCTTATAGCTTGTGAAAGTTGATTAAATGAAGCTTCTCTTTATAAATTAGTCTCAAAGAACAGTCTCGCACTATGCACCCATATCTACAGTGGGTCTAAAGGTTTGAAACCACATGAAAAGCCTTAATATTTATTCAATTATTTTTGTAAGTTATATTATTCAATTTTTTAATTTTTTTTTTGTAATTACTATTATTAGACATGTATAATTAAATTGTATTTAAAATATGATTTAGACAAATTCAAGGTCAAAGAAAAATAACAATGTGACATGGGGGATGGTGTGGAGGTATATGTGCTGCATCCCGGTGGTCCACTTTCAGCACAAACACATTTATAATAGCCGTCACTGCCTGTATTCAACAGCCTGCTGTGATGACTGTGTATAAGTGAGGTTACTTAAGTTTCTTAGTGCGTAGAAAAGCCAATTAATCTCCTCTTATTCAGCTCATCGATTGCATCAAGTGATAAGTCTGAAAAGGCAATTTCAGAAACTAATGCTGACAGTTGCTGTTGGCTCATCGCATCTTAAAACTGCTTAATAGTGTTTCGGTATTACAAAATACATAGTGAATGATATCTGTCTTGATTTTCTGTCATGGATGGATCGATAAACCCTTAATTCTGGTTCTTGATCTCAAAGTTTATATGTATTTGTATATTACATATGACGAGGAGAAGGTTTTATTGCCCATCTTAATCAGTCTCTCCATTTAACGAAGTTAGACTGTGAAAGTGCTTTAGACACTACTTATCAAAAACTCCTGTTTGACATTTGGATCTATTAAATAGACAGTTTAAGCTAATACAGTGTAATACTGAACCAACAAGGCACCTGATACAATACAAGAAGCACACAGCCTTCATCATCAAAACACTGTGACAAAAACACACACCAATGACAGCAGACCAACGTCCTGCACTAAGTTCACATGCTGCCTGCAGGTTTTATTTTAATAGGAAGCATGTAAGACAAAGATCAATAAGAAACCAAGAAGAGTTGTTAATAAAAGCATGTCATCTAAGGCAATAAAGTGTTTTTACACAATAAACTTACACACTTCAATTGCTCAATCTTCTCAACATTAAGAAAACAGAAAAGAATAGAACAAAACAACCCAGGCTCATTGGCAGTATGTGCCTCTATATACATTTCTGTAACTCCGCAATTATGTACCTCACTGCACGTTTCGCAGCAGTTTCAAAGTGAAATGTCCAGAGAGTGGTGCTAAAACATGTTTAATACATTTATATTAAACGCTGTTTGAGGTACGTTTTGTGGCCGTTCAGAATTCAAATATTGAATGTCGGTAAGATTAATGTTATTTCATGCTGGAAATATCCCCTAAACCAAACCCAAACCTAAACCTACCTGATAGAGTTAACTAGGGATGCAACGGTTTTCGGTTCTTTATCGAACCGATCGGTTCAGTACACCCACGTGAACCGTGATATTTTGATAGCCTATTTGAGTCATTAAACTATCATTTTAATTAAAATTGGCATTTTCTGTGTGTTAAGCGCATAGACTCAGGCGATGGTCAGAAATTCTCAAGACTAGTGATGTGTCGTTCTTGAACGATTCGCTCATTTTGAACAAATCTTTAATGTGACTCGGGAAGAACGAGTGATCTCGTGGGAGTGATTTGTTCAGTCGCGCATGGCTCAGGCTGCATAGGTTAGGCTTATGGGGCTGTCACGTGATGAACGAACGACTCGGAAAACCCGAAGACTCGAGACACGAACGAATCAATTCTGTTTCCGGCTCAGGCTGCATAGGTTAACATTTCAGCAGCAAAATTATTCCAGAACTTGAC
>JAUMHG010000060.1:15064165-15078182 GCA_032359395.1 Enteromius anoplus | reverse complement strand
AGCAAAAGATTTAGCAAAAGATTGAAATGGAATATAATGATATATATAATTACTTTTTATAATTATTTTGTTTTTTATTATTTTTTTTATTTTTTCATATTTTTATTTTTGCATTTGTTCTTGCAAAGTGTTTTTAACACATTCCCACTAAAACACCAATGGTAATTCATTAAATTAATATTAAATAAAATATACAAAATTACAAAATTAGTTAATACTCACGGGGGATGCTGGGGCAGGGTTTTTTTCTGGGTTAAAAAAACGGTCTTCGGTGGTGGCTGACGGTCACCCACACACAGTAAAAAGTACCCCCCACCCAAATAACTAAAATAAATGCAATTTTTTATTATAGGCTACTTCTTCATGAAAGAAAAAAACTGTCATTGTCAGGGCATATATTAAAAGTGGCTTTCATATTTTTGAAGGATCCTTTGCCAGACCAGACAATTATATTGGTATAATCATATCAATATTGAAAAGCATTTTAAAATTGCATCAAAGTTTATTTTAACAAACAATTAACAGCTAGTTAACAAATTGCTTTGTTTAGGTTTCACCTCAGTTGTCTAAACTAAATAATTGTATATATAATTTTACTACGAATTGTCATTTGACTTGAAATTGCTGTGCATTAAGGCTAAATATTTTATTATTATAAAGGTTAAATCAGGGCTAAATGTAAATCGAAAGACTGTGAGAGCCTGTTTACACATGGTCACTTTATGCGTTCTCTCTTTTTTGATTTGTTAAAACGATTCCTTAATAAATATGCATTAATGTGTCTCCGCAAAATATATAATTCCGGTCTAGAATTCTCATACTGCCATTTATTAATAATCAGCTAATTGCAAAATCGGAAGTTCACAATAGGAGAGAGCATCAGCACTGGAAAAATAAATTAGTATGACTTTATCCAATGAAACTGTGTTAAAGGTCTCAGACTTTGTTTCGTTTGCTGCAGTTTGCGCTTCGTCTTCTGGTTGAATCCGCAGTGATGCATCTAGCATTAGCTAAGTTCAACCTGATCTCACAGAATTGCATGAAATAACCACGTGTTCTTGACGCATAATTCCGTGTTAGTGTCACGAAATCATCAATTAAATTCCGTGATGGGCTCACGTAAAAGATTACAATGTAAGTCAGTGACAGGCATGAGCCGTGATCCACACACAGATTTGGAATCAAACATTGAGTAATGATATTGCCATCATTGCATATGTACTGGGGTGTGATTTTTCACTGTAAATGGTCACAACAGTTTTATTTAAATGACTTTATTTATACATTTATGAGCACGTAACCCAACACCTGCCCATAAACCTACCATCCGTTACTAAAACACAAGATAAACTGGCAGATACAACTACCAACATTATTTATTAAAAAGGATTAATATTCTAATTCTTCCGAGGCAAAAGGATTTATCAACATCTCTTCGTCCGCCGTGACCCATCTGTGCTGCAGCTGCTGCTCTGCCCAAATTCAAAAAATGCCACCAGAAGAATCTTTACATCAGCATTGGTTGTAAAATTCTATTGGCTCTTGCATGTCTCGTGACCGATCGCGTCATGCTGTTGCTATTGTTATTGTCTGGTGATTGATTGCGTCATTCTACAAGTCACCTAAGTCAACATGTTAACTGAGCGGGATAATTTCAGCGATTAAAACCTTGTATTTTACTCTCTTCTTCACATGAAGACATCGTATGGCTTCAGAAAGACTTGAAATACAAAAACTTGTTTGTAATGGGTTTTTTTTTCCTACTGTTTATGATCAGGTTTTGCAATAAATACCTGTGACTGTGCTTATATTGTCTGTGTGTGTTTTATATTGTTCAGAAGTGGGTAGGTTTAGGGAAAAGGTGGGGCTAGGTGCTACAATGAAAATAAATTTAATATCAAATGAATCCGGTTATCCGTGAGTGGACACAGCTGATACTTGTCACTGAATTACACCGTAATCTTTTATGTGGTAGTATCACGAATTTCGGTGATTACGTTATTCTAACACGGAATTATGCGTTAACAGTTCGTGGTTATTTCCCGCAATTCTGTGAAATCAGGTTGGCTCAGTTATGTCCAACTTTTAATCCACTTCGAAAGCATTTCGGAAGGCATTTACTCTTAGAAAGTGCAGATAGTGGCCAGGTGTAAGCAGGCCGAGAGAGAGTGTTCACTCAGTTTTTTACTCTCCCAGTTAACAAGAGCGGTGTCACAAGCACAGCAGTCATTTACATCACATGAAACAATCAAATACGGCTTTGGCGGCCGCCAAAAAAAAATGTTAATGCAGGAAAAACACTGGGGGCTATTCTAGAATTATGGATGACGTTTATTTATTATATAGGTGCAATATTAGGGACAGTACAAAATGGTCTTAAAATGAAAAACATAAAAAGAATTATATCACATGCTAATTTGCATTTAATGTCCATATGTCACAAATTCAAACTTTTTTACTATTTTTATTTAATTTTTTTTCACACCTTATGCTACATTTGCAGTATGTGTCAGAATATACAACATATAAGACATTATGCAATTTTTTGCCCCCTAATTTTAACCATTTCCTTCTCTCCTTTTTTTCAGAAACCTGAAAGACAAGGGATGCTGGCTAAAGGTAAACAGCAATTTACAGTGTGTAAAGTTGTAAATGGTCATCATGTCAGGAGGTGAAAGGCTGTTCTTATGTCCTAGTGTCACTGCATGACTCTCTCAATTCCACGGACGGAGCATTGCCTCCTTCAGTTCCCAGTTTGGCACCCAGGAAAGAAAAATGGCCAGACATCAAACAAACAGAGACGCCAGCATTGGAACCTGCAGGTTTGATAACATGTTTCTTGGCTTCAAGCTTGTATTGTTAAAGTTATCTTGCAACAAGTGATTTAACACATTCTGTCCTCCATATCTAAGTTCAATCTTATGGTCAGAGTGGAGGCAGTGAGATGGAGGCGCTGCAGGAGGCGTACAGGCAGATCAGCAGCTCAGCAGGGGAGTGTGAGGACAAACCAGCTGAGGGCAGCAGGACTCCCCTCTCTCTCTCTACACTTCAGCCTGCCTCCACTGTGGAGTCAGGTCAGACTCAGTACCTAGCTAATTGTTGCCAGTCACAGTGGGCATGTCTGTGCTTTAAACCTTTTGATTTGCAGCTTTTCCACTGCAAATGCTTCCAGTTATGCTTGAAACATAAGGACGTGAGGTTTTTAGCTTTGGCTTTGTTTGAAGCATGAGTCCCGCTAGCTGACTCTAAACAATTAGATTTTGTTGAGGATGTCACAATGACTATTTTTCCTGGAATCTCAAAGTCTTCTATTGGAGGTCTGTCACCCTGATCGAATATGAATGGAGTGGGTGGCGGACTGAACCACTGCCTCTGGCATTTCTTTCTCACATGTTTTTCAGTGCCTTGTTTTGGCAGCAAATCCATGTAAAGCTGGCCGAAGCAAGAACAGAAGTCATGGTTTTTTTTTTGTTTCTTTTTAATATTGCCTCATGAAAGAACAATACATTATTGTATTATTAAGATCAGCCCATTTACAAGCAGATTCTTGAAGAAAATGTAAAACTTTAAAAGCTTATTATACTTTCATTCAGAAAGGATGCATTTAAAACTGCGGTCTGTAACTTTTTTGTGTTCAAAATGTACAAAATGCATATAAAAAGCAAGTACAGTATGAATCCATTTTCCAAACCGTGTTTTTGGCTTTTCCTGAATCACTACGGTATACCTACAGTATAATAAGTGTTTATATTGCGACTGTTTAGACTAGTTTGGGTAGATACCACTGTGGAGTTGCCTGGTACCTGTGTGGTTCACCTTGGGCATAAACAGAGAGAAGTAGCTTCAGCTACAATTTTCTGCTGGGAGACGCATGCATAGAGCGCCAAAAGATACAGACTGCAGCTTCAATTGATCAAAGGTGACAAAAGAAACTTTTACAATATTACAAAACATTTCTGTTTCAAAAAAATGCTGTTGAATTCATGAGATAAATAGCATGGTTTTCACACAAAAATGTAAGCACAGCTGTTTTTTCCGCATTAATTATAATACAAATAATTTTTTTAACACAAAATCAGGATATTAGAATGATTTCTGTACGATCATGTTACACTGAAACCCAAAGTAACCGCTTACTGGGCACAGCCATGCACATTCAATCCCAAATCCACAATGATTGGATGACACAAAGTTCTTACCACTGAAAATTGGCTAATGTGCTTCCGGCCTAGGTGAAACTTTTGTCACCAGGGTCTTGTGTATGTACCACAGATTTACCCACTGCTGAGGAATTGATGCGTCCGATTAAACCAGATTCTGAATTCACCCGTGGCTTCTCTCTCCAGCCCATAATGTGAGTTCACTAGTTAGCTTCACTCACTATGAGTCGTGTGTTCTCATTTCAGTTGCTTTTAAAAGTTTTTGTATTACAGTGAGGCTGTGCCTCGAGGCAGCGAGAATCATAGTCCATTACGGATGTCTTCAGACGGGAGCCCTTTCAGTTCTGCTAATGAGGGCTGTGGAGGGGGAAATGCAGCTGTTCTTACAAGAGAGGAACATTCAGCCTCCCTTCAGTACACTCAGAAAAGCATCGCTGAGGAGATCAAACGGCTCATGGAGGAACAGGACAGCTCCTCTGTGGAACCACCTCCTGTCAAACCCAAGAAGCGCCAGGTCAGAGACACTGCTATTATGAGGCATTTGCCTCATGAATTCCCTCTGTAAATTAGATCCTGTAATTTCTGGAGTTTTGGTAAATGAAAATAGATAGATAGAAGCACGGACTATGCAAAGTAAATTAGATGTAATTTTAGTGGGTAACTACTTGGCTTCTTTATTCACATCGAATGAGATAATCACATTTATGAAGATTATGCTGGATTATTAACTTCTCTCTCAGGTTCCTGCCAGAAACAATGCGTTTACGTCAGCCTACTCTAGAAAAACTCCTGTTCCATCAGCGAGGGCCAAAAAACCTGATAGCAGGCCATTACCCAGAGCACCTGCTCCCAGCAGAACCAGCCAGGCTGCTAAACCTCCATCTCCTCTAACACAAAGGAAAACTCTGAACCAGCCCCCTAAAAAGACTCAAAACCTCAACCAGACACAAACAGTCAAAGGTACCTTACTTAAAACTGTCAAATTCAAGCCCAAAATTAAAATATTCAAAATTCTGAATAAATGTTCTTTATTTCATCAAATTGTAACATTTTCATGACAGCTGAAATGAAATGCATTTTTAAAAATTAAAAGCAAACAATTATGTTTTTTAAGTTAAGTTAAGTTAAGTATTTACTAAGGCTGCCAGTTAGTGGTTTTAATTACATTCAGTTTAGATGCATTAACCAGTTCAGTCACAGTTTTTTACCAAAATGAAGAAAACGATAGTTGAATTATTTTTTATGGTTTTGTTATATTTTGCAGGAAGAAGTAAAACAGGATTTAACTTCACTTAAATTCAAATGACTTTTGTGCGTCTCTTACAGGTTTAGACACAAGTTTAAGACTAAGCAGTGAACTGGTTGCATCTGTGCAGTCCTTTGCTTCATACCTACAGCATCAGGTTGAACAAAACAGTCTACAGGATAACATCCCTCCTCAAGCAGACAGAATCACACCTGAAGCAGTGACAGAAGTGAGTTAACTAGGACTGAATCAGAACATTGGATCAAATCCTCCAAGCTCATTAACTTCCTGTCCTGTTCTGTTTGTCTGTCAGCATCAGGTCATGCAAAAGAAGATGGATGGCGTTTCGACCTTTCAGCAGGAGCGCTCGTCACTGGAGCGCTTTCGTCTCCAGCTCGCACAAAAAGAGAGAGAGCTCCATCTGAGGGAAGAACAATTACAGGAGCAGCACAAGCAAGAGCTTGCAGCCCTCAGACAGGAGAACTATGTATTACAGAGCAAGGTAAGCCCCCGTATATCTGTAAAACTTCCTGATATATTCAGAAAATATATTAATAAGTATAAAAACTATGGTATAACCAAAAGTATATTGTACCATGGCTCTACATAACTACATTACTGAGTAATTTTGTGTTTTCAGGCTTTATGCGAACCTCAGGAATCTATCAGGTTTACCACGTTATAACTGCTGCTGACAGAGGACTTAAAAACCACTTTATATATTTTCATGGCCTAGCCTATTTATCCAGCCTTAAAGCACATATAGGCGTGTTTCTTGTTGAAAATCAATAGAAAGCCTTCAGCTGTCTGGTAGCTCTCTTCTTCTCTTCTATGTATGTGGGGGAAATTGTATGTTTTCCACAATAAGTGTATTTGGAGAAAGGGCAGTCTATACTTGCAGGTGAATGCTTTGGTAAATCAATTATAACATCTATTTACAGACATATTGCCATGGCTGTTCTGCCCATGGAGATGTTAACTTTTATGCTGTATGAAAAACTGTTCAATACTCTTACCAGGGATGAACTGAGCTTTTAGTGCAGATGCATTAGGAAAGGTTTATTCCAGGCATTTGTTTGAATGCTCTTAAAAAAAAAAAAAAAAAAAAAAAAGCCATGCTGTGCTCAGTATTTGGTAGTGCTTTTTGTTGAACTAGCAAATAATGACCCTTAACAAAAGTCAACCTTGTATTCAATATTAAATTGACAAAATACAGGGCACATAGAGGCATGCCTTTTGGTGAAGTATAAATAGGGATTGTCAACAAGAAGAATTAATTCTTGACGCATTATATAAAGTGTTACTGTCGAATGGCAACATAAACATATTTAAGGTCTGGACTTACTAAAGCTGTTTAAGGTTGACTGAGAGGAAGACGGCACATGCTGTTGAAGGGCTCACACAAACGTTACTGCAATGCAGGAAAGTCACTTGCAAATTAAAAATAAATGGAAAAGCTACAAAAACTGTGCCTAAAATCTAAGCAAACAATTCTGTGTCATTTATCCAAGTTTGGTTCTGAACTGTTAAATGCTAATTTCATAGTTACACCGTGCAGAGGAGTCCAGTAACAAACGAAAGTGGAGTTTTGGTGAAGCTTCTGACCCTGTGACTGAAGAGAAACTCAAGCTGATAGAAAAAGAGATGAAGGAGCAGGAGACTCTGATTCAGGGTTACCATCAGGTAACACACTCTTTGTCTGACTCTGCTCATTTTCAGACATATATTAGAATAAGGCATGCTGAAAGACGTGCATTCATTATATAAACGTTTTATTTTCTTATCCCTATCCCTGAATATTTGCTTATGAATATGTCTTATGAATGTCAGTGAATGATACAACACAAAACTCATTTTAGATCATTTTTTCAGCATAATGAGGCATGCAATTAAACAGTTCTTTTAAAATGACACTATTACTAGTATTTAGAATAATTATGATAATTACTTCTAACATTTTCTGTAATTACAGAATAACTCATAGCCTTCCCAGAAACCAAATCCAATTAGTTTTCTATCTGGAACCATATTCAGTGTAATGCATGTGCTGCATATATTTTGGTCATTAGCATTTATATATTACAAATAGGTTAAGCAAAACATGTCTGAACATTCTTTGTGATGATTTTAACTATGAAGGAGAATGAGAAGCTTTATCTGCAAATGAAAGCGCTCCAAGCTCAAAGCAAACAAAATGAGGAGGCTTTGTTCATGGAGAACCAGAGACTTCTCACTGAGCTTGCTCTCACCAGGTCAGTGCTCTAAAAGTGTCTCAGTAGAGTGATCTAAAACATATCACAGCAGGTTATTACTATTAATGCTGCTCTTTGCAGCAGCTCATATAAAAGCAATACATATTCCTTCCTCAGGGACCGATTGAGCATGAACAGCATTCAAAGAACCGTTGGAGGGAAGAGCATTGCTGACCAAAGCTTCAACATTGCAGAGCTAACAAGTCAGGTACAAGCCGCACAGGTAATAAAACCTCGCAAACTGCCTACCTGCTGTAGATAGAACTTCAGATGCATTCCTAATGCAAAAAATCTTTGCGTGTAGAAAAAGGAAGAGCGACTGCAAGATGAGATCCACAGGCTAAAACAGGAGAAACAAGCCCTGCATGTAGACCTGGAGATGATGAGGAAAGAGCGGGACCTAGCCAGACTTCACGCTGACTGTACTTCAGGTAAGAGCTTCAAATGTGGAAGCATTACATTGGCAGTTTATTTTTAGCAATGTGTTTGTCATATTGACGGCAACAAGGATCTGAATGTGTCTCGCAGGGGATAAAGGTTTTGAGCTGAAGATGCTCCAGGAAAAACACCAAGAGGAAGTCACAGAGCTGAAGAAGAGACTGCAGTGGTATGCAGAGAACCAGGATCTACTAGACAAGGATGCGGCCAGACTCCGAGCCGCCACCACGGAGACTCAAAGGCTCACTGAGCAGGTGGAAAAGCTAAAAATGGAGGTCAGCAAGAGGGCCAATGAGCAACAAAGAAAGGCAAAAGAGAGAGCGGGTGAAGCTAAAAGAATCCAGGATCTGGAACGACAGGTCAGACACAGACTCTCCATATTTTTGTTGTCTTATTCTGAAGGTACAACATATTCAGGGCACGTTCTTCTGTGTGCTCTGTTTGCTGAGAGGTGGAATTATCCAACCGTGTCTGTGAGTAACAGACCATCTGTCTGGATAGTCAGTTTTCCAAGCATTTTATGCTTACCATCTCCTCCTCCTTTAAACCTTAAATTTAATTGGTTTAATGGTTAGTGTACAAGTTCCCTGTTCTCTTTCAATTGTGTTGCTCATGTAGATTTCCCTTAACCCTTAACCTTTTCCTGTCACTGTCTGCTATATCTATCAAATTATTAAATACTAAAAAAAAGTCATGAATGGATTTCTATTCCACTTCCTGAGTGTATTTATTAACATTAGCTGCATCAATAGAACCTCTTGCGTTGTGTTCCATTTATCACTAGTGTTTCCATTTTCTGTCTCAGCTCAAACAGATGGAAGAGCTCTTGAAACGCAGGCATCCAAACTCCCTGCCAGCCCTGATTTTGGCCGCTGCATCTACCGGCACAGAAGATAATGGATTAGATGTTCGTCCACCAACTACCCCTCATTCCTCCCAGACTGCAGCTCTATTGGAGAGACGTGTACATCGACTGGAGGCGGAGCTAGAGGGCCGCGATGAAGCAGCCAAACGCAGTCTCAGAACAATGGAACAGCAGTATCACAGAATCAAAGTATTCATTTCAGATTTAGTACAAAAGAAATATAGTTTAAGTGTTAAAGCACTTCAATATATATCAATCCATATAATCAGGGCGCGATTTGTTGGGGGGGGTGAGGGGGTGGAATTTTCTGGTCTGATCTATGCATCCCTGCCTATTAAAAAAAACTATTTGTGAAATGTGTTAAGAAGTCCTGTTTTGAATCAAATGATTTGCAAAATGCGCTTTGAAATCCCGTTGTAAATCAAATGATTCGAGAAACATGCTTTGAAATCCTTAATCAAATGATTTCCGGCATATTGAAAACATTTCAACATGACACTTATTTGCCTTAAAAGAGGGATTTATCATGAGATAATTTTCCATGTTTTTTTGCATTTACATTTTTTTTTTAATCAAAAGTAACTTTTAACAAAACTATTAGAACTTGTTCTTAATTAGTAATGGAGAAAGCAACCAATCTTTTTTTCCAAGCATGTTGTTTACCAGAGCTCACAGCTGGATCAGAAAATAAGGTTTGCCAAGAAAATTAGGTTTCTATTTAAAGTAATTTGCACAGGCCTTTGAGTGCTCTGTCAGAATGACAGCACTTCTCAACCCTGCAGTGCTTTTGACTGAAATATATAGAAGCAGAAGAGACTGCCATTCAAGGCTTGTTGATAAATTGAATAATTATTATATATTTAGTGATATACACAGTACTGTTCAAAGATTCAGGGACATTAAGCTTTTATGTTTTTGAGTCTCTTATTATTACCAAGGCTGCGTTAATCCAAATGCTGTAAAAACAGTGGTATTGTGAAATATTATAACAGTTTTCTATTTCAAGATTAATTTATTCCTAAGTTATTTCTTCAAGGTATTTTATTGCATTGCAGCCATTGTTCCAGTCTTTAGTGTTACGTGACCCTTTAGAAATAATTTCAAATTTTTGAAGAAACTGACACAAGGATTTTTTTGATGAATGGAAAGTTTAAAATCATGACATTTATTTGGAAAAAATGTATTTCTTAAAAATAAAAGTTTCATTTTTTTTTTTTTTTTTTTTTGCTGTTGTTGACCCCAAACTTTTGAAAGGCAGTGTACAATAAAACTAAAACAATATTGTTTTTAAAATAAAACAGTATTGTAAATATCATAGCCTTCATGGACTAATATAATGTGCATTAAAAGAATTGTGTAGACAGTAAGTTTAGTTGATTGTTATAAATCAGTTTAAAATGATCATTTAAAATGTTATATGTTTTTTTGGGCCAGCTTTTGAACACATTTGATATGTGTTCTTCTTTCCATCTTCAGCTGCAGTATGAACAGCAGATCTCAGATCTTGAGCAGCGTTTGGCTGAGAAGAGCCAGAGCAATCAGGTCATATCATCAGAATTGTCTGAGTCACAGTCTCAGGGGTTGAAAGCAGAGCTGGAAGAAGTGAGGAAGGCCTATCAGAAGCAAGAGAGCACCCTCAAGGCAGAGGTGGCCTCTCTGCAAGAACAACTCAGCCAGGCCCAGTCTTTGGCGCAAGCAGACAAGCCTGCCCGCAGCCCCTCTCGCCACCAGCTCCATGCGGAGGCGGCACAAGCAACACGCATTGAGAGACTGACCCAGGAGCTGAGCTCCAAGAGCCGCACCATTCAGGAGCTGAGCCGTACTGTAGACCGCCTGCAGAGGGAAAGGAGAACCATGCTGTCAGGTCCTGGTTCGGATCGTGCTGCCAGTGAGCCCAAGCGACATTTTGGTACAGCCAAGGAACCCAAAAAACCTGCAGCTGAGACTTTCCCCCCAACCCAAGATGAGAAAGACTACCATCCCGGAGCGTTCTCAGGGTCACACATCTCAGAGGTGCAACTGGAGAATGATAGTTTGAGGACGAGATTGGAACAGCTAGAGATACAGAGAGAACAGGAGAAAGCTTCATTGCAGGCTGCAGTCGCACATGCACAGAGTCAGCTCCTCAGGTAAAGTGCTTTTGGAAAGTCAGAGCCAGTTTGACAGATTCCACAGAACAGTCGGTAGTATATAATGGTCACAGACTCTTCAGACTTTGATTCTATTCTTTGGAAGTTATCAAACATGTTTTATATTTTCAGACGATTTTAGAACACATTTAAGATCGGAACAGCTTTAATGTCTGGTAGTGTATGATCCTCACCTGTGTAGTGTATGATGCCCAGTTTTTCTATGTGTATGAGGTCTACTGTTTTAAGAATCTGTTCAGATTTTAAAAGTGGTGTAGTGTATTCCAGTCTTAGTTCGCTGGGGTGTATTTGTAGCAATAGCCAGAAGTACATTGTATGGGTCAAATTTATTGATTTTTCTTTTATGAGAGAGAGCGCTGGTTATTCACTAACCCCACCTACAATCCCTGCCGGACCTGGGCCTCGAACCTGCGACCTTTGGGTTACAAGCCCAACTCCCTATCCATTAGGCCACGACTGCCCCCTTTAAATATATTTAAAAAACTAAAAAAGGTTTTTAAAAAATATAAAAATTTAATATAAAAAAATATTAAAGGTGATTTTCTCATTATTCCACAATTTTTATTGCGCACTCAGATTCTAAATTTCCATCTTGTCCTACCCTAACAAATCATTTGAAAGCTTATTTAGTTAACTTTCAGATGATGTATAAATCTCAACTGCGAAAATTGACACTTATGACTGGTTTTGTAGTTCAGGATCACATATTGAAACTATAAAGAATTGAAATGTAGTGTAGAATAAAAAGGATGTCAATTATTTTTAATAATATTATTATCAGAATCAGTCATCTGAATCTCAGTTAATGACTTGCATTAAATACATAATAAAAATTTCTCTTTTTTGTTCAGGATTCAGGAGCAGAATGCTGAACAGCTTGCCTCGGTCAAGGCTGAGCATCATAAAGAGATTGAACGCCTCCTGGCTTGCCATGCGCTTGAGCATTCCTCCTCCAAAGTCGCTGAACTCTCCAATCAAGTGAGCACACACGAGGTCAGTAACTCCAACAGTTCTATTTATATGGCTATGTGCATTTATTAAGTGCAAAGTGTTGCCTTGGCCTGTTAATAAACATCAAGGTCATGGTTTTGTTTGATAAGAAAAAAAAAATACAATTGTAAGGCATTATAGCTTTATAAGCTTTATATTATGAATTTCTCCATTCAGATCATAGTGCAGCATTTACAGGCGCAAGTGAAGGAGCTCCAGGGCGCCAAAGATGATCTGGCTGTGTCTAAGATCAGAGAGGAAACCTTGCAGAATCAGGTTGAGCGTGAGAATTAGACACCAATGTTTCGGTTCAGTTTCAATTCGGTTTCTGTTCTTTAAACACAAGATTTCTTGTTATATGTATGTCAACAGCTATCTAAACTCCTGGAAGAGCTGAAACGGGCCAAAGAAGCACACAGTCCTGAACTAAGACACTTTACTAGCCTAGAGCAGAAAATTCAGTCCATGGAACTCCGTTATAATCAGCGTGAGAAACAGCTTCAGCGGGTAACACTCCCACACACACCTACACTCCTATACACTTCAGTTCAGTAAGATTTTTTTTTAAGAAGTAATGCATTTATGAAGCAAGGCTCCATTAAACAGATCATGGGTTACAGAAAAGAGATTTTTAGAATGCTAATTCTGCTAAATTTCTGCTTCTCAAAGAAACCTGGAAAAAAATAATATAGACTAGAGTAAGGATGCTGAAAACTCAGCTTTGCCATCGCAGCAATAAATTTTGTTTTAAAACATTGAAATAATTAAAGCTCATAGTTCCCCAGGATTTTGTGATAATGGAAATGGAATGTAGACGTATAAGTTATGCAGTAGAAAGAGCAAATCGGAGGCTAACAGATTAAATCTACTAAGGCAACTTACCTATCTATATGTGATTGAGTCTGAGTAAAGAGCACAGGTAAATGCTGTTAAAATTAACTTTATTTTTCTATCTATGTCTTTTATTTTCTTCTATGTCTTGTATCCTGTGTTTGCACACATGCATTAAGGCCAATCAGCGCACACTTACATCATGCAACCCTAGCATTTCACCAACAAAGAGAAGTTATCAGAAAACTTAATAAGAAAAAAGTCACTGGAACTAGCGCAATCACAAAACGAACATGAATGGTTTTTTTTAGGGGGGGGGTTATCCAAAAGCGTTGATGTTTTACAATAATAAATGGTATTGATCGTAAAGATTCAATTTATCAGGACCGAACATTTTTCTATATACAGTATATAGTTGTTTTAATGGATCTCAACAGCAGTCTTTTGATTGACAACCTCTGCATGATTGAGTGCACTATATCAGTTGCGGTTATGTTTACAGGTGATTGCAGACACCCGGCTGGTGGTGGAGCAGGAGCAGCAGGGTGAGGTGGAGCGCTGGAAGAGACTCGCTCAAGGCAAGGCTAAAGAGCTGGAGGTCTTCAGACTGGAGCTGGACTCCATACTGGATGTGCTCCGTGAACTCCAGAGACAGGGTGTAGTCATTCCCGTCCCTGAACACACCTCCACCAGCACCCATACATACCTTCCCCTCCGATCCTGAGCTGTCTTTGCACCACTCGGAACACTATGTCTCTGGATAGCAGATTTCCTGTGACAGAACTAATCATTGATTTAAATCTGTTGGGGTATTTATAATTACATATTGTAAAAGCATTATTTAATTATTCTCAAGGAACATGCAGGGTGTTTAGTAATTTGTAGCATAATTCCAAATGTTATTTTGTATTAAAGTTAATTATTCTTTCCACATTTTGTCCTGTTTTGCTGCTCTGTTGGTTTTACATCATCTGCTTCAGAACCCAGAAAGCCTGAACCCAAGGCACATCCTGCTCGATTGCTCCTGCCTGCCTGTTGATCTGTTGGGAGTGTGCTGTGTTTGTAGCTCCATAGCCTTGTACTCC
>JAUMHG010000060.1:15032764-15044869 GCA_032359395.1 Enteromius anoplus | reverse complement strand
CATGCCAGTCTTTGTTAAATTTCTACACAAACATTCTGTTTATTGAGGTACTTATTTGGTGAGCACCTGAATCCAATTGTATTTGACAGGAAAATAATAAAAGGCACTGCTGTAATCAACACTATCTTCTTGCAGTGTGACCAGTTGGATGGTAAAAAAGTCTTTCAAATGTAATTAGAAATGTAAAAATAAACTCTAAACATGCAAAAAACAGTGAAAAGAAAGGTTTTAAATCAAGAAAAAAAGGGCTCAATCCAGCTTCACTGGCACAAGGATTCAGTGAGCATCAGGTTGCTTCTATCCTTAATATTGCATAGACAGCAGTTCACAAAAAATGAAACAAACGTGCATTGTTTTGTATTGGTGGTGTATTGGTGAGATGAACAGTTTTAAGAATAAAACTCATTTTTTTTCCAAAGCTGTATATTTTACATAGATGTTATTTCCTGTTATATGTGCAGCAGCAGTATTTCTTACATGCTCACAGCATCATATCTGTGGATGTATTGGCAGTAACAAGTCTCGAAATATAGCAAATCTATTCCACAAAGACCAAAAAGATTTTGCATTTATGAACACTCAGAATTCAGGGATGTTTCAATGAGGATCACTTTAATTGCACAAGTGGTTGTGTCTCAAGTACATCAGAGATTAGCCGGTCCTGAGCGTACAAACACCCATTGACAGGGTTCTGCTCTCCACATTGCAAACCGACCCCCATTTACAATTAGCTACAGAAATGTGAAATAATGTACACAGAGATTTACAATTGTCCGTATAAATGTGATTAGCAAGAGCAGAAAAGACATTTGAGTATCTGAGTTGTTTACCAGCAGCTTGTAACTAACTGTCCATCTGAGAGATTGTGGGTTTGTGAAGATAATGAAACATTCAGGTTATCTTCTGCATGTTTTTAACATGAACTTCAAAAAAATAGCCAGACTTTGTTATATGAAGTAGACAAAATCGATAGTTTGATCCTTTCCGATAACTTTTTTTGCATAACTTTTTTTCCCCCAGTGGCACTATTCTGGCGCACTAGCTCACAAATACAACACCTCTATGCAAAATTACTAGACTGACCACAATAACACAGTCAAGAGCCAAATGAGAGAATTTCCTCTTCATTCACATTTTATCAAAGGTCTGCAAAGTTCAGAAAAATAGCGACAACAGGTGAACAATCTTATGGCATACATAAATAGTTCAAAAAAGGAAACATCAGCTCTAAGAAGTCACATTGTTTATGATGTCAACTTAAAGTAAACGTGTCATTAATGATTAATGTATGACTATGAAAGTACAGGAATAATTTGGCTCTGTTTCTGTTTTTCCCATGTGACAGGACCTGTGCAATAGGAAAGGTGTCAGGATTGGTTTTGATGTAATCTAATATGACCCTAATATGATCCTGGCTACCTGACAGATGCTCTGTAATTAGATTCACCTTCGGCTGGCACTGTCAGAAAAATCAGATCATAACACAGTCAGCTAACCAAACACAACCAGTTCATCTGATTAAACCTGAAAAGATCACAAAACATTGCTCTGTTTGAGAAAAGAGTTGTGTGAGGTACAGAAAACCTTTGGCATCTGTGTGGCGATAACATGATAAGAATAGAACTTGAAACGTGAGGGGTAGTGAATAAAAGCAATTATTTAACCGCACTTTTTTTAAACAGCTAAGGACTGCCATAGGCTTTGTGCTTTGTTACCTTTGGAAGCGTAAATTTACAGTAAAGATTCCAGAAGCAAGGAATGTCCGGTTGAGTTGCGTTTCCAGCAAAGTCAAGCATTTAAAAAGCAAAAAACTCTCCTCCAAGTCTTTCTCTACAAAAAAAGCACTTTACGATAAAATGTACAAAAAATATAACACTGTTTATAATCAAGTCTTCGTAACAAAACAGGCTGCCCTGTACCCATAGAATTGTGCAAACACATTATTTAGCTACTAACTGTAAAACAAGGTGTTTTATACTGGCAAGACATACCCTTTGGTCGTTTTAACGCAATACCGTACTGCACACTGCCAGTAAATCCTGATACCTGTGGATTATTTCAAGCTTATATGTGGGGAAAACTTACTAAACCGGTCACATTTTACACCAGAATGAAAGGGAAAAAGGCAGAAAATGTATGTTGCTTAAAGAAAATCAATTTTATATTTTTCTTTTTGACCAGTTATGCAAAGGTAATTTAATATATATTCAGATTATTTCAACAAATGGGCTTAATTTTCTTAAAAAACTACTTTCTATATTGAAAACACGCTTTATGTATTTTAAGCAAAACACAATTTCTTCTTTTTCTCCAAGAAACTTTGGGGTAAAAATATGACTCTTGACCGGTTTCATGAGTTTTACCCATGCAACCTTGCATAGTTCCCCAGAGACAAAAAACCTGCAAAGCAAAGCGCAAGCAAAATAAAATCCTGCTTTAAAAGCTTCTCTTCAGGCGCAGGCAACTTGTAGGCGAACTTTTGGGAAATGAAAACGAACAAGCATTCAGAGTCTTTGAAGAGTTTTTGCATGTGCCCTTTTGAAAATACACTAAGGCAGCTTCTGATTTTGAGAGATACTAACATTTTTTCGGAAATACCACTTAGGTGTAAAGACTTGGAGCTACACGACCCATGTTTCCCTACCTACAGTAGATTGTCTGCTCTGCCTCTTAGGTTTGAAAAGATAGCTTGCCAGTGCCACTCTCGTTTTACAGCATTCTCCATAGTGCAAATGTGTAATTATTATTAATAGTTTCCTTTACTGCATGGAGTCTCGTCTTTAATGGCAGCTGACCTTCCACAGCAACACTGGCACCAGACGTCATCTGTGTTCATGGCTTGGTTCACAATTAGAGCTCATCTGACGGGATACTGAGCGCCGCCGGACAAGAAACACGCTCTGCTATCCGTGATCGTTCCCGCCAATCGCCTTTGGCTGCACTCTGATTGCATCTTTTATGAGCTTGGTTTGTGTAACAGCAGAGCAAGTGTGCTGGGCATTATTATTATTATTACGTACAAAAATGACCCTGGGGGTCAAAATGAAGCTCTTCCAGTGTATTATGAAACAGAAGAAAAACATTCACATTGTGATAGGTTGGTGATGCCAACATCACCACCGTCTGGTGTTTCTCACCATGTCTTACCCTGATGGGCTGTTCAATGACTGATACCGCAGGCTATGATGCAACAGCTTGTGTCTGTTAAAACCACCAAGCCCTGGTATTTCTGATATTAGGGAGTGGAAGAAAATAGATTTGCTCTTTAACAATTTATACATACACTTATAGCGCTTTTCCAGCAGTACTAAAGCAGTTAACAGGGAGTGTCCATTAAAACATGATGCCATGAAGGACTTTGTATGTTCTCACATCATGCTTTTTCGGTGGTTTCCTTGTTGAGGGCTGTTTAGTTTGCCGTTCTGTGGAGGACTGTGTGTGATGGAAGAGGCGGAGTCAAGCTGCTTGTACAATGCTCTGAGTTCTTTTACTTCCTCCAGCACGTCACGAGCCTGTCCCCAAGTGGATGCTGCCTCCTCCAGAAGCTTCTCAGCCTCCTTCCGCTGACCCTCCGGACTGGAGCTCTTCCCAGCCGGCGAACCCTTCCCCTTGCCCTGCACCCGTACCTCTGTAAGCAGCTCTTGAGTTCTTTCTAGCTTCTGGGTGATGAGATCCTGGAGCTGGCTGATAGGCTGCACGGGCGCCGAGGTGGAGCAGTGAGGGAGCGCTCGCGTCTCGCAGTGCGTCAGGATCTCATCCATGGAAGCGCAGCGGTTCTTGTCGGATGTGGGCGTTTTTTTGCGGAGCTGCGGCGTCCTGTGGTTCTCTGACCAGTCGAAGGCGCTCTCGCTTTTCCGCGGCAGGCTCTGGGACTTTCCAGGGGTCTCGTTACAGGTCGAGAGCTTCGACGTGTCTGTGATGGTGCGCTGGGTATCTGGGGTGCGCTGAGAAGCAGCTTTATTGAGGGTATCCTCATGAGAGTCCTGACCCTGTGTGGAGGGGACATCTTCTTCCTGGATGAGGTCAAGAGTCAGCATGCCGTCTGAGTTTGTGGTAGAAGCCTGAAAAAGGTGGGAAGATTTTAAACTTTGTCTTTTATAATTCTAAGAGTCCACACCACAACTATAACGATAAAGGCACAGAGAAATGACATAGTTGGAAACATTTCCAGTTCCTACTATCACATGCTTGAGAATTTAAAGCAGCAGACGTGCTTAAGCTTGTAATAAACAGAATTGGTAAAAATGGGTTTGAAAATTACAAACCAATAATTAATATTTTACTATATACCATCTTTTCGCAGCAAAAGGGTTTTTGAATGTTATTGGAGCTTTTTTGTGTAATTGTAATTCATGCATCATTTTATTTATTACTGCATATTTTCTTTGTATGCAAAAAGTTTAACATTTAATCTAATAAAAAACATAATTTTAATTCCGAAAACATATCTTAAATGATTTAGTATTATAATAAATATTAATTATTAAATAATATTTAAACATACGAATAAATGCAAACTCAATTTTGTAAAATATATATAATACATTCTGAGTGTTTTTTGTTTGTTTGTTTTATTAAAAATAGGCTAATGAAAATGTTGGCAGGACAAGTAAAAAATCTGGCCTGACCTGGAAAGCACAAAAGTTTTTGTTTTTTGTTTGGCCCTTAATTGTAATGAAACTACAAGTATTAAGGAAGTAGTATTTTTTTAGCTAACGCTTTGTTACCTTACCATATGTATCATTCCAGTCTTTTCCAAAAATGCCGTTCATATTTAATGAGATATTCAGAGCTAGTGGACTGCTTACCACAGCCATAATGTGCCCGCGGGTGGGCAGACGGCGAGTATGGGGTATCTTAGCTCTGTCACGGGTCGGATGGGCCAACAAGCTGTCCTCTTCCACTGTCACCTAAATGGGGTCAGACAAAAAGAGCTGAAATGAAGCTCAACTGAACAATTCGAACAAAGAAACTAGCAGCAACTACATGTCTCGCAAGCCTGCAGGAGGAGAGCCAGTATATTTGATCGATAGTGTCGAGCAGTTCGGCACACTAGATGAATGTTTGAGTTCTGGGAAAAAAGGTCTGAGAAAAATCTGAGAATTTGTTCTGAATGGAGTGTGTCAGTACAGCCTATTGTTTACGAAAAAGCTTATGCTTGTAAATGCTTGTAAATGCTTAAATCCAAGATCTGTGTTCTGAGATGGCTTTTGTTTGTTGGCCAGGAGTGTGCAGCTAATCTCACAGTGTTTGGTCAGGGTTTATGCACCAAGGGAGGAGTGGTAATCAACAAAAATATTGGTTTACATTAAAAGATTTTCTTTGTTATAGCTATAATATCTGTATTTTTTGACTAGTATAAACATTTGCTAAACAATCTGTTCTAATCTAAATTATAGGTATTAAAAGTTAGTGTGTTACTCGTATTACTTTGTTCGTGCTACAATCAAGAATGAACTCCCATTAAAAAAGCTCTTACTGTAGACCACTCTTGGAACATTATACCAACCAACTAGCAACACAGGTGATCAACATAGTGACTACTTCCTTCTAATCTACCCCTACCCTGCTTGTGGTGGTGGGTTTCACAAGCTCAGAATATCTAAAATGTTCTGCTTTGTGTTGTTTGTGGCAAGTGAATGCATATATTTTCAGTGTCTAGTCACTAAACCTACACATTTCCCATATTTGTAACATGCTGCAGTGCTTGGCAACAGATAAGCCTTGCATTGACAAACCATAATTTGCAAAACCAAACCATGCATTTCAGAAAAAGAATATGGTGCTTCCCTCACTAAAGTAGAATTTAATTGACTTCGAATCTATAAGCATCCTTGTAAAAAAGCTAATTTTATATATTTTTTAGAAATGCTAATTTAATTACTGAGCAGCTATAACAACAGTCCTAGTAAGCTGCAGTACAAGATCTCAACATAACTGCCTGTAATCGAGTGCTGACTCGTCGGTTTCCTCTCCTGTTGAGTGGTATGAAAGATCTCGCCTATTTAACTAGATGTAGGGTATGAATCACACCACACTGACATGTGAAATGGAAAGCACATGGTCTCTCTGGTTTATTGAAATTATATCTAGTACACTGGGTGTGCTGTGTCATAGTCGGCCTACTTGAAACGCCTGTGTGTATGTTTACACTCCCAAACAATGACCCGGTCCCCATTAAATGTGGAGGATGCCAACAACACAGTCAGAATAAATCTTGTTCATTATCGGAAGCTGAAGGTGAAGATAGGCGCTGATCTGGCTGCTTTAACGCTGAAAGTCGTGACTGCCGTCTATTTTTGGTGGAGTGATTCATTTTCTCCCACTGTGTGCCGAGCGTGATTATAGACCCGCTTTTAAATTGAGTAAATCCCTTCGCAAACAAACTGTGAGAAGATCAGGGAATGAGAGGGCAGGAAACTTTGCGATTAGAAGTTTTCATTAAAAGCGGCTCCTCCAAGGACCTGTGAATGACAAATCTGTGATTTCACAATTTTGGAAGAAACTGGAGTGGTGCTTTGACCATGCTAATCTCTGCTAGGGTGTTGTGGGAAGTTGTCTTGAGCATTGCTGTGTAGTTTCTATGGTGTTAAGATGTTGCTATGCTATTGTTTTTGGGATGTTTGCTTAAATCCCTTCCCCTAGCTACTTAACGGAAGTGTACAAAATATATTTGGCCTGGTCAATCCGTTGCTAACTTGTGGTCTGGGTGCAAATAATTATTAACAAGCAGCACTGGTACATGCAAAGATATGGAAATGTCTAGCTTACCTCATCCAATATGCGATTCTTGGCCCTGGTGATGACTGCATTCAGTGCATTGATCCATGACTCCTTCTCTTCTGGACTGACAGCCAAAAACACCAGATTTGGGACCTGCATGTGGCAGAAGAGAGAAACTTTAATATAGTGCGATTTATCCAAGCACAGTGCAGGTTATAGAGCAAACACAGTTTGATATATGACCAATATGCCCTGAACCCTGCTGTATTTTCATTTTACGCCTACACACATGGTGAAAATTCCTTCAGTCTTGTGCTAGGCGGACACAAACATGTAGTGAGCCAAGCATAAATGAGCAGGTATGGCCATATGGCTCTGTCTATGGACAGCAAATGCAGCAATGGTGTGAGGCAGAAACCACCATATTAGGCAACAACACTGCAAGCCTTTCCAACACAGTCTGCTGGAGCCGTGACAGGCGGCCCTTCTGTTGATGCTGCAGCTGTGTAGATAAGACACTGCTATGCGCCCTATGCTACACATTTATACTGTTGTTGACAAATCACTTTGACCATTACAGGGGGCATACTGTGGGAAACAGAAAAACAAATTGTGTGATTGATTGTTGCGGTCATTATTTAAATATTTGGGGTCAAAATGATTTATTTTTAAAACAAATTAATGCTTTTGTTCAGCACAAATACATTACATTGATCAGAAGTGACAGTAAATACATTTATAATGTAATAAATGTTTACTATTATAAAGAATTCCAAAAAAGGTTTCATGATTTCCACAAAAATATTGAGCAGCACAACTTTTTTCAACACTGATAATAGGCGATATGGAATAAATAACATATTAAGATTTTTTTTTAGAAATATCACGATTCACGATTTTATCATGATTCTTTGTCATGTTGGTTTTACTATTTTGCAAGTTGTCTGAGCATTACAGTATAAAAAAGAATGGCATACATTTGGACAAAAGAAGAATAATGATATGATACACATTACAAATACACATAACATAAAAAAAATAATATGTTGTTTTATTTTCCTGTACAATAGGTACATCTATTAGAAGCATTCAAAACATTTAATGAACAAATATAAAAATATAAGGTAACACTCGTTAAGAGTTTTCCCTCAATAAATTCTTAATTAATAGTTAGTAAGGTAGTTGTTAAAGGGGTCATACAGAGTGTGTGCACACAATCACTCTACAATGATAAAGATCCACAAGTAGTTTTCTTTTGATTTAAGAAAAATAAGTTGCCCCTTCTGAAATCAAACCATTCTCAAATGCATGTTGGTGTGACATCACACCGACAGAGGCCACACCCACAATAGTTTATTGACAGCAGCGTGACTCAGAGGAGTAACGTTATGTTTGGTTCTGAAGGGAAACGCGCCCCTGATCAACTGAAATGTGTTTATGTTCGTGCAAATCATTCATGATCCAGCCTCACCTACAGAATCAGTGAGAATAATGTCTTTTGATGAATCTTTGCAAATCGCCTTTCCTAATAATGTGCTAATTAGCAAGTTTAACTCTAAATACGGCTACAAAAAAGATCCTCCAAGTGCGCCTCGGAAAAGAGGGGCGGAGTCAGCGGAGCTTGTGAAGATTTAAAGGGGAAGTACACAGAAAAGAGTGATTTCAAAAGAGCTGTTTCTGACAGGGGAAAATGAGCATTTTTAAAACTATCTTTGAGAAATTTTAAAGCAAACTATATGACAAACTTTCCATTAAGACCCTAAAGAATCATATTAGCTAGTGAAAAAACTGGGTTTGTATGACTCCTTTAAAGGAATATTCACCCAAACAGGAATATTATGTCATCATTTACTTACCCTCAAGTAGTTCCAAACCTGCATGAGTTTTTGTTCTGCGAGACACAAATGATGACAGAAGGATTTTCATTTTTTGGTGAACTATTCCTTTAAGTTTAGGCATTGGGTAAGATTAGGGATGTAGAATAAGACATTAATTTGTGCTTAATTAGCACTAATAAATGGAGTGAGTGATTTCTCTCTGTGTTTTGTTTTATTAAATCAATAGTTCTGTCATTATGTTTTATTTTTATACCATCATTTACTCAATTAATAATTAATATTTTTGACCAGCAACTGTTGGGTTACCCACATTCTTCAAAATATATATTTTTTTGTGTTCAGCACAAGAAATAAATGAATACAGGTTTGGGACAACAGTGAGTAAATAATGACGGAAATTAAATTTTATGATGAACTATTCCTTTAATGACAGTTGGCAGAATGTTTCTTTCTGTCCCTTTAAGACCAGCACACATCTAGTAGGCATGCATCCACTTTCTTTTGACTGTATAGGTTAATTTTAGACATAACCAACTGAGTTTACATGCAAACCTTGTGTGTGTTAACAGTATTAGCACAAAAGATTACTTAGTTCAGTAATTTGGTGCTGTTTGGCAGACTTTTTAATGCGAGAGATTCAGGTTGTATGCACTCCAAAAGAGCACATGAACTTTTAACCGGAAATGTTTTAAAGCACATGCAAATAATATTAGAGTAACTCTACTGCTGTGTTAACATGTAATGGGAATAACAAAGTTATAATGAAGTTTTTAACACTGGTGGTGCAAAACCAGACATTCCATCGCATTGCTATGCGTTTTGTTTGGTTGCTAGGTGAAATTCTAACAACAGCAAAAATAAAGTAGTAATAGTGGGTATCTGGAGTTAAATGTAATGCTATAAATATGTAGAATATAGTTCCTGTAAGGCTTTTAAATTCCTTGGTAATGAAAATTCAGTCTGTTTTTAAATATGCAAAAAAGAAGGCGGCACGAGAAAAGAGCAGGATGATGATGACTTTCATGAGGTCACGTATTAGGGTGTCTCCCCTGTTGAGCTGCATGTGGAACAGCTGTTGTATATGGGGCAGAGGGACTTATTAACCATGTAGTGCCGTGTTTCTGTGGGTTTGGGAGGGAGGATGGCTGGTGCTGGATTTTCCTAAGACCCTCCATGTTTGTTTCCTGGGGATTAACCCTTTGTCTCAGTGCTGGATTTTAAAGGATTGGTCAGAAGTAACCCCTAATGTTTAATCGGAAATCCTAAAAATATGTTCTAGACATGAGTCTAGACAACCAGAAAAAGCTTTAAATCTACATAACTAATGCAGACTTCTAAAATTATATGTAAAATGTTTCTCACATACTTTGCCTTTAAGAAACAAGGAGCCTTGACTGAATTGGTAAGATGTACTATTTGCGTTGGTCTAAAGGATGAAGGATATTCATGGAGGCCTGTGGTGCGCTAGTGAAAGCAATAAGCTGAGCCGTTATTACTGAAAGCCAATTACTCGGGATAGGATGACTACAGAGGTCGGTCCAAGTTTGTGCTTGGAGATCAGCGTGCCAACTATGCTGGAGTACAATTTATTGTCTAATATTGTCTTGAGACTGAATGGCTGCGTTCACACAGTGAGTTTTTGGCATCAAAAACTGGTGTGACTCTTGAATTGATATGTGTGCAAAAGCAGTTCGAATACTTTCTTTTTTCCAGTCAAAACCCCTTTTTTATTCCTCTTTAATTTCCCTTTGCTCTATAGATATGTTTGACTGTATGTAGAGACACAGATCTCTGAGTAGTGCAACAAGTGATCACTGTCTCACAGCATGACTGCAAACTGACTAATGAAGCAGCCCAGCAGCGCTCTACTGCTGACGGAGACATAAAGCCATTAGCTATTATCCTCTGCTGTGAACCACAACTTCCTGTAGAGACTGACCGTGTTGCCTGGCTGCCGTGAACGCAGAAGCGTGAACTTGCTATGATTCTTTTTGCTTCTGCTTTTGGCCTTGCGGAGTTCTTCAGACCTCTCGTAGTCGGTTAGATCCACCACCTCCTGGATTTTCTTCTCATCTTTGACCTGTAGAAAGTGCAGATTTGATATAATACTGTGGTTTAAATTTGTTCGATTACATACATCTCAATAGTTATGTATTTGTTCTTAAATGACTTTAAGGGGGTGATTTATTATCATTATTAAAAATCATAAATAATCATATTTGCGTTCTCTGAATGTGTGTACTTTTTGTAGACGGTGTAGAAATTAGAAAATAAATGTCATTTATTAAATTATTCCCAACAAAAGCCAATTTAAAATGAAAATATTTCGTTTCTTTGAGAAAAAAATAAAACAACAGCACAGCATTTGAAATGTGTGTTTGAGGTCAGTGTTTGGTTTAGTCTAGTTGATGCGGTCACAATCTGGCAGGGCATCTGAATGACCAGTGATACTAACTTTTAAGTAGGAGAGACCAAAATATCATTAGTCCAAACATGGAAGAACAGAACCTTTTAACCCAGATTCCCAGTGAACACCATGGTCTGATTTGCTATCACCTGCCAAACGTTCTCATTAAGTCACAATCAATTTCCATTAGCGCTCTACTAAAGACGAAAAACACTGTCTGTGCACGCAAGCACACATCTGGTTGTGTTCTGTACTACAGAGCCGCTCTACAGTGCAGTACTTAAGAGATTGGCATCACACCCAGTGCGCTACGGGGTGTCACGACAGGGAATGGCTGTACAAATAGTGCATCTACTGTTCCAGCAGTACAAAGGCAGCAATTAACTGGCAATCTGATCCAATCCTTTTTTCCAGGAGAGGACAGTCAGGGCACAGTACACACTATGTGCACTCAATACCGGACATTAAGAACTCCTCACGACTAGACTAGAAGTATGCCGTTTTGACTTATAATGCACTATAGTGATGAAAATGAGGCGTAGAAGTTTAAAAAAGCGTGTGATACCACATTAAAGATTTGGATATTTCACCGGCATTACTTGTAAAATGACCCTGATATATCTGATGCACAGTATAAAAGTAATCTGAGATCACACAGAATATAGAGTACTTTAGTGGTTCAATTCATTGAAAGAATGTGAACTACACTACTACTCTCGTAGTTATTCTCTTTGCTCCTTTAAACTGAGTAGGCGCAGTCTAATGGCGCTTTTCCACTACACAGTACCAGCTCATAATTAAGTGGTTGCATATGAATCTGACACCATGTTTTTATGTTTTATTAGGATTTCATAATTCACATTTGAAACTGCCTTTTTAAATACAAAGTGGCAGATGTTTGCCCATTTTCATCTTAATGACCTTTTTAGCTGCAAATAAAGAGCATCATCTATATTCATCATCTAACCCATCTTTTTGCAGAGGACACGTGCAACAGTGCTTTTAGGGACCGTTCACATGTGGCGTCTTTTGCGCGCTCAAGTCCATTTTTTCAAATGTAGATGTTAATCAGCTTGGGGGTTGAAATGAAAAATACAAAGGACTCACTTTTCTAATGCACTAGCCGTGTTTTTATAT
>JAUMHG010000060.1:15018454-15032666 GCA_032359395.1 Enteromius anoplus | reverse complement strand
ATATAAAATAAATTATATATATATAAAATTATGTAATTTTATTTTCTTCTTAACATTATTGCATTATTTTACATTTAATTTCTTGTCTTATTTTACTGCTGTTTGATAACCTATTTTTCAGGGGTAAATCTTTAAAATAAAAAAAGTTCTCCAGAATCGTGAGAGAATCGTGATCTTTATTCTAAGAAAAAAAATTGTGATTCTCATTTTACCCAGAATCGTGCAGCTCTAACACAAACACACACAAAGCGTGAATAGCTCAAAATAGCATGTCAAACAACCAAAAGAAAGCAAGAGAGAATTGTTTGCCAAAACCTACAGAAACAGAGACAGAGAAGTACTACTGAGAGAATAGTTTCACAGTTTTGCGAGGCTGTCTGATATGCACTCTGTAATCAAGCTACTTGTAGCTAAAGCTGTCTACAGCTGTAAACAATATTTTTGTTGTGTGCAAGGTTACACAACTGTTCCAGGTTCAAAAAAACTCGAGCCCTCCACAAATAGGGCACAAATTTGTGTTTACAGCGATGGAAGTCGATGGAGCGTGTTTCTCAAATATTGCCACAAAACTGCTGTTCACCAATGTTTCAGACTGAAACGGGACATTTAAGGAACAAAATGTAGGAAGGAATCAACTGAATCTAAGGAATTGTGGACGATTAACAATTTTACTTCTCAAATTATGCAACGTCTTATACTAAAATTAGTTTAAATCCTCAACATTTTCATTTCCACTTAGATTTCCATTGCAGCCATTATTTAGTCCTTTGTGTCACATGAGTCAACATTATTTCTGACATCATGCCAGCAGTTCAGAGCTTAATTTTAATAAGCCTCTGGAAAAAAATCGTTTAAGGTTTGGCTGTTTTTTGTTCCCATTTTCTTATTGCTTACATGCACCATTTGCAGTGTGTATTCGTGTTATTCAACAAATCAGCTAGAGGACTTCCTGTTCAGGTGCCCTTTTTTGTTTCAATCTAAGGCCAGGTGGATCATTCAGAGATGAGCGGCCATCGTTTCGTGTTTCACTTATTCAAAGGACTGGTCAGGTTCTGTCTGAATGGAATTTCGCTATCCAAATTTATATTTACTGTCTCCATTAACCGGTCTAACCTTAATAAACAACCATTAGAGTCACAAAACATTACAGCTGAGAGGGTGCATCAGAGAAGAGGAATTTGAAATGAATACTCCTCTGCAATGTGTCCCATCGGCCCACACATGAAAAATTCATTGCAAAGTGTTTAAGTGGAAATCTCTGAATGGTACGACCAATGCTGCTTTGTGATATGAAAGCTGCAGGAGAGATCTTAGGGTTAAGATGGTTGCTTGAGAGCGAAGGAAGGGAAAGTTACAAACCAACAAAGACAGTTTGAAGGTGTTTCCTCTCTGACTTCTAGCACAGTGGTGTATCGTCAGGTTGTAACCAAACACAGTGCAAAAATTTATTTATATCACCAAAAACTACATCCAACAAACCTGCAAGGCCTTTTACAGAAACAACTAAACATATTGGAACCGTTTTCCGCTCTTTAAAAGCCCATTTTGCTGTATTTTCCTAAATATTTTTTTGGTTTAGCTCTTCTGACCACAACAGACCAGCAGCCGTGTTTTGTGTCGTGACCCATCCGTTGAGAGCCAGTTGTACAGTTTATAATTTGAGTCCAACAAGCTTCTCATTTTAAAATTTTGCAACCTGCTCTTCCTGAGTAAATCCAGCCTGCAACATGGAGGATTTTTGTTCTCTGCCGTCCTTTCAAATTCTATGAAACGGCGTCCAATTGCAGTAATAATCATCTGACGCAGTGTGACCAACATCCCATGTGATACAGAAGAAAACACCTAAAGAAACCAGATGGATGACTATACAGGGCACGACAACCTCCGCTGATCTCGCTTTCCAGCAAGTGAGTCAGAGCTGTGCCAGGCCCTGACGTGTGAAATGATTCATCCCTCGATTTCGTTTGCGACTCTACTTGTATAAATGTAGCTGGACGACTGCACCCCATTACCCTAGAGAACGATGCCGGCACTTGTAAAAAAGAAGAATTCACACATTTTGCCTTGAGTATTCGTTCATATAATGTATACAGCGCATGTTACTTTTACTATTGAGCTGTGGCATGATCTCATCGTTTTATGAGGTTTTCACTTTTAATTCACACTGCTTGAATCTCTTTATTGGGTAGTGCAATGCATTCAAGCACTATTTATGATGTGAAAAAAACAAACAAAGGTGGAATACTGTACTGTCAAAATAAAATTAATAAGGATGATCCTGTTTAGGGTGGAGGCTGATTGTGAGTCAACCCAATAGAAGGACTATGATTTCCCTGCAGTTTCAGTGGCATCATTTTAGGCAAACCAGATGAGCAAAGAGGACAAGAACAACGCAAAGAGGAACCAGTTGTGGCAAGTACACCCACGTCTACCATCTACCCATATGACTCCAAAAAGCAGAAGAGCGATACTTTCAAAATAGATTAAGACCACAGTTTCCTTATTTGGGCTTGAGAAGGCAAGAAGGCAACAGACTGATACTGTCTTTTCGTGTTGAAGTTCTTGCTAGATGCCATTTAGTATAAGCGAAACAAAGGAAGACGGGAAATAACACCTTATTAAAGTTTATATTCAAGCGTTTGAGAGAGAGAAGTGTACCAGGATATAGTGACAGTCCTGGCTGAGTGGGAAAAAGCTCTCCTGGTATCTGTGGGCTCTCTCTACATCTGCCACATCAGCGGCCAGGAATCTGACCCCAAACAACACTCGTGTGACATCTGCTCCTGTGAGCTGTCCTGGAAGTGTTTTGCAGGACACATTCTTAGTTTACTGCCACCCTACTATCATCTGACTCGTATATGTTAATTTGATTCAAGCACAACCGCATACAATGAGCGGCCAGTGGTGCTCGCTGTTGCCATTGCTCATGCTCATATACACCGATATCTGAAATTTTTGTTGCATTGGTTGAAAAGGTGTGCTTATACTTTGCAAAGCAATGTGGATATGAGAAAACATGCAAATAAATTAATAAATGTAGATTAAATGGGCCTGAGCGTTATGTAGAAAACTTATCTGGCAGCATTAAATGCAAATGTGCAAAATTTGATCTTTTTGTGACCAATTAAGCATGTGTTCAACATGCTTTTTCATAATTCATAAATCAAACTTCTCTTTGTTGATGTAACCACCTACATCTCCCTGGCACGGCAGCTAGTTTTGAACAGGCAAGTATAAATAGAGAAGTTAAGCCATTAATATAGGCTCTAACTACAGTAAAGTACAGTATACTAACAGTACCTTTGAAGCTCAAAAGTCATAATTCCTATTCACTGAAAATGCAATCAATGCAATGTTTCTGTAGAAATAGGTTGTGTGGCTTTGGAACAATATCAGGGTGAATAAATGAATGAAGTGTTTTCATTTTTAGGTGAACTGTCCCTTTAACTCTTAGGGAACTGTATAATAATTCTTAAAACAATGTATAGTATGATTCCAGATGCCTGATAGTATGTTTTAGAACTATATTTAATTCCTCAAGCTTCAGACCAATATATATATATAAATATGAGGATCGTTTTGGCATATATGTTAGGATACATGATACCAAAACAACAGCATTGGATCATTAAAATCTGTTGTCTGTCTAGACAGCTGGAGAGAAACATCTAGACGACAGCATGATGAAACCTCAGTCTGTTAAGCACTAAAAGGGTCAATCCTCCCTCTGAGCTGTGAGCCAGAGCCCATATGCTGCCTCGGCATTGTTTGATCTGATGCTGAGCACAGCAAACAGTCTTCTGCGTGACCATGACTCAACCTCAATCCTGCTTTCCTTCCCTTCGTCCTCCCACACTGCAGTAAATCAGCCTCGCTCCTGAATAAAGGCCCTTTATTTTCCTATTCCTTCATGCTTGCTAGACTTGTTAAAGCTCTCTTTAAACCTTAACTTCATCCAGGCACAACGTCAGGCACATGCTGACAGTATGTGGTGCATAGGACGGTCGCCGAATGATTGTTTACAAGTTTATCTCGTCATGTTTGGCCTTTCAGCACATCCGGCTCTAATTCCAGAACAATGTCTGCAATTGGATAAAGGTGTTAACACTGAGCGCTGTGTACCACAGTGAAAAGCTAAATATAAAAGGGATCGTTTTTTTTTTTTTTTTTTTACAATGAATGCAATTAAAAAGAAGAAGAACGAGTTGTAAAGACTACTTTTATAATGTTTTATAACGCGTTTGGTTTACCCTTTATTGGAGATTGACATCTTTCATCCTCCTAAACTTCTCCTTTAGCTAAACTTTTATTTTTGGCTGTCAACACTTACATCAATCCTCTAATCATGAGTAATTGTCACTGACCAATTACACACATGACAGTTATGTAATCAGGAAGCACTAACATTTATTTGAACATGTTTATCTGCACTGGACGTATGTGGAGTGTTTGCAGTGCAGATTACATATATTTTACACTTTGTATAGTTTTGTTATGGTTTTTAAAGATGAGGACAGGTCATGTGACCCATCTACGCCAGATTTCTTTCTTTCTCACACTGAAAGCAGTACTAAATATCATTAAAGCAGCTATTAAAGTAGCAGCTCATCAATCAAGTGAGGATGATGTGGAGAAAAGCATTAAGAGAAAAAAGGCTTGGTCCAAAACTAACCTCCTTTTCAGAAATGTAGAGCTGGTCGCCTTTGAGTATAACAAATCTGTTTTTCCAAATTTCCCTGAAAATTCCTTTGCCACAGAACTTGCGAATCCAGCCGGTTTTGTCGGGCTGCATGGGCTGTTGATTGGCGTCCTGAGGGCCCTGTGTTTACAGAGAGAAATCAGACACATGCCAGTGAGACTTGAGGTTGGTTATGATTATAATTGCCTGCATTTTGAAGCTTTGCAGGTCTATGATGCACATTATTCTGTCTAGGAAGGCAGTGCACTACGTTTTGAGACACAATCATGTCTCTAGAGACTTTCTTGAAGACCATGTCATTGGCTTTTTCATGTAGATCATATCACATTCCTGACGCTTACTCAGTTTTTTCACACAGCACATGCACACACACACCAGTGTTTCCTCAACCGTTTCCACAAGCTGGGATCTTGCAGTCTAAACTGAGCATGACACAATACTGGCAAGAAAAATGTATTTCTATTTCACTGATCTCACAGACAGAGTGATCAATATCCATAATGTGTTTATTATTCAGAAATATTCTTTTCCTCAGCTATTCGTGCATATAATCAGCATATTCTACATGAAACTTGCCCATTCTTCGCCCGCTAGTCTAGACAGGACACATTGGAAGTGCCATTTATTATGCTTTCTAGTCATTTTGGACAGTAATTTAATCAAGTCATTAATAGTGCATGCTAAGTGCTCAGTTTGTAGTCTCAGAAGATAACCAGCATTTCTCAAACCCTTGGGAGTTTCCTTTTGGGGCTTTAAAATGAATGCTTCTGCGCATATGAAAATATAGTGCAATTATAGAATTTTTCGATGTGACAATAAATCAGTTCTTATCTGAGTTTATATTGTTTAACACGTGCATGATATATACAACACTATTTTAAGCCTAGTAAACTACTTCCAAAAAAGGCGTGCGAAATAATTTAATGTCGAAATAAAATATAATTACAATTCTTGTAACGTTACTGCATTGGTGCATTGCAAAATGTTGTTAAAGGGTGTTTTAGTAAACTGTTGTAGTGTACTTGCTGCAGTGTTCATACTCGTGCACAAAGGCTCGCGGCGCTCCTTGCTGACAATAGAGTGGACTGACTCGATGTCTTACCCGCTTTGTACTGTTCTTCTTCATGGCTCAATAAAACGGAGCTTCCCGACTCCCCCACCGCTAAATCCAGATCCCTTCGAGCACAATGCGTTGTCTACAACGAAACAAAATCCCGATGTGGACTCGAAACGTTGCACTCAACGTAGAGTTCGGTCTTGAAGGGGTTTGTATCTTACGCCTCCTCTTGTCTGTTTACTTCCATTCAGTGTCCAGCAGATCCGCGCAGATTATCATCCAATGGCTTTTTCTTCGCGGTCACGCAGACAGATCTGAGAAACGTGCCTTCTAGAGCTGCAGATGAGTCTGTGCTGGTGCCATAATCATCCTCAGCATCATCATCGTGTCGTATGGGCTGATCTCCTGCCGTCATGTGTGTGTCTCTTGTGGAGTTCTGTGAGCTGGAGAACTTATGGCTGTGTGGTCCCTCTCTCTTTGTCCTCGACAGCTCCACCTATGGACACCACAATGATGTCACTGGAAAGACTGAGGGGGGACTTGCTGTAACTCAAATGAATGTGCAGTATTTTGCTGTCATTTTACACTTCCTATATTATTAGCTGGTAATAATTAATAATACTAATAGTTGTTGTTGTTATTAAATGTTAATAACGTGTAATAAAACAAAACAGCTAAGAACACACTGTTCATTAATTAATTAATTTATTTATTTATTTTTTTATTTTGGCAGCATATTATTTAGTATTGTGTACTGTGGTAAAAAGTAAATAAACTGTTTTTAATGAGTCATGTAGGCCTACTATTTAATATTAATATAATTTTTAAAGTTTATCTTAAATGGATGGAATTATACATTTATACATGTTTAAAATCCTCTTTGATGTAAAATGTGAGCAGTTGTGGCTCAAGGCACATATTTGATGTATGAATTGCTAGTTGTAGTGTTGTAGTTTGTTTTGCATTAATATTTAGTTGCCTACATGAACAAAATGGCATTTAAGAAAATATATATGATTTTAATGTTATAAAATATAAAATAACTTGCTTTGATAAATTACTATTTATGACTGAATTATCTTTTGATAGGAGTCAAGTGAGATGGTACAGTTTCTACAGTGTAATGTTTTATTGTAATTTATTATATGAGATAAAAATAGCTGTAAAATTTCATTTTTTTACAGCATAATAATTTATTGCAATATTATGTTGTATTGTATATTATATTGTATTATATACTTATAAATAGTGCTGCGTGGACAATTATTAATCACGATTAGTCCAAAATAAATGTACATAATATAGACTACCATTCAAAAGTTTTAGAACAGTACGATATTTAATTGTTTTTAAAGATGTTTCTTTTGCTCATCAAGGCTGTATTTATTAGATTAAAAATCCTGAAAAAAATTTAATATTGTGAAATATTGCTTCAATTTAAAATAACAGTTTTCTGTGTGAATATATTTTAAAATGCAATTTATTCTTGTGATACAAAGCATCATTACTCCAGTCTTCAGTGTCACTTTCAGAGATCATTCTAATATGCTGATTTATTACTAGCAGTGTTGGAAACAGTTGAGCTGCTTTAAAGTTTTTTTAGGATTCTTTGATCATTAAAATATTAAAAAGAGAAGCATTTATTTAAACTGGATAATAATGTTCAATACTACTGTTACACTTCTGTTCAAAAGTTTGGGATCAGTACATTTTTATTCTTTCTTCTTCGAAAGAAACAAATACTTTATTAACCAAGGATCTATTAAATGAACAAAAAAGCCACAGCATAGATTTACATTTTAGAAATGTTTTATATTTGGTAAGAAATTATGTTGTTTTCAACTTGCTATTCATCAAAGAATCCTGGGGGGGGGGGGGAAGGGAAAAAATCACAGGTTCCAAAAAATATATTTGGCTGCACAACTGTTTCCAACATTGACCATTCTAGTAATAAATCAGCATAATAGAATGATTTCTGAAAGGATCATGTGACACTGAAGACTGGAGTAATGATGCTTTGTATCACAGAATAATAAATTACATTTTCAAATATATTCACACAGAAAGCTGTTATTTTAAATTAAAATAATATTTCACAATATTACAGTTTTTTCTGGATGTTTAATCTAATAAATGCAGCCTTGATGAGCAGAAGAAACATCTTTAAAAACCATTAAATCTCTTACTGTTCTAAAACTTTTGAACGGTAGTGTATGTGTTTGCACAGTGTATATTTATTATGTATATATAAATACACACACTCGCATGTATATATTGTAGAAAAATGTTATGTTCATAATAAATATGTTTATATATCATATAAATTATATGAATTTAAATATATGTAAATATTTTTCAAAAATATACTGTATGTCTTTCTTGCATAATAAATATACACAGTACACACACATATATTATACAAAGAAAAACGTTTATTTTGGATGCAATTAACCATGATTAATCGTTGCCCAGCACTACTTATAAATAAATGCATTTATTGATATATTTTTAATTTCTTGAATCTCTCTACTATGACTGGTAAATAAGGAATTCGGAAATGCAGATTGAAAATAACATTTTGTAGTTCTTAGACCAACATCTCATGACAAGCAGCCCATTAAGGTGTTGAGATAATGCTCCCATAAAGTGATGTAACTCTGAAGCAATACAAACATGTCCACCTGTCGTCTTAAATCCATCGTGGCCCTTCTTAAGAGTTTAAAAATAGTAATGTATAACACCTTGATAAGCTTGTGTCTGAAATGCCCCCCAACCTACTATGTTCTTATAGAGAGAAATTATTAGGTCAACTGACAAGGTTAACATAATGCCTGGATTAATGTTCTATGTATCATTAAAAATGCAAACACAAACATGTTATTATGCAGCCTTATTATTTATGATAGTGATGCAAAAATGAAGTCAAGCTGAAACATGGTAAGAATAACACAGATGGTTTAAGACATTTAAGGGCTCGATATGGGTAAATCATAGTGGCTGAGGATGAACTATTGGTTATCTGTTAAACTGAGCCTGTTAGTTTCATAATAGAAACTGTGAATATAATGTGAGAAATTAGAGCATTCAAAAGCTGTATCACAACAGAAAGCAAAGAGAGCTTTCATATTAGGTGTAAAAATTCAGCAGGGTTTTGGTAAGAATTGTAAGTATTATTGACTAGTATGTTGAATTCTCAGTGCTGTCATTTGCAATTTAGGAAATTAATGTGCTTTTTGTGCGCATTGCTGTAAGAGTTCGTTCCTTGAGATCAGTATTCACCACACAATCCTTCTGCTCGGCTACAACAAGAGGCTTTCAGAAAATCCATCTAGGAATGGGCTGAAAACAACAAAATGGTGCAATCTAGCAAATATAAAATGTTGCAGATCTTCTTCATTCCATAATTTCTTAATATGTACTGCTTTGAATCAATTTCTAAAACACATAATATATATTCTAAGTAAGTATAACCGAATATTTCTGCGTAGTACTTTGATGTGAAATGGTTTTCTAGTCTTTGCATGCATAAATATCCATTTTTTAGTTAATGCTGGTTTTGATAAACCCAGGTAATCATACAGTAGCATCATTGTAATGACACGCGTTAATCCAGCACTGAAGTGGAATTAAGCAGCGGTGCTGTCCCAGTTCAACTAGAGCTCTTGCGCAACAGCAGTGGAAATCAGCTTACAGAGTGGCCTCTCATAAGGCTTTCGAACTCCTGCCGGAAAAAAAAAAAAGAAGAAAAATAAACAGCCACAATGCTTGAGGTCACTTTTCTCATCAGGTTGAAGTGTCCATGTGAAGAGTTAGACATACAATCAGTCATTTTGTGCTGAAATAAATGCTACCTTATCATGCCTGATCAGTTCAAGAGCTCCCATAAGCACCACGAGACAAGAACAGACCGTCTTATAAAGTGCTCAAGCCCACTTTATTGTGATTTAAAGGTCATCCGTGGTCTGTATAAAGAGACCGCTCTGCGTCAGCACATGTTGTGTTGTCAGCAGTCTGTCATGCTGTGGGCCAATGCAGTGACTTGATGGCAAGGTGTGCTAGCCTGGTTCCTCACCACTGATTGGCCAAGATTATAAAATATTTTATGATTTGATAGGATACGCTGTGTACGGATCTGTTTTAAGCTGATTCAGGTCAGTGTTTGGGTGTATAGTGTTTCTAAGTTCAATGAAACATTTGTAATGGCGTACAAAAGCCAACTACGCCAAAGTGGAACAGCTTTTAGGAATTTCATGATGGAGCACTGATAAAATCATTTTAATATCAGCTTATTTCATACTTTTTCCGTCCTGAAATTGAATGTATTTAAACAACATTTATTAAAAAACATTTATTAACCCTTCTCTCTTTTACAGGGTACCAATATTTTTGCCCATGACTGTACAAAAACTGTGCAAAAGTTTTATAAGTTTGTACAAGTGAACCACCTTGTAAAATATGTACAAAATTGCTGTGAGATCAGGCCGGACGGGTCCCAACATGAGTCACTATTGTACTACTTGGGTGGAGTTTAGACTCCTGATGAAAAATTCAGGCCACAATACAGACACAACCTGCAAGAGATTGAGATAGAGGTTCCATGCTAGATCTCTATACCTTCACTGGTGCAGAATAAAAGTGATCAAGAATAGAAGAATCCACTCTGTCTCCAGATTTGAGAAGAAACAGATGCAAGTGTAGTACTTTACAGTAGAATCTCGTGACAGATGCTGGTAAGAAATTGATCCAAGCAAGCAACTATATAAGGACCAGATGTTGCCATAATGCTTGGAGAAAAGCATTTGACCTCAGCCACAAGATACTGCAAAGCTGATTGAACCCAAAAATATGATCACAGGTTCTAGTCTTCTGAGATACCAATTTAATACCACAAAATAAAGGCGCTGGAATGACACGAGATTGAATGGTACAGGTTTAAGAATAAATAGATGATAACAACGCTCATTTTTGGATGAACTATCCCTTTAATATTTTAAGCGCTGGATTGTAATGTTAGCTGGGTTGTTGTAAGGGGATGATGGGTTCCGTTCCAGTGTTTGTTTTTCTCTCAAGTTTTCTTCATCTAAATTAAGCAAAATGTTTAGTAACTCTGACCGCGTCTCATTGGTCGCTCGCACAGGACAGAAACATATACTTAAGTTTAAAGAGATTTTGAGACTGGTTTAGGAGGTTTATAGCAGCCCAGAGTGAAAGTGGAATGTGAAATAGAGCCTTGAAATTCAAATGCTGACACACTCCATCCCACATCCTCATTCCGCGGGGGCTGATTCGACAGAAAAGTAGCCGCAATAATAAAAGCCGCTCCACTCTAATTGGCTTGTTGTTTTCGTTCGGACAAGACAATGTGCAGTCTTTAATACGCCGTTAGTGCTTTTCACTTGCTCTTACTATTTAAAGAGCAGTATTTATCCTTCTTCACTATCTTTCTATCCTCGTTTTATCATCTAACAGGGAAAATCAGTTCATTTAGACTGTATTTATTCTTTATTTTTTTGTCAGGTGACTAACTTTGTGAAATATACCCATCACTTCAGAGAAGGACTGTTGGCTGTCTGTCATTTGTATTGTTACCTAACACTAGTCAATGAAACATTCAGTGAAACCTCATCTCCTTGACACTGATGAATCTACTCGTCAACCTTTGAGTGACCAGGTAGTAAAATGTTAGTGTAGAGTGAGTTGTGGAACTGTATCCCTTTTCAGACTTGTTGTCCCGCTGACATTTTCAGGAAATATCAGACACAGGGAGTCTGATTTCACCGCTTCAAAATGGCCTGCAACACAGGAGCACTATACTTTCAAAAACATAACCCGGATCAGTGTTAAGTCCGTTTCACATTCTCCTTTCCGGCAGGTTCTTGAAACGACTGATTGGATTCAAAATTGCACAGAGAAGGAAACAACTTGACTGATTTTGCATACAAAAGAGCAGCTGCTTCTACATTTAGTGTGCTTTTACCACAACAGCATGTTGTTTCAATCTATTTATTATGTCAGAGGGTCATGCAATGCTAATCGCATGGAGAATGGACTCTTGAGCAAATGTCCCAGCTTCGTTGGGATTATAAATGAAAGCAGGTGGATTTGGGAGCTTGTAACAAAGGCTATAAAACTGATGCTGTCTTACAGAGCATTCTTTTTGTATTCGTCTCATATATGAAGCCAGTTATACAACAATATTTACTGCTCTGTGTGCAATGGGACAAAAAAATGAAACAAAAACAAAACGCAGCATCGGTATACTTTTGTGTGGAAGTCTATTTCCAGAACCAAATAAAGAATAAAAAAGGTAGTTGCGACTTTTTATCTCACAATTTTGACCTTTTTCTCGCAATTGCATGTTTCCATCTCTCAATTTATCAATATAAACTTGCCAGTATGGATTTTTTTATCACAACTGTGATTTTATATCTCACAATTCTGAGAAAAAATGGGGAATCATAATTAAAATCTGAATTAAGAAGTAGTAATTCCCAAATTTTCATACTTTTTGACCTTGTTCATAAAATTGTAAACTATTTAACTACTTAATTTCTTGTTTAAAACTATAAATAAATGTACTTAATACCACTTAAGCATTAAAAATACATTTTAAATAAATAATACAATTTTAAAAATGTAAAAGAAACACAGTCTATGTTTATTTTGTAGCATCACTATTATTTATTTTATTTATTTATTTATTTATTTATTACTGATTTTCCCTGGGCCTGTAACCTGTATGAATTAATACATGCTATTACTTTATTTTGTGCAACTAAAACTTTGTTGCACAGTCTGTTAGTCTCAGGGAAAGACATTAGTGTAATGCCTTACTCCAATTAACACCAACACCCTGCGAAGAGCACTTCTGAGCGCTTAGTGTCATTAGCAATCTGAAGTGTTACATTACAACACTTCAGTATAGCAAAATAATCACAAACGAGAAAAATCTGTTATTAATCGAATCAATTCTTTCTACATATTCAGTGTCTGTGCAAGAAAATCTTTTGGTAGTTAGAGAGAGTTTTGGACAAAAGATGGATTGCTTGTTCTCTGAAACTAGCGTAGCTTTACCTGAAGGAGATACGACTGAATCTTGTAATGCTAGCCATGAAATTCAACTCTGGAGACCCATCAATAATAAAGTAGACCAACGTCAGGGACCTTTAGTGACACTCTCTCCTGCCTGCTATCTCTCTTTAAAACATTTTGGCACTATTCGGAACAATGGAAGAATAGCAGCAGTTTCTTTTTATGAGACTGAAACCTGGAAATAGCTGAAATGCACACAGGTTTGTTCATTCTCTCCCCTTAGCACCCAGATTTCTACATGCTTTGCATCACTGAACAATATGTACCGTCAAGGAGTAACTGAACCTTTGCTAGATCTTAATATGCTAGAAACAATATCACATTTCATGCAAAAGAACACAGTGAAATTACAAGAACCGCTTTTCTCATAAACGGTATATCAACATTTATTACATAAGCATCATTTAGTCACTTCAGGTTTATCATGATGATCTACTGTGCATCCTGTTCAACGCTGTGTCATTTTAGGCTTGTTTTTAGAATTGCAGGTTGTCTGAGGTTTACGTGTGATCTGAGTGCCCCTCATTTATTATTTAAGCATCTTTTATTGGGTTGCACATTATTTATAAGCTTTAAAAAGGGAGCTGTGCCCTCCTACTCATCCTTTAGAGATCCTGTCTTGTCGTTAGACCAATCTATCATATACAGTACCACAAATAAACTATACCATTTAGAGCAGGGGGGTTAACCTTTACAGACCCAGGAAATCTAAGCAAACCAATATCAAAAAGCCAGATGTTGTAATACTTCATGAAAATATTTAGATTGTTTATTTAGATAGCCCAAATAGTTCTCATGAAAGAGTTTCCAGGCAAGTCCAAAAAAGTTAAAAAAGGACATTTGTAATATATATCATATTTGCTGTATTGAATTTATTTGTGATTATTTGAATGAAAGGTGCCATAGAATGGAAAACTGAATTTAGCTTGGCATGGATAAATAATAACAGTTCAGTACATGGACATAGCACACTGTGAGTCTCAAACACCATAGTTTCCTACTTCTTATATAAATCAATTGTTTGCAAAAGACGACTGAAAAACGGTCAAATTTCAACACAACACAGATTGTTACGTAACAGTCTAGAGGCGTAAGAGTTACGCTCACCACATTTGCATATACCCGCCCATAACTTACCATTCAGAAGGGTTGATGTACAATCTATGAACAACAGGTTGTTCTACAAAATCTGCATCTTCGTCTGATACAGGCTCAAACATATAAGGTTGAATCTAGGGCTGTATACCTTGGAGAACCTGGCGATACGATACATACCTCAATACACAGGTCACGATTCGATACGTACCTCGATACAGAGTTGTCTCGATACGATTTGATACAATGTGACACGATTCGATATGATT
>JAUMHG010000060.1:14993308-15007054 GCA_032359395.1 Enteromius anoplus | reverse complement strand
TATATAGAAAAAAAAAACTACAAATGTATGTAAAAACTAAATGTGGTTTACTCACTCATTTATTGATTTGTGTCTTTGCAGGATGAGGTGCTTGTGTAAACGCCAGCCTTGACGTTGAAATCGGTCGGAGCTGAATGCTCTCAGAGCCCGGTGAATATTGTGAAAGTCTTCATTTCAAACATGTCATTCACCTGTCCAAAATAAAACTAAACCCTACATTTTCCTGACGTATTTTACGAAATGCCATTGGCAGTAATAATTATTGTATTTTTTTTCATCTTAGCCTAAAATGTAAAAGCACATTTACTGTTTCAAAGGTTTAGCTTAACAAACATTGTATATTTCAGAAACATGGATGCGGATTTGTTTATGGAGTGTGAGGAGGAGGAGCTGGAACCATGGCAACAGCAAAATTCAATGGATGATTCAGGGGGAAATGCTGAAAGCAGTACTCCCACTGGTGTGTAATTTTTATATATTTTTTTTCTGTAACATTTATAGTTAAACATATGTTTATTTACACATATGTAAATACTTAAAGTAATATTGTCTGTTTCTTTTAATTTTTATTTAAAAAATAGCATTATGCTAAACAAACCCTGTCCTTCTTTGCTGTTTAGTGTCTTCGACTCCCGCCACGAAGGTTGATATTCCAGCTGAGCCTAAAACCATGGTGGTACCAAACCTACCATCTGCAGTAAACACAGCAAACACGGTTCCGCTGATCACAAATACATGTGAGTATTTGTTTCTCACAGCATTGTTGAGTGTTTATCAGTTATTTTACCTGTTAAAGTTATTCTAAACCAATGAAACATTCTCTATTTTGTTATACACAAACAAATAATGAATAATATATTGGCCGCTGTTTTTCATTTCATGAAAGTGAATTAGGAGCGGGGCTGTCCAGCTTTGAAATGGCAAAAACATATAATAAACATTTAGTTTGTGCTCTATATACACATCTCTATTTACACATAATGCATGTCAAATACTAGAAGCGCAAAGTCATATAAACTACAAAAATGGCACATAAATGCCAACGTCACTGTGCAATTTTTCTGCACTTCTCCTTTAATCAGTCAATTATTCTTTTAGTGACTCAACATGTAGTTTCTGCAGATATTCCTAAAGCATTGCAAGGGCAGCAGGTCATCTTGGCGCCGGGAGGAGGAGGGCTCGGCACTGTGGCTCTGTCACAGGTTCTTCTGCCTGGCACAGCTCAGATTGCCAATGCTGCCAACAGACAGCCCATTTACTTTACCACACAGGTGCTGCCATCCCACTTCCCAGATCCCAGTCTATGTCTGATTATTTCAACTTTTCTTTTATTAATCATCGTGTTTCCTATTGTTTACGATTTAGGGTCTTCCTGTTCAGAATATCCAGCCTGGCCAGAGCCCGATGAGTTTGGTACTGAATGTCCAACAGGGCCAGACTGTTCGACCCATTACACTAGTGCAAGGTATGGGGATGTGTTCCTAAAGCTTGTTGTTTGTTTATTTATTTGTTTTTGTGGTTGCTTATTGATTAACCATCATTTCTTTATGTGTATTCTCAGCACCTGGCACACAAATTTTCAAGCCAGCTGTTGGAGCAGCCCAAATAATTACCCAGCCAGCTCAAATAAGGACTGGAGCTCCCGTTGCTAACAGAACACAAACACCCAGCACTTTTAGCACCATGCAGATACCTGCTACTCTCACCATTCGTACCACAACAGCAGTGGCCCCTTCTGCAGCCAATTCTCTGCCCACCATGGCATCTACAACAATTACCCAGCCCTCCACAGCACGAACCACGACTAAAATCTGTAAGTTGCTCCTGTTGAGCAGTTTTCTTTTAGAAATTTGTATTTGATTTTATTGCCAATTGATAATTCTATCATGTTATTATCACAGCTTGGTCACTGTATTGACCAATTAGAATGCAATATTCAGTTATAAAATTCTATTTACTTCTCTTTACAGTAACAATAAAGCCAGGAAATGGACCCTTTGACATGCAAAATATAATGAGCCTTGTGAAATCGGTGAACCTTCCTGGTGGGGCTCAAGCGCAGACATTTGTTGTCATGAGCAATCAAAAGACCAACAACGGCCCCATTGTTTCCTCTGCTGTACCTGTTATGACACAAAATGTTGTCCAAAGTAAGTTGTTCTGCATCTGCTATAGCTTCTATGATAGTTTCATATTAGAGTAGAGCAACGCTGATAAATTGCACATTTTTAAAAAGTTCTCTCTTTTCTTTGAAGCAATCCCTATTACACATACAACAGCATCAACAACTACTCATTTGTGTCCTCGTTGTGGAGCTCAGTTTAAAATGATTGAGGCTCTACGGAGTCATATGTGTGTAAGTATTCACCTTCTGAAGATATATATATAAGTGTGTTTTGGTAATTTAAAAATGAGCAATGAATCTCATCACGCACCCAACTCCCTGCCTTTAGTTCTGCTGTCCAGACCTGGCCCAGACTGACAAAAGCAGTACTGCAACTGCTGTGAGCACTCCAGCCACACCACCTAAAAGCCTTTCTGCTGTGCCCACTATCAAGGTGGATAGCCCACCTACAAAGGCCGGAGATACCCAAAAGAGACTTGTCATGCTGGTGGATGATTTCTATTATGGCACATTTGAAGGCAATCGAGTCTATGTACCAATGGACAACTCAAAAGAACCATTATCATTCAAATGCCTCACCTGTAACAAGAGACTGAAGAATAATATAAGGTCGGTTGATGGGCAGACCAGTTAGGATGGGAATTATGGGTACATGTCTAATTATAGTAGATATGATAAATTCTAGAATGCTGTAATTATTTAGTGTTTGCTCTTCTTGCAGACTTATGAATCATATGAAGTACCATGTTGAGTTGGAGCAGCAAAATGGAGAGATGGACACACACACATCCTGCCAGCACTGCTTCCGCCGCTTTCCCACACCATTTCGTCTTCAGTGTCACCTGGAGAGCGTCCACACTGCTATTGAGTCATCTAGTAAGAACTATTTCCAGGTTTTTTTTTTTCTTTCATATATTAGGCGTCTGTAAGGTTTTTTATGTATGTTTTTAAAAGAAAAATGTTATGCTCAACAAGGCTGCATTTAACAGAAATATGGTATAATATTACATGACAGTTTAATCAATTGAGTGCATCCTTGCTAAATAAAATTATTATTATTATTTATTCATTTTATTTTTTTCCAGAAAATTCTTACTGACCCAATACTTTTGTATGGTAGTGTACAGATGTTCAGATACAACTCGTTAACCAGTATTATACAAAGATGTGTACTATATATAATCCATATATTATTCCAGTTTAACGTGTAAATGGGCTGTGACATATTTGAATTAAGGCTATCCCTATTTAATCAAAATGTATCCTTATGTAACTGTTCTCAAATCATTGGATTTCACATGAGTATTTTCTACAACAAATTTGACAACCAGTATTTTATAAAGTAGTTTTCTGGGTTGTTTTATGTTTTTGTGTACAAGCAACATTACAGTTTCAGCTTTCCTCACAGGGAATCTGGTCATACAAGCACAGATAAAGTTAAACATTAAAAAAAGATCTTGCAGGACAGGTTATGCTGGTATGAGCCTATGCAGATAACTTGTTCAATTGACACACACTCTTGCTATATGCACTAGTTTATTTGACTAAATTTAAACATGAAGGATCACGGTGCAATGTCCAAACACAAAAATAGTTTTGTAACATCTAATTGTCATACCCTTTTTTCATAAGGCTTTTAGTGGCACATTATGTCTCATAATAGCGGCACACATTGTATAGCTGATGTTGCATGTTGTTTTGACCATTTTCTGGTTTACTATAGTGACCATAAATGCTTAATTTCTATTGAATGACAATTTGATTTATTGGTTGTTTTGCTTTTCTGTTTAGCCAAGTGTAAAATATGCGAGTGGTCGTTTGAAAGTGAGCCAGTGTTCCTGCAGCACATGAAGAACACCCACAAACCTGGAGAGATGCCTTATGTGTGCCAGGTAAGCTGAGAAAATATGTGCATGGACCCTAATACCAGTCTCCAATCATGGATGCTTTTGCATCGTCTCATTCCATGATTCCCATCCAGTTCAGATAGCACAGAAATGCTATCATTGTCCACTGTCGTGCTCGTTATACAGATGTGCTAGTTCATGCCTTGGTATCACTAGAGTTTATATACGGTATGAAAGGTAAATAATGACTGTGTTAAGGAGGATGATCAGATTTTTTGGGTTATGGAGGATGATCAGATTTTTTGTTTATCTCAATCAAATAGTCAAATAAGTGACAAATCCATACACATTCTTCCACCGTTTTCGCTGTGCAGAACCAAACTTTAGTGAAAATATAACTGGTACTGTTCCTTACCGTTCTGACACATACACAGCATATAATACTAGGAGTTTCTGTAATGTCTTGTCACTTTCAGGTATGTGAATACCGCTCGTCCTTCTACTCGGATGTGTTTAACCACTTTCGTACTTGGCATGAGGACACCCGCCACCTCCTGTGCCAGTACTGCCTTAAGGTTTTCAAGCATTCCACCAGTTACCAGCAGCACTATAATCGTCACCAGGTGAGCATAAATTATACTTTAAGATCACGAAAGGTGCATAAAAATGGCATGCAAACAAATATTCAACATGTTCTCTGTGTTTGCTTTTGTCTTCCTTGTCAATGATAAAGTCATTTAAAAAGGAAATGGATGCATTGCTTTAATGTAAAAAAAAAAAAACTTTAATACAATTTTTTTTGTTTTTAACAGAAATCAACAGTTTACCACTGTAACAAATGCCGTCTTCAGTTCCTGTTCACAAAAGACAAAGTTGAGCATAAAATCAATCACCACAGGACTTTCCGAAAACCTTGTGAATTGGAGGGACTCCAGCCTGGGACAAAAGTAAAATATTTGTCTGTTTGTTTGTTTAAAAAACAAGTTGAAAACAGGTGCAACAATGTATTTTGTGATTGCTTCATTTCATCTTATCACCAGGTGACCATTAGGGCATATGTTGGACTTAAGAAGTCACCAGGTCAGGCATCAAAATCATCCGCTAACACTCAGAAAAATAGTAATAGCAGTACACAAACTTGTAGTGGTGACCAGCAATCACAAAAACATGGACCTGGGAAGAAACAGGTCAGCAAGATGTTTGACTTCTTGTCCAGGTTTCAAGAGCAGAGGTAAGCTGGTGGTGTGTTATACAGATCTGTTGATCCATTTCAACTAGAAATCAGAAACCTGAAAGATGTTCTTTTGCTCTTCCTCTCTCCAGGGCACTGCTGGGTAGACATAAGTGCGTGGAGTGCACTTTTAACATCCCAGACTTTGCGAATCACTACCCTACTTACGTTCACTGCTCACTCTGCTACTATAGCACTTGCTGTTCTCGGGCTTACGCAAACCACATGATCAAGTAAGCGAAACCGGAGGTTCAAGTTTAGTTTAGTAAGTTTTGGTTTTGCAGATACTCAATGTGACAATATAGTGATTGCAATTCATTTGTTAATTTCAGCAATCACGTTCCTGGAAGAGTCCCAAAAACGAATAAAAAGGGGCCACCAAGGTAAATTATTATTACTATCAGTTTTGAGTTCTGTTTTGCACACAGTCTGAAACTGTTGCTTAGGGTTGTTTTGTTGCTCTTTTGTAGTGGTGTGAAGCTGAGCTGTGCAGGTTGTGAATACTCCACTGCTCTAGGGAACTTGATGGCTAAACATCTCATTAAGTTCCCTTCTCATTCTCACTGTATCTTCACTCGTAAAGGTGGGTATTCTCCGACTTAGTAGAAAGCATATGTGTTTTACTGTCTTTAAAAACTTACTGCATGGTCCCCTACCTGCATGGTTGATTTTCTCTCTGCTTTCTCACTCCTGTAGTTACAGACATCCAACTCTATTGAAGGTGTCATTAATTGCATGATTATAGTAATGATGCACTGTAGACACATTGACTAATAGTTTCATGAAATAAACTCCTACTATGATCCTATCAATTCAGATCTTTATAAGATCAAACCTTCTGAAATGAGATTTCAAACATCCGAGCGTCTTAACATTGTGTGCAAACTGTTCATCTTAAGGCTTGTTTCAGACGCTGTATTTTCACAGCTTGAATGGTATTTGTGTAGATCGAGACCTACAATAAAGAGGGATCGTCTTAAACTTGCGAACATGCATTCTTAGCTACACTCAAACATTACAGATATGCCTACAACATAGGCAAAGTGGCCAGTCTTGAGTAATAGCCCACAGAATGTGATGCACAACAATCACAGGTGTGCGGTATGAGCTCAAGCTTGTCCATTGTCAAAATGGGCCTTATGAACTTGGTGTGACTCTACGGGACTTACTGGCAAGCCTTTGCAAGAGGATGAGTACATGAGTATTTACACAAAACCTACTGCACACCACCTGAACTGGAGAAACCCCTAAATGGATTAATTTAGAAACATGACAAATGAGTAACGACAAGGACTATCCATCGGGGAATAATCTGCTGCTTCTAAGCTGCTTATTGTTTTCTTTTTCAAAAGCTAACTGACCTATCAGAACCACATGTACATTGAGCATGGTGTTGTAAAATGGATTATTGGTGATGGTAAAGACTCCAAGGAGAAGACTAACTCTGTGTTCCTATAATCCCTCCCCTCCCCTACAGAGTGTTTGGAGACAGATATTGAGTTCTGCCAGGTTGAGGAGGAGGTGGAGGGTCCGCGAGGGGATGAAGCTAGTGATGTTGGGACACAGCCTGACTGGTTGTCCATGAAGAAGTGGAGTGTGCCCAAAGAGGAAGGAACTGTGCCAGAATTCATGGATAGTTGTGGCCCGCAGCATACAATGACCAGGAATAACGATGTCCTCGACTACTTCCAGCTTATTTTTCCTGACATCCTTTTTGAGCAGATCGTTTTTGAGACCAATGCCTATGCCTCTTATTGCTGCTCTATGGGGCAGGGGGACCCTTCCTGGAAACCCATGTCTGTAGAGGAAGTCAAAGGCTTCTTTGGTCTCTCTATCCTCATGGGTGTTCAAGGCCTGGGGGAACCAGAGTTGTACTGGTCCTGGGACCATCACCATGGCCGCTATGGCTCCAGAACGTGGGAGCTCTTTTACAGGACCATGTCAGTCAAGCGCTTCAAAGACATCGCCACTCACATTCGAATGAGCAGCATGCTTGTGGAGAACGATAACCAGAGTGCTGACAAGTTGTCTTTTTTTCAGCCCATGCTGAGCATCCTGCAGACCAAAATGCGAGAGGCCTACAGGCCAAACAAATGTCTGACAGTCGATCAAGCTTTTCTACCGAGCCATGACAAGGGAATCGCCCAAGAGAAGAGTAGAAATAACCAGCCGAGGATATGGCTACTGTGTGACTCAAAGTCAGGCTACTGCCATAACCTGCTGGTTTTAACACGTCAGGAGCAAAAGAAAGACCTGGGAAAATCAGTTGTATCGCAACTCATAGACGGCCTTGAGGGTAAGCATCACCACATCTTCATGTCCAGCTCACTTGCATCTGTGCCACTCATGAAGGAGCTGTATGATGTTGGAACATACTGCTCCAGCTCCGTCCTCCCTCAAAGTTCAATTTTGCCCAAGGAGTTTTGGGATGAACCACCGCTGAAAAATCAAGGAGATTTCCAACAGTACGAACTGGCCCCACTTCTTGCCACAAGATGGAAAGATAACAAACAGCTTGTATGTCTCTCCACAAATGCGGATGCAGGCCATCAGGACGTGGTGTGGAGGAGATCTCCCTCTAAGATTGGAGAGCTTTATTCTGTTGAAAGACCCAAGGCCTTCAAGCTGCTCCAGGACAACATGCGCGGTGTTGACATCTGTAATCAGCTCTTGACGTGCAACCAACTCGGCGGGCTAGTTCTCGACACCAATTGGCGCCGTCTCTTTTGGTTCCTTGTCAACTTGAGCATCATCAACTCTTTTATTATCTTACGGGAGACCCGCAAAGACAACCCACCCGGGTGGTTTCAGGGGGGACATTTCTCGCAGGCCATCTACCGTAAACGTCTGGGGTACCAGCTGGCCAAGTGTGCCGCAAGATACGCTCGGCAGAACCAAGTCCACGACAGCATGCTTGAGCAGCAGATTATAAAAAAAGAAAATCCGGACACGCAAGAAGGGGTCAGACATCGATTAGCCAAAATTACCCGCAGGACAAGGAGATGTAAAGTTTGCAACCTGAAAAACATGCGTCATGAGAGCGTATATGGCTGCACGGCGTGCCATGTTAATCTGTGCAAACGTTCTTGCTGCTTCTGGGACTTCCATGGTTTCTCACCTAATTTCCAAGGTTATAAAGCTCAAATACTGATACTAAATATTAATCAGTGTATTTCTGAATGTTCGTTTTTCAAATGTTTCAAACAGCTTTTTAATTTGCATTAGTTTGAAGTGATCATGTACTTTATTCAGTATATCTAACATGAAATATAACAAACACATTATTTATATTCATTGACATAGATTGTTATATCTGATGTTAGAATTGATTATCATTTTTTCTTCTTCAGGTAACCCAAAAGTGGGATTCGTTGACACCAAGAGGTACGTATTTTAGAAACCAACAGTTTCAAAATTGCAACCTTAGGTAGATACGTTTTAAAGCAGTACAAATAAGTCAGTTACACCTAATTCAACGTTTAATTTAAGAGCTAGTAGTTACTGCATGCATCTTTTTTATTTACTTTTTAATAAACTGTATATTAAAAAAATATGTAGCTAGTGTGCATTTTTCAGAAGCTTTTGCCACATTTTTTCATGTCATGTACAGATTCTGGAAAGTGACCCACTATTTCCCTTCCAGGGAAGGCACAGAGTTTGGACTTAAGTACAGAACTGAAATGTTGGAAAGAGACCTGAACAGAACTTCAGCCGACAAAAACCCAAGTGACGCAGATGCTGGTCTAGATGAAGATGTGGACCAGGAAATGGCCCCTCTGGAAGATGAAGATACTGACTCAGACTCTGAAAAGACTGAAAGCGATGAAGATATACCATGTGGAACAGAGGCTAATGAGAAGGTAGAGGGAGCAGTAACCAATACGCTTACACAACCTGTGAAAAACAGAGAGGAGACTCTGTCTATTCATCAGCGTCGAATACTACTCCTTGCACTGTGCTCTGGGGTCCAAAAAGCGGCTAAAGAAATGGCCACCAAACCTCACATCATCAAGACTTGGCTTCAAGACAAAGAGAATCAATTAAATGAGTGCAGCAGCACGAGCTGTGGAGAGGCCGTTGATCGGCTGGTGAAGTGGGTTTTGACTCAGCGGGAACAGCAGCGTCCTATCAGTGAGGCAAAACTATTTGAAAAAGCTTCAGAGCTACAAAGCCAAACCAATGAGATCAATTCTTTCCGTATTTCATACGATTGGGCCGTGAACTTCATGATACTGCACAAACTGGGCTTGGATACACCTTTCACAGTAGATCGGGAACTCCCTAAGGCCATGGAGGAAAGCTGTCATCGCTACATAGAGCTGGTGCACAGCAAAATAAAGATTAAAAACATTTCACAGTGTGTCATTGGTGCTATGGACCAGCTTTCTGTTTTTGTAGACTTCAGAATGCTGAATGAGAATACCAGGAAAAACAGAGAGACTGCGTTTCAATTTACTGGGTTTGGGAAGCCCTTCATAAAGATTTACCTGTCAATGCTCGCAAATGGTACAATGTTACCTGCAGTGCTCTTCACAAGTCAAAGCACAAACACGCAGAGCAGAAAGCCAGCAGACTCAATCTTGCTTATGTGCAAAGAGGAAGGTTTCAATGCAGCGGAAGAGCTAGAAATTTGGACCACCAAAGTGTGGAAGCAGCATCTCGACTCACAGAATCAAAATGATGCTGTGCTGGTTATGGATGGCCATCATAGCAAAACATCTGAGAGTATTATATCCACAGTCAGTAGCAGCAAAACCTTCCCTGTCATAGTTCCAGCTGGCTGTACGGGCAGACATCAACCTCTAGAGATGTGTGTACGCCCTGTGCTGCAAAGGTTGCTTCTAGCTCGCTGGGTACAACAACCAATCAATGGTGCATCTAGGGTTCATCGTGAAGATCTGGTGGAGCTGATCGTATCGTGGTTGGAAGAGGCCATGTCTAGCTTCTCTAGTAGGCCTGAATTCATTCAACACTCATTCTGCTTGGCTCGCCTGCTTCCAGATGAGGAAGCACATACAGACTTGACTGGTTCACCTTTGGAGCTGTTAAATAAGCTGTCTGTGGCCACACTTGAGCCTGAAGTTGTAGATCTTGACTCCGAAGAAGAAGAGAACGAGCCAATGGACACACACACTGTAGACAAAGTGAGCCAAGTAACTGAGAAAATTGATTTGACACAGGAGACCGAGGACGAAGTCAGTCAAGCAAAGGATAAAGACGCAATGCCAACTGAAATAAAAAACCCAGAAGGACAGAAGGATAGAACTGATGAATGTTTGGAAATAGCAAGTGAATCCACAGATGTCTCACATTCATCCCCTCGATCAGAGACTCCTTCACACAACTCTGAACAAGATCAGTTTTCAGAATCTGGTCAGGACGCTAACGCTGAGCAGACAGATTCGGCAAACAGGTGATAATTGATCTGCAGAGACATTGTGAAGTTGAACAGAAGGATTTGAAGTCAGACAAACCTATTTAGGCTGAATGTGACCATGGTTATTTAATTTACAACCTATTGTGTGGTAGAGTGTATAAATATTTTTTTTAATTCTAAATACTGTATAGATTTACAGGATAGATATTGCATGATTGATTTTTGCTAAGTTTTCTACCATGCGCTCTTTTTGTTTAAACGATCCAATGGCTCCCACAATGTTGGAAATTATTTGCGTTTCTTAATTCAACATACTCTGAAAGTAAACCAGCGTTTTTGCGCCTGATTAAAGGGATAGTTTACCCAAAAATGACCATAAATTAAGATATTTTTGATTGAATCAGAGAGCTGTCTGACCCTCCATAGACAGCAATACAACTGTAATGATCCCAGATCCAAAAACATAGTAAAAATATTGATAAATCAGTCCATGTTACATCAGTGGCTGAACCGTGGCGGAAGACATAATTCAGGGGAGAAGAATGGTTAGGTAAATGATGTTATTTTTGTTTTATTTTCACAAAAAAGTATTCTAGAGTTGAGCCACTGATGTCACATGAACTGTTTAATCAATGTTTTTACTACGTTTCTGGATCTGGGATCATTTCAGTTGTATTGCTGTCTGTTGAGGGTCTGATGGCTTTCTGACATCATCAAAAATATGTGTTCCGAAGAGAACGAAGGTCTTATGGGTTTGGAACGACATGAGGGTGAGTAATTAATGACAGATTTTTCATTTTTTGCGTGATCTAACCCTTTAAGTTTCAGTCATTCTGACGCTGCAATGCCTTTACGTGACTGCCCTACTCTCACAGTTTGTGTGATGTCAGTCTCTTCTGCGCATGTGCCTGATTGACGGTTGAGTATCACAAAGCTTGCGTCAAACGCTAGTGAGACAGAAAAATTATCTTTAAATGAGGAATCACTTAAATTATTATTTGGGTAAGTGCTATTTAAAAAAAGTTTAATTTAATAACCATTTACTCTAGCTCTTGAAGTTATATCTGTCATTACAGAACAATACAACTTTAATGCCATAGCTCCATTATTATATTATATGTCTGTTCTAAAGGTCAGCATGTTGGCTGGCAGCAGACTCTTGACTGTCTTAAAGATCTTCCAATTTGGTTCTCTACTTCCAGACCGAATAAATAGTGAGACACACTGCAGAGTCTTAGCATTGTTATTGCAGCAGCAGTGAGTGGAGTGGGATCAGTGTGTACATTCAGTATTGATTTCAGCATCTGAATTTACCGTAGCAACCACAGGATGGTGTAACTACACTCCAGGTGTCATTCATTGACATTCAGTTCAAAGATGTTCTGTAGCACATTGGTGCCCTTTCATGTTTGTAAAGGCTTACTGTGATTTCATCTCCATTCGCTACATCAACTTTGTATGTAATTCACATGTACTAAATAGTGAGCCTCTATGTAAACAGATTACTAAGGTAAGTGGTGGTTCATATAACTGGGGGTCTTTTGAATGTTGTTTTGGTGAAACTGAAGAGGCCTAAAAATGAATTATTGGAGGTAAAAGTGTTATGTGTGTGTGGTTATTTTGACTATTCCTCATGAATAAAATGTAAATAAAGTCAGTTTGTGTATAAAGCCCACTCTTTTCCCCATGCTTTTCTGCTTTGTTTGAATATGGACAGGAATAGGTTTACTAGGCTGCCTGCCAGAGATCAGAATCTGCCCTCCGATTACTAAAAACGTGTATGTTTTAAGTTTTTGGGATTTTTTGTAGAGCATGCACAAAAACTGAGCTTTATGTAAGCTAGTGATTCATACAGCACAGTTAGAAGTGGCAGCACTGAGAAAGACACTGATTTGCTGTCTGTTGAGGGTCTGACATTTTTAATATTAACTATATATATATATATATATATAATGTAAGAATATGAATATATAAATGTATGAATGTAAATATTTTCAAAATATATACTGTATGTGTGTGTATTTATATATACATAATAAATATACACAGTACACACATAAATATTATGTATATAGTGTATATAATATATATATATATATATACGTTTTTCTACTTTTTTTTTCCAGGGATACAACACCGCAAAATGTCCACCAAATTATTTTTAGATATTTTAGAAATGTAGTGTTCACCCACCGTGATACCTAAATTAAAGTTATTTAAAATGTAAACAAAAAGATTCAAACATTATTAATTGAATGATTCGGAAAATAAGTCCCATATTCTGTATGTTTGTAGGCTAGTTTTTCATTGAAACGTTTTAAACTTAAACATGCTGTAAAAATGCTTTGCAATTGAAATTTTGCACCCTTGCTACTGAAGTTTCCTCAATTCAACTTAAAAAAAAAAAAATCTGATTTGAACATAAAGTTAATTAGAATTCAGTTCCGAATCGCGTATGAACCTGAAAACTGTAAATCTTCTATTTATGGCGATTTGTTTTCTGCTATGGTGTGGTAAAATGTGTATAGCAGCTTTAGATCTGACTAAAACTAAGGTACTTTACCTTTGCAAGAAAGTTAAATGTACCCCAGAAGGGGGGCGTGTTTCCGTTTGTGGGCTGATTTCCTGGGACCGAACAACATTTGATGTTTCATTTTCTAGTCGAATACCTGGGTGTGGTTTTAAGGATCATCTCTCAATCCCATGTGGTCTCATCAACACTGAAAGAGTTAACTCAATATCGTCATAAAATCTCCCAGCACGTCCTCAGCGCTTTGTTGGTTCAGTAAGGTTCCGCTTGGGAAAGCAGCAGCAGTATGGGTGAGTATCTTCTAATGCACTTTTGACCATAGCTAGTATTGTTGCTCAGACTTTATTCTAAGCATTCCACACTTTCGACTGTTGTAACGTTACGCAGCTGTTTCGGTCTGAAATAAAGTATTGCTTCACTACAAATTAATTTTCTACTTTACATTTAACGTTAGGCCTGACGTTACCCGTCATTAACGTAGAATTCGGGCCATGCTTTGAGGCATGTAAAAAATGTTAAATTCCTAAAGTAATTAATTTTTTTGTTGTTGTTGTTGAAAACAAACATGCTGTAATTGCAATTCATTGCTTCAGTTTTTGTATATAATATGCAATACATTTTATTAATGCATAAATA
>JAUMHG010000060.1:14972667-14984299 GCA_032359395.1 Enteromius anoplus | reverse complement strand
TATATATTTATTTATTTTTTTTTTGCTTTAATTCTACACATTTTATTTGGACATGGTTGGCCAGTGGGACTGGCTGACCTACACATAACCCATAAACACATGTCTAGCTATCGGGAAGGATGTTGAACAATCCTTGGCAAGACAGAGTGTCTCCTCCTGGACTGTGATATTGTGATATTGGAGTTTCTTTGTGTGTTGGTATTGTTTTCATACACTTACAGTAAAAATGTTATCTAGTAGTATCCACAAGTTCATTTTATGTTATTTTGTCTTTTAAGAATGGACTTTTAAGAATAAACACACAGGACTCCATACTTAAAGTAACAATGCTCTAATAATTGCACAGTTAAATATAACCCACGGAGTAATATTTGAGATGTGACATATTCTCTTTCTCTACTTGCAGCTTCAACCTGTTCAGGATGTGGCCCAGGATTTAAAACCCCTTTAGAAGCCATGAAGGGTGAGTTGGTTTAAAAAAAATAAGAGCATATTGTTTGAAGTGGTAGGTTAAATGAACATACGATTTGGTAAAACATAGTTGCAACTTGCTACTAGGTACAAGTGACCTTTGCTCAGGAAACTCACTGAGCTCTTTTATCATTGCATAATATCTGTTCCTGCAGCTCCTCCTCCACACCACCAGAGGTTCTCCTCACTTCTAAAATGACATTATTTTGCTTTGTCCACTGTTTTCTCTCACATATTCATGTTGATGGAAGTTGAGGCTTTAGTGTCCCAACGCTTAGTGAGCCAGTGCCTAAACCTGTGTGCATGATATACTTCTTAACACTCTAAATAAACAATCATCTGAATTGCCTACTTTCAAGAAAAAAATGTTCGTACTTTTTTAGATAAATGTGTTCTTTTTAATTTGTGTATACTGAATTGTTACGTTTAGTGCACTAGTGTTGTGAACACAAATGGTACATCCTTTATAGATTTTATTAGTAAAGACACAAAAAACACTCAGCATAAGCGTAAACATACATATTCCCTACAGGGCCTCGAGAAGAGATTGTCTACCTGCCATGCATTTACCGCAACACGGACGTTCAGAAACCTGACTATCTTGCAACTGTGGATGTCAATCCAAAATCTCCCAATTTTTGCAAGGTAAAAGCTAATTATTTTGCAGCAGTAACATGTTTCCATTTAATATTTCTAGTTCTAACACCTACTTAAGTAGCATTTCTGTTGTAATGTTATTGTCTACTCTAGGTGATTCACAGGCTGCCCATGCCTAATCTAAAGGATGAGCTACATCACTCTGGTTGGAATGCCTGTAGCAGTTGCTATGGTGATCCTTCTAAAAGACGCAATCGTCTCATTCTGCCTTCCCTGATCTCCTCCCGTATCTACGTCGTTGATGTAGGGACGGATCCACGGGCCCCTCGGCTTCATAAGGTTCATTTTAGTCAGCACTCATACATATATATATGTTCCGTAATTTTGTAACATAACATAACTACCAATTTTAAGAATGTTTTGTTCTTGCCAAGACCATGAATTTGTTCTATCTCTCTTCTTTCTCCTCCTCCAGATAGTCGAGCCCACAGATCTGTTCTGGAAATGCTGCCTTGCCAACCCTCACACTTCTCACTGTTTAGGCAGTGGCCAAATCATGATCAGTACCATGGGCGACCCCTGTGGCAATGGCAAGGGTAAGACGCTGTGTTTACCTCTCTGTATTTTTAATTCCAGTTTTAGGCTTCTCTTTTTATTTATGGACATTTTTAAGGTGGGTTTGTGTTGTTGGATGGCGAAACTTTCGAAGTGATTGGCAACTGGGAGCAGCCAGGTGAAGCGGCACCGTTCGGTTATGACTTCTGGTACCAGCCTCGCCACAACGTCATGATCAGCACTGAGTGGGGAGCACCCAAAGCATTGGGATACGGCTTCAACCCTGCAGATGTCAAAGCTGGTATGTGAATATCCAAGAGGAAGTTAAAGAGTGGTTGTAGCCGACTGGCTGTGATGATCAGGTCTGTTTGTAGGTCATTATGGGCAGAGCCTCAATGTGTGGGACTGGACCACACACAAGCGGATCCAGACTTTGGATCTGGGGGAAGAGGGTGCTATTCCTCTGGAGATCCGGTTTCTGCACGACCCCGCTGCGGCTGAAGGATTCGTGGGCTGTGCGCTTCATAGCACCGTCTTCCGCTTCTACAAGACTCAGGTAAGTACAAAAAAAGCATTTTCTGTAACTCTTCTCCATCCTTTTTGTAAAGACTTGATATGCCAGTAAATGCCAGTTTTATTGTTTTAAGAGGTGCATGTTTTTTAGGTTCAGTTTTTTCGTTTTACAGAAAGGGGACTGGACAGCAGAGAAAGTCATTCAAATTCCAAGCAAAAAAGTAAAAGGTTGGGCTCTTCCTGAAATGCCAGGTGAATGAAATCTAACAGCATTTTTATAATTATCATTATTTTTACTCTGGAAATGAACTAGCAATAATTATTACATGTACAAAATGTAATTTCCAAACCATAAAGAGAAAAAAAGTACTATATAGTATAGAATAAATGACATCAATAACCCCTTTTTAAAAACAAAACTAGGCCTATTAACAGATTTGCAAATAAGAGTTATAAATAATGATTAGTTTTAGTTTACTTCTGGCTAGTTTTTAAAAGAAGTAAACTAATATGAAATGTAGCAAATGTTTAAAAAATACTGTGTTAAACTGTGTTTGATATATACATCCCTAAAAATAAATGAGCCCCAGTTTAACAATGAAAAACAATAAACACATTTAACTTTTTTTTTGCCATAGGTCTCATTACAGATATCTTGATCTCACTGGATGATCGCTTCCTGTACTTCAGTAACTGGCTGCACGGAGACATTCGACAGTATGACATCACTGACAGGAGGAATCCATGTTTGGTTGGTCAGGTAATACAATTTTAACAATTCTAAAATCATGTGAAAGACAAATAAAGTGTCAAAATACTAGAACTTGCGTTTAATATCATGAAATGTATTTTTTAAGGTCTTTCTTGCGGGCAGCATTTTAAAAGATGGACCAGTGAAAGTATTGGAGGACAAAAAGCAAGATACCCAGCCTGCCCCATGCATACTCAAGGTGCCTTTTTTATTTCCAAGTATGCTTCATGTGAGCTGTGTGTACACGTTTGAGTTAGCCATTATGTGGCGGAAAACAGCCGAAAGCTATTGGAAACTAATGAATTGACAGATGTCCCAGCTTATTTTCCAAATCAATAGGTCATTTAGACTTAAGCAAAGCAATTAGAGCACATCATTTGTTGATGGGTTAAAACGTTCCTTTCCTCATCAGGGAAAGCGTGTGCAGGGAGGCCCTCAGATGCTTCAGCTGAGCTTGGATGGAAAGCGTCTGTACGTCACCACCTCTTTATACAGTGCCTGGGACAAGCAATTCTACCCTGACCTTGTGAAGTGAGACAAAAGAATCTTTATTTGTAATTGTACTTGAGTATTGTGTGTAAATCAAAGATTAAGAAATTAGGCTGTTTATATGGTTTAAGAAGTTACATCTGGTTTGTTTTATTTCTCTTGAGGGAGGGGTCGGTCATGATGCAGATTGACGTGGACACACATAAAGGTGGCCTGAAGCTCAACGAGAATTTCCTTGTGGATTTCGGAGCAGAACCAGATGGTCCTGCGCTTGCCCATGAGCTCAGATATCCTGGTGGAGACTGCACTTCTGATATCTGGCTATGAAATTGGGGCCAAACCATAATGTTCCAAGCCGCAGAATTATTATTCCAATATTCTCAGTGGAGATATTAATATCATGATCACATTTAATCTACGTATGGACCAAATCCTTAATCATATTATGTGTCAGTTAGCAATTACAAGAGTGAGTTGTAAACTAATTTTAATCGTCTTTACGTGCTTTCTAAACTTTTTGTAAAATAAACATTTTGCATCCCAGTGAATTCGAAGGCTCTCTCGTTTGTTGTTGCAAGGGCTTTCCAAATCGTTAGAATTGCAAAGTAGATTTTAAGCACGTGGTGCAAGCGCACCGCGCCAGTGTATTCAATCACTCCAGCACACATGTTCAAGTATTTTATCAGGAATACATTCTAAAATTAAGCAGTGTGCAGTGAGCTTTGAGAAAGAACAAAATTGACATATAAGTGTAATAATAACAGAACTTAATATTTTTACATTATTTTAAGGCATGCTTTTCTTAACAAGATGCAGAGAAATAGAAATGCAATTTTGTATAACAGCAAACACAAGGAATTACAGCACTACTTAAGTTTTTTGGTTTTGTTTATTCCCATTGTAGTGCACATGCATAGACAGTTATCTCTGATTCTGAATTCTAATCCTGATATTTTTTTTTTAAAGTTTTTTTTTAACAATGTTCTGTAATGTTAAATAATTACAGTACAACTTTAAACAATAGGGGGAATATGTAAAATGGTTAGTAAAAACTAATATGCATTTAAAATATAAAAATTGACTCAACCTGATTACACACACACATACGTGTGTAATAATAATAATAATTGTGTTATATGTAATACGCTATGTATCACTTTCTTTAGCTGTGTTTCAAAGCCGAGTGGGATTTCTGCTTAGACAGCATTTGTAGGCATTGTCTAAACGCCCAAGAGTGTTGTCTCGGTAGGTAGCTCACTCGCTGTGTTTTGAGACGCATACTGTAACGTTACGTGTTGAATGCTGGAATCAGGCAGTTGATGTGGGCAGCCCCGGCGTGTCATCTCTTCACTCACTTTCTTAGCAAACCACACCGGCTATTCAGCGACAGGAGAACTGCAGCTCCCAAATGGGGCAGTTAAAATACAGATAAACCGATTATATAAGCCTTCACCTGGTTTATTTTGAGGTAAGTCATGTGTTAATATGTTTCCTTGGGTCGGTTCTAAAGTAGAAGAACGTTCTGAAGTAGAGACGTTGCGTTAGCCGCTCGGCTAAGTGTAGCATCCGTTTGTGTTTTTATGAGGCTCATCCATTCAGGCCTTCATACCTGTTGAGCAGTTAATACAAACTAGTGTTGATTAAATGATGTTGTTGTTCAGCACATGTAATATTATACCGTTTTAAAGGAAAAATATCGCTGAGCCCTACAAGAGAGAAAAGTAGTCGACGTGTCTCTTAAAGGTCTCCGCTAAACATGCTCAGATGCTAACTTGAGTGCAAAAGTCATCTGACCGACAGACTGCTTGCTTTAAACGTCCGAAATGGGAACAGAACAATAATTTATTTTATTATAAATCAGATCAGAGCATTGATATGGGTGTCATTAAGGGTTTTGGCTGCCACAACAGCAAATATTTAGCTTGACGTGCTTGTACTCCGTTGTCTGTAGACTTTCAACAACGTAACTTAAAAAGAAATGACATTGACAATGTGTTTTCATGGCAACCTGATTAACTAGTTCATCTTTGTTGTTTTAGTAAATCTATATCATTATGTCCAGTTGTGCCAGCGGATGAAACACATAAATTCAAATGATATCTAACGATACCGAGTATCAGACTTGGTTTTAAGCTTGTTGATTTTATTTCAGTGTGTTTGATCTGAAGATTATTGGATTTCATGGTTTATTTATACTGTGACAGTCTTGTAATCTTGTTACTCAAGGGATTCACTAAATAGTCAGATGATAATTTTTTGGGATTGTGGAAAGTGTTGTGGGTCTTGGCAGAAGGAGACTATTGAGGGTGATTGTTCATCATGATCTAGCCTACATGTTTTGTGTTCCTCCTCTCACATTTCAGGGCAAAGGCTGATTGAATTTACTCTTTCCATTGCAATCGGAGAGGTGCAGTGGAACGTTTTGATACCGAACAATAGAAGTAGGCCTGTGCTCGTGTTTTGATTGGGTGAATCAGTGTTGCAACTCTTAACTGTTATCAGTTGAGGCTTGTTGTAGAGAAGCATTTTTCAGTATCACAGGATTTACCTTGGAGAAAGAGCTGGCGAGCTAAAACAACACACAAACTCTTTGTTTAAAGTTAACCATCCACCAGAGTTGGGGTCAGCATGTGATATGTGAGAGGAGAGCTGGCATCTTCGTGAACGCTGACTCAGTCTGCACCATTTGACATGTGTTTTAATCTCATCGCATTTTGATTTCATCTGTTACAGTTTCTGTTCCTGGTCTTAGATTTCAATGAGCGAAGAACAAACAATTTTGCTCGAGCTGATTCAGCTAATCATTGTAACTTATCTGACTTTCCATTGTCATCTTGAGGACTTTCCATCACTACTGTTAACAGGAAAGTAGAGCCACAGGATTTTCTAGAGGTGACTGAGCTTTATGTGGTGAACTGCCTCTTTCTGACTGCCTGATCTGTTTTAAAGCACAGTGGGTTTTTATAATGAAGCAGCTTTGTGGAATCTGAGACTGATGCTTTGCTTTATCTGATATTGGCCTGCTGGTAATGGTGAGGTAATCTGCTGGAGGCGGATTATGGCGATGTCCTGCGTAGCTGTGGATCAGTGGGACGTTGTGACCCTGAGGAAGTGGCACTCAGCCTGTTCCTCTAGGCTACTGTGAATCGTATATTTGAATGGCTGTTTACAGTGTGTGCGGTCTTATGTTGGGCAAAACCTCAGTTTCAGGAACAGTTCATCATAGAAAGTTCTCTTTGCTCTCAAACTTTTTTTTTCTTTTTTTTTTTTTTTTACTGTAAGCTGATATTTTAAAGGCAGGATTCAATTAAACCGTATTTAACTGTAGGCCTGTTCATTTCTTTAAAGAAAATGTCATTGGCCCTAAACATTTGAATGGTAGTGTACGTAATTTCTCTGTCACTGAAAACACCCAACCAAAATTTAATATTTAGTTAATTTCACATTACAGTATTTTAATTGCATTGTGATTGCTCCTCCTGTTGTTTTACTGAAGCTCGCTTGCTGATGGTGTGTTTTTGTTGTCTCTCTGTTTTGCAGTGGCCTGAGAGCTTGTGGCCATGGGCGACGCAGAGCTGGAGCTCTCCCCCGCCCGGCTCGAGGAGCTACAGATGAGCCCATCCGCTTCCTCCACCTCCACCACCTCCTCGCTGTCCCTTCCTTCATCTCCTTCCTCTGGTCCTCATCCCCCCACCAGCTCCAGCCCGAGCACCAGTGAAGGCCTGCCCACCTCCAGCCCCCCTCTAGATGTCATATCCGAGGGAGTGGGCGAGCTCAGCCTAGTCATCGATACTGAGGTGGCTAAGAAAGCATGCCAGGAAGTTCTTCAAAAGGTAAAGTTCCTGAAGGCCGATGGAGAAGTATCTTCAGCCAACTCAGAGCCAGTTTTGGTAAACGGTACATCACACCCCGAATCCACGGATGAAGGAAAACCTCCCAAGATCAGTGAGGAGGAAGCAGGGCCTGTGAAGAATGTGCGGCGCCGTCAGAAAAACAACTCATCCAAGCAGTCCTGGCTCCTGCGGCTCTTTGAGTCCAGGATGTTTGACATCTCCATGGCCATCTCTTATCTTTACAATTCTAAGGAGCCTGGCGTGCAAGCCTACATCGGCAATCGACTCTTTAGCTTCCGGAACGAGGATGTAGACTTCTACTTGCCCCAGTTGCTCAATATGTACATCCACATGGACGAGGATGTGGGCGACGCCATCAAGCCCTACGTGGTGCACCGCTGCCGGCAAAGCATCAATTTCTCCCTGCAGTGCGCCTGGCTGCTGGGGGCCTACTCTTCTGACATGCACATCTCCACGCAGCACCATTCCCGTGGCACCAAACTGCGTAAACTCATCTTGTCAGACGAGCTCAAGCCCTCCAGCCAGCGCGTCCGCAGGGAAGTGCCGCAGCCTCCCATTTCCTGCCCCCCACCCCTTCATCACGGTCAGGGCATGAGCGAACACAGCCTCTCGCCCTCCAAACGCACCCACCAACGCTCCAAATCAGACGCCACTGCCAGCATCAGCCTCAGCAGCAACCTAAAGAGAACTGCCAGCAACCCCAAAGTAGAGACCAGCCAGGATGAGGTGAGACACCTGTTACTTCACATGCTTGCTTACCTAGTTAGTTACATGTAAGCTGCTTTCAGATGATCCATCTCTGGCCGTCGCTTCCGCCTCCCACAAATGTTGTTTCTCAGCTGTTTTATGCAAATTCAAAAGGCAAACAACTCAGATTTGTGTGGTTTCTATGGCTGCGCTGGAAAAGGCGTGTCGATGTTCCACTTGATGTGACACTGACTCTCAGACACGCTCTGTGAAAGAAATATTCATGTCGTTACTTTAATGGCAGATGGTTGAGCAGTGGGAAATTGCAGCATCCTAACTGAAATAAAACCTAAAAAGCTTTTCATAGGTAACAACTACATCATTTCATAAGTAAACTTTTATATTAGCATACAATTAATATTGCCATCTGTTAAGGATTAGAAATCTAATATGTTGACATGCAATAAAATGCATGTTTTATAAATTATCTCAGTTTGAGCGATATATCCATGCATGTTTTGAAAGTTGCTTTGGCCTCATAATAGACGTGACGTGGACGTGACATGTGGCCAGGCATGATTTTCCCATACTAGGAATTTGTGCTCTGCATTTAACCCATAGCAGTGGGCAGCCAATGGGTCTCTAGAAGGACAACTCACTTTTCCATTGAAACAACAGTTTCTTTATGGTGATGTTTGCAGGACTTCTCCAATAATTTAGTCCACCTAACCCTCTCACTTTTTTTTCATTAAGATCTGCTTTAATCTGATCAACAACAGATACAACGTAGTTCCAACCCTACATATTTTTCTTTTTTCTTTTTCCAAAATCCATTTATATTTAAGTCCCAATATGGAAGAAAAGGTCTGTTGCCGTTTCCGTTTCATCAAGACTTTAAAATGCTGTCTAGATGGGTAGTGCACTAGGTTTTTAAACAGAGATTGAGTTGGTCTGCCGCGTGGCACCTATAAATGTAAATTTTCAGCTCTAATCACAGTGAAGGCTGAAGCCAGCAGGGAATGAATAGATTTTTGTTTTTGCTCTCAGATAATAATTAACTAGCACTGCTGACTGATTCCCAGAAGAATGATGACAGCACTGCAGCTCTTGTGTTAAGACAGCCGCTCTCTCTTTGTGTTCGTTTACACAGTCATGATAGTCTTCAGGGCTAAATGTCATGCCATTTAAAAAATCATCTCTCATGCTGCTAATAAGTGGCATGTTGCGATTCACAGTTCCAGGATTAGATCCGAGGTCAGTGTGACAGACAGATCAGATCCTGTTTGTACCACATAAAAAAGATTACTCTTTTATCGCAGGAGATTCCAGGTAGACGTCAGACCGACATTAAAGGTATAGTTCACCCAAAAATTAGAAATAATTATTCATTAATTACTCACTCTCATGTTGTTCCATACTCGTAAGACCAAAAGGGTCAGCAAGCTCTCTGATTTCTTCAGGAATATCTTAATTTTTGTTTCAAAGGTGAACAAAGGTCTTGCGGGTTTGAAATGACATAAGGGTGAGTAAATAATGACAGGATTTTATACAATAATTTAGCAGAAATGTAACACTTATTTAGTTATTTTGGAAGAATTATAGACAATGAAGTTTTGACTTGACAAGACAAAGATCAACTATACACACTATAATATACATATAGACCATTCAGAAGTGAGCTTTGTTTTTGAATAGTTTGAAAGTTTATATATATATATATATGATAGTATTTATTTTTATTTATTTATTTATTTATTTTTCAAAATGCTTCTTATTCTCAACAAGGTTGCATTGGTTAAAACACAAATATTACAATTTACTATAACATTTTTATTGCAATACTGGTTTCCAATGTCATTTTTTTCTAAATTTATTTAGTTATTATTACTCCAGTCTTCGGCGTCACATTATCCTTCAAAAATAATTCCAATAAGCTGAGTTGCTGCTTAAGAAACATTTTTTTTTTGTTATTATCAATGTTAAAAAACAGTGCTATTTAATATTTCTTTAGAAGCTGTAATGCATTTTTTGTATTTTCTTTTTCATTAGTTAATATATTTATTTCTAAAAGAAAACAATAAAATGTCTGTAACTTTGATCAATATAATGCATCTTTTTTGAAAAAAAGTTTCAATTTAAAAAAAACAAAAAAAAAACACTAACCCCAAACAGTAGTGTATCCAACACCAGTGTTAGTATAGTATATGGTTTTTACTCAAATGTAACAATGAAAAAATTAGGTTTTAAACATAATGATTACTGATCAGTTTGAACTTCACTGTTCGGTTATCTTTGTTCCTCCTAATAGCAGGCTAATTGGTTTGGTCATGGGGATTGGAGAGTAGTTAGCAATATAGTATACCATCATAAATGCTGTATTTACTTTTTGACAAGCCTTTATGATTTGTAATCAAGTTATGAGAGTTTATACCGATAGGGATTAAAACTATTTTTTTGTGGGTGTCACAGTGGCTTTTACAGTGTGTCCTTAGCTCATCTTAGCTATAAACCATAAACCCAATTGACTAATGTGGTATTTCAATTAAGATGACTGTTTAATTGGTCTAGCCAATATATGTCAATGTCTTATTTAAAGTAAGCTTACAATTTATATAATAGCTTTTCACCAGGCTGGAGGTTAGTAGAGACCATATTGATGTGGCCATTACCTTTTGTGTGTCCCGACCATTATAGTGTATCAATGAAACGGTAGGGCGGAACGTTATGTAATAACCTATCATGTTCCATTGTGATGTGTAACTTTAGAGCTCCCTTCCGACTTTTTAACCTCGTCCCACAGGGCACACACCCTCATTTCTGACGTTCAAGCATGTGCACATGATCACTCACCTTCCTCTTTTATCTGACTGTGTAGTTTCTTCCTTTCCTTCTTCCTCCGAACGTGATCTTGGTGCAGCATGTTCTGCTATGGCAACAGCGATCGCTGATGTCGCCATTCCACTGGTAAGTGGAGTAAAGATCAGCTATTATGAAATACATTGCTCCACAACTCCACACCGTTAACACACTTCAGCGAACTTCTTTTGAGAGCTAAAGGTGTTAACGTCGGAACGCCACTTTGTGATTTCGTCTCCTCCTTGTGAAGTGCAGTGTAGGTGTCTAATGTACATTGCATTAAGCCTGAACAAACATTAGTCATTATAAACTTGCTCAAAGGCTTGATGGCTTTTCTTTTGAGGAAAAGCTGTATGATGTAAATGACAATCCAGAAATGTTATATTGGACACAAATCTGTATTATAAATGGAGAACTTATCTTGGTCGTTTGAGCATTTTGTCATGCTCACTTTTCTGTTGGTGGAAGGGGTGCAGAGCCTTATCTTATAACCCACACAAACTGCACTGACGAGTTAACTGATCCACTGTGATTTATTTGAGGATTTAAGCTGAAGTTTTTTAACCTAATCATGTAAATATTTCAGTCTACTGGATTTTCTTTGTCCAAACAGCGAAGATTTAGTGCGGATTTAGAAAGATAAAACAAGGCTTATCATCTCTTTCTTTGAAAGCCTGCCAGGATAGAGGTTTGCCATTAGAGAAAGTGGAATTTGGACCCCTCTTTGGCTCTAAGGACTGAGGGCTCTTTCTCCCCCATTATGTCAATTCAACCAGAGCATAAATCTGGGTTACAGTGATTATTTTAATTAAAATAAAATGCTAAACAACAGTTTTTTGCTATAGTGTATGTATATATA
>JAUMHG010000060.1:14935690-14961225 GCA_032359395.1 Enteromius anoplus | reverse complement strand
ACTAAGCCATGTTTGTGAAACTGGGCCATTGTGTTGATAAATAATAAGATGGCAGTACTGACACACAGATATCTCAATTATAATAGGTAGCACACAAATTCTGAATGCCTTTGGGAGATCTCAAATGAGCCATTTTAATCTAGATTAAAAAAATTAATCTATGCCCACCTCTAATTAATTAATAAATAAATAAATAAATAAATATTTATTAGGGGTGGGCATAGATTAATTTTTTTTAGCTGATTATATATACATCTATATATATATATATATATATATATATATATACATCTATTTCTATATATATGATTTCATGCTTAAACGTTTCTTACTGTTAACAGGCATCGAAAAAGTCATAAAAGTGTTTTGTGGGAAGCTTTTTTATAGCTTTTAATGAACTGAAAGTTGAAAGTACAGCATTTAATTGCAATAGAAATAGAAACATTTGGCAACCTTACAAAATGTGTTTGATCAGTTCAAACCTCCTTACCAAATCAAAGTATTTATCAAATCTTACTGACCCCAAACTTTTGAACTGTAGTGTATATGCTTGATACAGATCAAATATGCATGTGTAAACACATTTATCAGACCTCCCTCACATGCAAAGTGGTTCTGGATCCATACCTCTACACATTCAGCCGTTCAGTGACAGAGCATTCTTTGTCCGCCTGCGTTTCACGTCTGGCTTCGCTCTCAAAAACACATTTGCACTCCTGACAAACTCCTAAGACTATCTGGGTCACATTCACATCAGCTGAAAGGTTTCTTTTCTGCCCCAGACCAGCATTCTTCAGAGAGTCATTCTTCGCGTGATTAGCAAACACAAAACTCGCATGAGCCACGGGGAATGCCTAATTGATGAAATTACTCCAGATGTTGTCCTCAGGAGCCTGATATCCCAGTACCTGTGATTCATGTAGATTCCTGAAAACTAGGTTTAACTGTATTAAAATGCCTAAAATGATGGGAGCCTGGGAAATAAAACTATAAATCTCTCCAAATGAGACACTTACCGGAGGAGGTTTGGCTACCACGCAGCAGCCGATCTTATGCCAGAAGGCACTCATCTCCGGCAAGCACCGGTTGGGTTCCCCCCTCTCTCTCGCCACCCTGCAGGCCGTTTAGAGACAAGATAGAGAGAGAATCTAATCCGTAACACTCAGCGATATAAGTCGTGGCTCGTCCAAAAACCTCCGTCCTGATCACTGACAGAATGTTAAGGTCTCTGCTTTAAGTATACACACACAAGACCCCTTATTCCCTCAGTTATTTTGGGCCCCTGATTTCCAGTAGATTCTGTGGGACTGTGGGGTTTATATGAGGCAGAGCAAATCTGTTCAATAAAAGAAAGGGGAAAAAAACAAAAACAATTTTAATAATGAATCCATCACACATTGATTTAACATAACACATACAAAACCAGCTCTTAAAGAAATAGTCCGCTATTTTATTTAATTTTATTGTTTTAGTACTGAGATATATAATACGGAACTTCAAAAACAATCCAGTTCTCCAATTAACTTCAAAAACAGCTTGTAATGAATAAGTACTAAAGCAGTACCTTAATGCCATGATATGATATTACCATACATCATAATGTAATATACAATTGTGCTAAATGATTAAAATATTCATGTTCCTACCCCAATTAAAATAAAAAAAATAGCATGGTACTACGGTGCTGTATCAAAAAACGAAGTGCTACCATGTCAGTTTTAATAACAAACTAGTCTTTGTAGCAGTGTTCAGCTTTAAGATCAACTTCCTCACTACAGTATGGCTTTTTGTGCTCTCTCTAGGAAGGCAGTTCATTTAAGACAGCTGCTTTCTTGGCTACATACTACGAAACCGTTACAACTAAAGGAAAATCAAGTGTAATAACAACCCTTTTACACTGACAACCACTAAAACACACCAAGATGGGATTCAGTAAACACGGATCACAAATGTTACAAACAAACAATCACTCAGACGACAGCAGAAGAAAACTAACAGCCCAGAGGAAGTTTTCAGGGAAACAATAAAACATTGTGTAAAAAAAGGTAAAAGAAAACTCTCCTCTACTCTAGTTTTAACCGCAGCACCTCGATGATAAAGTTGTCAGAGAATCATCCGACTGAGTTTGTTCATCGCTTCTCTTTCCTGTGACTGAGTCTTTATTACTCAGGCGCTGGTGCTGTTGAAACTACTGAAAGTTTGGCACAACAACCCGGATCGACCGATCCCGAGCCATGTTAGCGGCTCAAATGAATTAGTAAAGTTCAATCGAGACGCTGAAAAGTTATTTATTTTCTAGCATAAAGTGAAATAGGAAGAAAAACGTTACCTTGGATGAAAACGAGAGTCCCGGTGAGCGGCTGGAACGAAGCAACTCTTGTGTGAAGAGCTGAGGGTGGAAATGAGTCCCAGATCACTGAGGTGTGGTTGAAGTTTCCCCCATTAATATGAGGAAATACTTAAATCCAGAGATCAGCAGCGCCACCAACCGGCTACACACACATAGACCATTTTTGATGAACTCTTGATTTGTTGATTATACGATAAAAGTGGAGAGGTTAGTTAATTTCCTTCAGCTTTTCGTTTTACTCCATTTAATCTCCACCTTTGGAATAAAATGACTGTGAACACTCAAGATTTAAAAGCAAACGAGTGTGCTATTTGCTCTAAATCGTGTATTAAACACGAATTGTGTAGGATTTTTTAAAGAAATACCATCATAGTCTTTGTAGTGATGACAAACAATAGCATAAAATATATTTAATTTATTATTAATAAAATGTTGTTTTCATTAAAATATATATTTCATCTTTTTGGAAATGTAAATACTACGATGAGGGGAAAAAATGTAATCATGAACTTCCCAGCAGTCCTATCTTAAATAAAATAGTAAAATAAGAAGTTGGAGGAAATGTTTTTGCATAAACCTCTTAATTAAAAAAAAAAAACAGAGAATAGATAAGCTAGCCTACACATTTTTCTTCTCCGGACACTTTACAATTATGAACCACATCTATCCAGCTAAAGAATTTTTGAGAATAAGATTTAATTTTGGAGATCCTAATATATGTCAATTTTGTCATTTCCAAATAGTGTTCCAAACTGTGGAACACGTGTTTATTCAATGCAACTTAGCACAAACCTTCTGGAATGACACACTATGTTGGTTTCACCAATGATTACCTTCAAGACTGGTCCTTTCATGGGAAATTGTTAAGTTTGGCGGGTCATTTAAGGATAAACAATTATGTTTTGTTTTAAATAATTTGATGATTTTACTAAAATTCTATATTCATGAATGTAAATTTTTGAAAACGAAACCATGTTTAAGGGTGTTCAAAGAAGAATCTGATAGATATTTGGAAACATTAAGAGAAATGAAAAATCCTAAAGCAATGTACCTGTACTCCTTGGATTAAGGATTTTGATTTCATATTTCCTATTTTATTTTATTTTGTTTATTATTTTATTTTATTTATTTTTATTTCTTGTTGGTGTTGAGTGCGTAATCTCAGTATTTTTGTATATATCATAAATTATAAATGCCTTTCTGTAAATTGTTTAAAAGTATTTAATTAAAAAAAAGAAGAAAAAAAAAGAAAATCTTCTCCGGATCTTATCATTTGCACTTGTTATGCAGTGGGGGGTGCTACAAACGCCTCCGCTTTTAAACTACCAAAGAAGAACCAATCAAATATTTCTATTTCCGGTACCGTTCGTGCGCCATCTTTGACGACAAATAGCCCATTTATGTTATTTTTGTTTTCAAAAAGTAAGGAAAAGTATGATAGAACACTAAATCGCATTAAATAACCGAAGCATACGTCTGGTTTTTAACGTATCTAACGTGTTGTAATACAGTACAAGTCTTCGGGAAACATTTTTGGCGAGGTGAGGACCTGAAGTTTTGCTTTATTCTGTTAACTAGCAACTGACTGCAAGAGTTTGATGCACTGTCGTAAAAGAGATTAATTCCATATTTCTATTGTATTGGTGATATAGTAACTATAGAGGATTACATAGCAATACGAAGACTTGTTTTAAGACTTAAACAACTTCAGCGCAACTTGTTCAAACTTCTTATAAAATGATACATTTGCAGTTTTAGTTTGAATAGTTTGGAAAATACACTACAAATATATTACGAAACTCTCGTTAAAAATAACAAATAGAGTTACGGTTTTAATTATGTTTCTTATGATGTAGAAATAAAACCGCTTTTTAAACAGTATCACTATATAATCGCCAGTAAACCTGACTGAAATGTCCGTCCAGCCACACAGTAATATTGTCAACAAAAGCATGTATACAACTTCCCCCGGAACTTACCTTATTATAAAATGATGACTATTTCCCGTTCTGTCTTTGATAATGAATTATGACAAAGATTAATGCAAACATTCGCTTTCTGGCATTTAAAAACATTTGATCCTTATGGAATAATGTCTTATGACTAGGATAACCACAGTGTCCTACACTTTATATGTAGTGTGTATAGTATAAATGGAAAGCATCCTTTGGGCATTTTCTTTGAAACATTGCACCTGGTTAAACACCCCATGTATGTTAACAGGTGGTTGTCTTAAAATAAAGCAATTTATTTCAACCCTAACTACATTCTGATGCTTTAAATGATTAGATGTCGCTTGTGGATTTGGGAAAGCGTTTGTTGGAGGCAGCACGCAAAGGACAGGATGATGAAGTGAGGTCACTTATGGCCAATGGAGCTCCTTTTACTACGGACTGGGTGAGATGTGTTAGCTGCTCAATGCTTGTTGTCTGTAATTTATAATATGCCTTATACTATAACATGATGATGGAAATATATTTTAGCTGGGAACCTCACCGCTTCATTTAGCTGCACAATACGGGCACTACTCCACTGCTGAGGTGCTTCTCCGTGCCGGAGTGAGTAGAGATGCCCGGACTAAAGTTGATCGAACCCCCCTCCACATGGCTGCGGCAGAGGGCCACTCAAGCATTGTTGAATTGTTGGTCAAGGTAAGAACTGATTAAGGCTTTTTTTAATAATAAACTTATAAAATATAACAATATAATGTAATATAATATCTGTGACAGAGTGGAGCAGATATCAATGCCAAAGACATGCTGAAAATGACTGCCCTGCACTGGGCTACAGAACATGGGCACAGGGGAGTCGTGGAGCTTTTGATCAAATACGGCGCTGATACGCACGCCCTCAGCAAGTTTGACAAGACGCCTTTTAACATTGCTGTGGACAGAGGAAACACTGAGCTGATGCTATTGTTACAGGTAAAAATGAAACTGTATTTTAATACTGTGTAAAATTCACCAACAGGAAGACTGCTGTCTTATAACCTGATGGTTTGTTATTTTAGGAGGGAATGCAGAACCAAGTGAACATGAATCCAGAGAGGACTATCCTGAGCAGCACATCACCCGCCACAGCGAGCCCTCAGTTCATCATCTCCTCCTCTGGAGTGGTCAATCTTTCTGATATTGTTCTCAGTAATGCCAAGGCTAACACAGGTATGAGTTTCAGTATATAAAATTAAAATTTGTTTCCATTCTAGTCAGTAATGAGTGAATGATGTTTAGGCGAGTTGATATTCTGGTCTCCCCCCCCCCAAAAGTACTGTACATTTTACCAATTCCAAACCACATGAATCGTAATAACAACTATTGACTTTGTATTTAATAATTTATAAGTCATTGGCCATGAAGGCTAGAGGTAAAAAAAACTCCTTATATTCAGGTGTGCGGAATCATTAGGCAGGTTTTCTTTAAAAGATAAAACGAGCCAAAGAAATTTAAATCAAACTAAAGGTCAAAAATTGAAGCCCATGAGAAGGATGCAGAATAGCAGAATTTGCAAAGTTAGGGCATGACCATTGAGCACTGTAATGTAGAGTCAGACAAAACAGATGGAGAAGAAAAGACTCGTTAACAACAAATGAATTAAGAAATGAAGAGAAGAATTTGGTGAGAAACCATCAGGAACCGTTTAGTCTCGGCTGCCCCCATTTTCCAGAATTGTGTCAGATTCTCAGGGACTTTTCCTTGGGTAAAAAAAATCCTAAAAAATGACCTTCATTTAATAAAGATTGCATGCTGTGACTGATTTCATAGGCTTTGTAGACAGATAAATTCGGCACACAGTGTAATACACAGCTGTAGTTTACTGACAAGCTACACAATATCACATTCATTATTGCATGCAATTTATTCATCTTCATTCATCTGCAATTGAGCACGAATTGCGTAGCTTGTCAGTGAACTATGGCTCCATTAAAAAAAACAAAAAACAGACAATTATATAATATATAGTGTGCAGCCGTAATTGTAATATTAATTTGGTGAGCATAGGAGACTTTTTTCAACAAATGTAAAAACCGGCCATAAACTTTTGGTACATGACTGAATTTTGGCATATTTTGTAAACCTATTGATTTTTCGTTGGGGTACAACATAAACAATGTCTTAAAGTCTTTTTAGCCGGTTTGCGTGACTTGCACTTTACATTTAATTTAATTATGAATCGCAATTCTTAACAAAAAACATTTTATTTACTCCCTCAAGCCTATTTTTCTTGCATTTCATGTTTGATGAATCTTGATTTTGACATTCTATTTAATTAATCAGAAAATGTTATTTTATCTGAGTTTTTCTCCTTTGCAAACAAACTGCTGTTATATCCCAGCAGGAGCTGCAGAGAGTGTGATTGCTGCTGATTCGGTAGATTCTGCCATCCAGCATCTTGTAGGGGAAGATGGCCAGAGAGTCATCACCATAGTAACTGACCAACAGGGAAATCTGCAGACTGGCAACTTGGGACAGAAATTTTTTGTCACAATGCAGGGGCAGCAAAGTGAGTAGATTGCTAGTTTATAGTTCAGGGACTTTTATGCAGTACTTCTATTTTAACATGCCTGTATGTATTCAGTGGTCGCAGTTCCAGCAGGTCAGATTGCAGAAGAAATCACAGAGGACACCAAACCAGTTCCAACACGGAAACGGAAATTTGAATCGACCGTCAACCACACAGATGTCAAACACAAGGTCTGACGAGAAGAGATTCCTATTTAAATCATAATTTTTTGGAATGTACAGTCAATTTGAAAGTAAACTGTTTGGGGTTTTCTGTAGGAACCTGCACAGAAGGACAGTCGAGAACTACTGGAACAGCAACTAAAAGAAGCAAACAGAAAAGCCCATGAGTACAGACAGCAGTTACTACGAAAGGAACAGGAAGCTGAGCAGTACAGGCTTAAACTAGAGGCCATTGCCAACGGGCAGACAAATGGCACCAGCACAGAGCCCCAGGAGGAAGTGGTGCTCCAGGAAGAGGAGGAGGAGGTGGTTGGTGAAGAGGAAGTTGTCATGTTGCCAGAAGGGGCCATCATCATTAAAGAGGAACCCCTTGACTCAACGACAGGAGAAACAGTAACATTAATAGAAGCCGCAGATATCACAGCCTCCTCCGAGGGCACACCGTAGCAGTAAACCCAAAGACTCAAACACTCAGGAATGACTTGCTCTGTGTGCCTAGAGTGTGACATCGTATTTATTTATTGTAAATCATAACCTTTCGTTTTTATCCTTTTTTACTCATAGCATTCAGTTTCTGTACAAACCTCTACAAAGATGTAGCATGAGTTATATTTAGGTGGCCACAGTGATGCTAAACTGCTCAGATTGACAGAATTGGAAGACCAGGTGTGTCTTTTTAACGTACAGCAGTAGTTTTCCAATCAAGCCATGTTATGCACCTTGAATACATTCTATAATAGTCTACTTAAAGGAACATTCTTGGTTCACTGTACATCATTTTGACTTGTCCCTTTAGTTTTATTTTTTTAAGTGCAAGTTGTGGTTATAGTAATGCACTTCTGATAAAAAATTAATTGGGACAGTGTTCTGGTGAAGCTGATATTTTTGCTAAATCACCTGCATTAATGATTCAGAAAGAAATGTATTATTTGAGATGCAAAATGAGAATGAAAAAAAAAAGAGAGAGAGAACCCTGAAAATATTATGCAAATATTTCTGGGTTTACTAGGTGAATGATTCTTGACTGGTTCAGAGTTGTGCCATATTATAACCACAAATGTTTCTGTTTCTTTAAGAAAAACCAACAACAACAACTAAAGGTCATGGCAAAATTGTAATTGCAAATGCTGTCAATAGAGCTTAACTTGAACTTGGAACATTCTTAAAATAGTGACACACAATACTAGACGTTATTCAGCTTTGTGTAACATTGACCTGCTCCTGCAGGATGAGGCATGTCTTATTGATGCAATCGGCATCAGGGGGTGTGATAATCCTTCAAGTAGCTATGTATTTACTTAGTAAACAGACGTATTCATGTATCAAAATACTTTTAGCTGTTTATAAAGATAAATTACTCTATTCAGAGTACAAGAATGAGCCATGGTTCTTTCACTTTTTTTATCTTAGCTAATTTCTTTTGTTCTGTTAGACACTAAATCACTAAATTGCATTTACATTTTTGTGCTCTAAAACGTATGACATGTCTTTGCTTGCATCTCATGGTCTGGTCCATGTGCCTGTTTTGACTTTCCCTGTAAAATTTCCCAGCTGCTTTGTTTATAGACGTAGGCAGTTTTTTACAGTCAGTCCTTCAGTGAAGTTACATCATCAGTTGTGTTCAGTCTTTGTATCTCAAGTTTTAAAATGTGAATGAAATTTTATGGAACTAGACCTTAATTGTTCTAAGACTTACCTTTGCATAGAAAGACATGTTTTGCATTATCTATGACATGTTTTCCAGGTACACAGCTGATGATTAACATTCCATGAACTCAATTTTAAGGGCTTGCATTAACAGTGCTGTGCAAAACTTATTTGAAAATGTATTTTCATCCCATTTTTAATATTTTTGGAGGACATTGTACTATTTATTTAATGGTTGATTCATGTGATCAAAACAAATGTTTTCTCCTTATATTTTTTTTCACTTTTTATGTATTTAGAATTTCTGTTGTATGAGATGTCATCAGCAGTGCTTTATAGGTAATAATTTTACTAATCTGTTGAAATTAGTTTTAGGCCTAAAGCAAGTTTTGTTTACACTTTTGTTGTAAAGTTTAACAGGCAGAATTACTTGTATTTCAGTGTGTTAAAAGCAAATGGTTAGAGTTCTAACTAAAAGCAGACCCAAGCACACTATACATAACGGAGATCAACAGCTTGTCCCTGAGTTTTCTTGTTTGTACATTTTTTATATATATATATATTTTTGTAATGAAACACTATCTGGGCTTGTCTTTAGTGCACTTACAGCAACGTTTTTATCTCTGGTCAAAATAAATATTTTTAAGGTTTGGTATATCTACCAGTTTTTTTAAGGATAAATAAATAAAATCTTAAAAATGTTCGGTCGGTGATTTAAAAAAAACAAAGATCCTCAGGACTCTACAGTTACAGTTGCAGTTACTCTACTAAAACGCGTTTTCGGAAAGATTGTCTTTATGCGGGTTCCGTACACACGTTGACTAGCATAACAGGCAAATGTGAAATATTTCTTCGTAGTTATTTGTAACGTTAAACATTTTAAAGGAAAATGATGTAATTTCAGAAGTTGCGGGTAACTTTACGTTATAATTCTTGTAAGTTACTGTCGACTTATTTTTTTTTTAAATCTTTTGAATACCGAGGCAACGCTAATTGTTATTTAGCATGCTAACGTTATATACACAGTAACGTATGAACTATAAATGCTTTGCTTTAATTTACAATCGTGTTTTTCTTAACAGCATGAGAAATAGAGGGGAGACCGCAGCATAACCTGCTCCTCTTTAAGTCAGTTAATCGCTATCTCACAAACATGTTTACAGAACTGAACAGTATTCTCAATTCTACTCCAGACAGTTTCAAATCGGTACGTCAATTACATTATTGACAAGCTTGATGTAACTTACTAGATGTCATAGTCTAAACAATGTTTTCTGTACTTGTAGAGTGACTTTATCCTAGTGTCAGACAGACGAGCTGATGCATCATTCCTTATTCATCACTATCTGTCTTTCTATTTACGTGGTAAGTGACCCATTGTTTATAGTAAGTGTATGTATATGTATATATATATATATATATAAAATGTGTGTATGTATTATGTGTGTATATATATGTGTGTGTGTGTGTGTGTGTGTGTGTGTGTATATATATATATATATGTGTGTGTGTATATGTGTATGTATGTATGTATATGTGTGTGTGTATATATGTGTATGTATGTATGTATGTATATGTGTGTGTGTGTGTATATATATATACATATATATATATATATGTATTATGTGTGTGTATGTATGTGCATGTATATGTGTGTATATATGTATGTATATGTTTATGTGTGTATATATGTGTGTGTGTGTATATGTGTGTGTGTTGAGAGAGAGTGAGTATAAAATAATTTGGTTATACTTTTTTTTTAATAGTCCCCTTTACACATTCTACTATCTATAAGTAACTTTGTAAACTACATGTCTACTATATCTCAGAGAATGACAAATTCTCATAGTATGTTGTTCAGTATGAAAATAAAATGTAAGAGGTAAAATTAAGCAGACTGTCTACAGTCTAATACTCCAATGATTGACATGTAGTTGCAAATTTACTTACTGTTACTCTACTAAAGTGGATAATCGAAATAAAGTGTTACCAATAATTTTTCTAAACCTGTATACTTCCAGCTGGCTGTAAGGTGTGTTTTCTGGGTCTTGTGCAGTCTTTCAGTCACTACAGTGCTGTTGGTCAGAGGCTGGTATGTTTACATCAGCTTGCTCAAATTCTTTTTTTTTTTTTTTGATCAGACGTTTTGTTGACATTTACATTTTCTTGATTGTACTGTTTTTGTGCAGGGAGTGAGTCTGGCCCAGGCAAGAGAGAAGGGTCAGCTTGTGTTTCTTGAAGGACTAAAGGATTCTATTGGAGTTTTATTACAGGAGGACACCAGTCAGGAGACACAACCTTTGAGTTATCTCAGGCATGTATAGTGTGTTATGTAGTTTAAATACATTTTAGCTTTATTCCTTCTTCTTATAATGTTATGTTAGATATATAAGGAAAAATGTGCTTTGCAATTTTTGTTTTTTTAGGTCTCCAGGTGCTGGACTGGAAGGTCTGTTCAGATTTGTGGAACGTTCTGTGCATCAGAGTGGAGATGGTGATGCTAGTGTATCATGGGGTCCTCCAGTGTTACTTATAGATGATCTCAGTGTGCTCCTGAGTTTAGGTGTTAGTGTTGGAGCAATTCTAGACTTTACCCTCTACTGCCAAGCCACCGTGTGCTCTGAGTCGCAGGTTAGTCAGTGTTTTTGCATCAGTGCCGGATATAATGCAAGATGCATTCGGTTTTACACTGTATTATGATAAATTGACTATAGGTGTCTGTTGTTATCCAGGGAAATATGGTAATTCTGGTGAGATGTGAGGAGGAGGATGCGGATAATGATGAAGCGGGATCAAACATGCTTCAGAGGGGACTAGTTCATCAGTGTAACTTGGCTTTACATGTAGAGGGCTTACCCACGGGCTACTGCAGGGACATACATGGACAGGTACGATTTCATGAAAAAGTTTACACTTACTCTGTAATAAATGGCTCTGAATTAAGCTGACACTTTTTCTTTTTCAGATGGAGGTTTGGTGGCGACAGAGAGGAGAGACCATTTGCAACCAACAAAAAATATTTCACTTTAAAGTCCACGATAAAGGAGCATCGTTCTTCGCTCGAGGGACTTCTAGTGCTGTTCTCTAAGACTTTAAAGGAATATATATTTCACATTGAATCTCTTACTGAAATAATGTCATTATTTAGTTTGTTTTAAATAAATACATATATTTAATACATCACCAGTTGCCGTTGATTTGTTCACTTGTTTGCATTGCTTGTTGAGATAACTTAGTGTACAAATATAATGTCTTGTAAAAGTACCAACATGTACATCAAGCACTGGAAAGATGCTAGTTGATGTTATTGTTTAAAGAGGCTCAAAAACAAAGAAGGAAAGATCCATAATTAGGTTGGGAATATTTAAATACAAATGAAAGCTAAAATGCATTTTCACCATAAATTTAAAGACAAATTCATTTTTTTTTTATTCTTCATTGAGGAGACCATTAGAATCTTAATACATGATAGTTTCTTAAAATTACATCATGAGATTCTCAGCTGTAGATGAAAAAGTGGTTTATATGTGAACGAGATATTTTCATTTACAGAAAAAAATATTTGTAGATTGTGGAAGAATTAACAGTAAAGTTTTCACAGAGGGCGCAACAGCGCTTTTTTATTTTAACAAGCCAGTATAGTGATCGATGTGTTTATGTGGTTCAATATGATTCATTTCGGCTAATCGGTTCCTTTGAACAGTTCGGTTCATGGCTCATAACGAATATGGTGCTGTGTTCTAAGATTCGTGAACGAATCATTTAGATGTTTTTAGCAGATTCAACTCATTACTTGAAAAGATTCGACTCAGAAATGATTCATTCATGAATCAGTCGGATTGTATTTTCTGCCTTGAGTGAAAAGCAAAGAGAGATGCAACACGCAGTCAACTGGGAAATTATTATCATTACTTATTTAAATCCGTCTTTAGCGTTTGTGGAGTGACCGCGGAAATTAAGATTTTCTACTTGTGTGTCTCTGTGTGTTTGAGTATAACAGTCGTTAGGAGAATGTAAATAAGAAGAGCATCGCGTGTAAAGCAACCGCCCTTTTTTTCTGGACTGGACTCAGCGTGTTATTAGACTTCTGCAAGAGTACAACTAGGTTTTATTAGATCTGTCAGTTCTTGTCATGGTCAGTTTGTACATCTCAAGAGGTCGGTGTATTCTCCGGCAGGTGTTCCTCGGCCTACCCAGCATGCTGCAGCGGCCGTACAGCCTCGACGTGTCAGCGCAGCTCCTGCGGACTCAAGCCTTCATAGAAGGGCGCTGGGTCTCCGCCGTGTCCACGTTCCCCGTGTTAGATCCAGCCACTGGAGAAGAGATCGCGAAGGTGTCAGACTGCGGTACAAAAGAAGCTCAAGACGCTGTCAATGCTGCATACAAAGCGTTTCACCTGTGGAAGAGTCACACGGCCAAGGTGAGATCAGGGGGAATGTTTTAAATGTGCATTCCTAACTCTTCATACCAAGCATATTTCAAAATACAATATTTTCTACAGTTTCAAAAACGTTCTGAGGTGGATGCACCTGATATCGTTTGGTAATGCCATGGTGCTTTATTATATAACAAGGTATTTTCATTGTACTCAAAGATACTTGAACAAAAACATGGTACTACAATCTAGCTGAAGTTACCCCATTTCACTCATTATTATTAATACTAATAACGTTAGTGTATGATAGTTAACTGTGTTATTCCTTAACTGTTTGAATAAATGTCAAAAAAGAAATTAACAGATTTCTCCTGAAAATACACAAAATTCTGTATATTTTGTAATTTAAGACAGTTGATTCATCATTCCTTATTCATCACTATCTGATTATTTTCATGAGAATTAAGCACTTTTCCCTTACTATTCTCCTTTCTAACTTGAAAAATAACCTAGTAAAGGAATTAAAATAAATGAATGAAAATAAGAATTGTATTTAAAACATTAAATTATATATAAATATATATATAAATTAATAAAAAAATATTAAAATATAAAATGTAAATTTAAAATGAAATATACAAATATTACTATTTATATTAAGTATTCTATTATTACCTCCAGAATTTCTGATATACATATTAATGCAAGCTCTTTTGCAGGAAAGGAGCGTTTTATTACGAAAATGGTTTGATCTGATCAATCAGCACAAGGAAGATCTTGCCAAGTTGATCACAGCAGAGTGTGTATGTATTCTGGCCCATTACATACAGGAGACAACATCTAATGTTTCCGTTTACAAGGATCCAGATTATATAACTCAAATGTGTGTGCAGGGGAAGCCCATGAAGGAGTCTATCGGTGAGATGACATATGCTGCCTCCTTTCTGGAGTGGTTTTCTGAAGAGGCCAGACGTGTGTATGGAGATATTGTGGCACCTCCGGCCAAGGACCGCAAGATCCTGTTACTCAAGCAGCCGGTGGGAGTGGCTTCCATCATTACACCTGTGAGACATCCTCCTTTATTCTGATCACTTAACACCAACAAGCTGTAAGGTCAATTAGCTAAACTAAAACTGTGTCACATTTTTCCTTTTCAAAGTGGAATTTCCCCAGTGCCATGATCACCAGGAAGGTGGGTGCAGCGCTGGCGGCAGGCTGCACTGTGGTGGTGAAGCCAGCTGAGGATACGCCTCTCTCTGCTCTGGCCCTTGCTGAGGTCTGTTTCCATGAAAGCCTCCTAACTTGACATTAACCAGTCTGCAAGATAGGCAAAGGTTTTAGAATAGCTTCCATTCAAGAGTTTATGGTCAGTAAGTTTTTTTATGTTTTGAAATAAATAATTCCTCAGGGATGCATCAAATTAATTAAAAGTAGTACCAGGCAACAATAAATTGCAATTGATCACATCTGGAATAAAGGTTTTTGTGTACATAATATGTGTGCACTGTGTATATTTAACATGTATAAAAAAGCACACACACAAACATCATATATATATATATGTAAATACATGTACAATATTTTCAAAATACATAAACAAAACCTTTTTTGGTTGCAATTAATTGTTTTCCAGCTTTTACATTATTAAAGAAAAAAATCACAACTGATTTCAACATTGATCGTTTTAAGATGTTTTTGAGCACCACATCAGCAAACTAGAATGATTTCTGAAGGATCATGTCGCACTGAAGAATCAAAAACTGCTATTTAAAATTGTAATTGTTTTTCACAGAGTTATTGTTTTTACTGTACATTAAATTTAAGCATAGGAGACCCCTTACATATGTATGTGGCAGAATGAATAATCCATTGTATTTCTAATCTAGCTGTCGGTTCAGGCTGGCATTCCTCCTGGGGTGATTAATGTAGTGCCCTGCTCAAGAGAAAAGACCCCTGCTGTAGGGGAGCTGCTCTGCACAGACCCTCTTGTGGCCAAAATCTCCTTTACTGGCTCCACGGCCACTGGCAAGGTAAAGATTCCCTCTCTATGTGCAGGCAAACATTAAATGTTCACCATAATATATTACTCGCTTACATAAATGCTTTTGCAGGTACTATTAAGACATGCTGCAGGAACGGTCAAAAGGGTCTCCATGGAGTTAGGAGGACATGCCCCCTTTATTGTATTTGACAGTGCTGATGTAGATCAAGCTGTTGCAGGAGCAATGGCTTCCAAATTCAGGAACTCAGGCCAGGTGAGCGTATTGCAATCTGAATTAATTTTTGCTAAATATATATTTTTTTGTTTGTTTGTTTATTTTGAGGAGACATCTGACTAAAAGTCAGAGTTTTTTATAAATAATGAGTGAAGTAGTGAACTTCAGGTATTCATAAGGTTTTTAGAACCCCGGCATTCTTGAAGTACCTTTAAGGCACCATGTAAATACTATGGTGTATTTGAGATTTGTGTCACTGTAAACAGCTATTCTCTATTTCTCACCTGTAGTGTGTTTCTTTTGCTGTAGACCTGCGTGTGCTCCAACCGCTTTTTGGTGCAGAGCGGGATCCACAGTGCTTTCATTGAAAAGTTGGCGAAGGCTATGGATGCTGAACTGAAGCTTGGCCACGGCTCAGAGCCTACCACCACACAGGGGCCGCTCATCAACACCCGCGCCGCGGACAAGGTGCCGATACAATACATCGATATCACTGTCAACGAGCGCACACACACAGATCATGTGGAAAGGATGATGGCTTTAATGATATTGATCAGCTGTTGTTTCCTTCAGGTGGAGAACCAGATTACAGAAGCTGTGTCACAGGGAGCAGTCATAGTTCGAGGTGGAAAGAGACTGGAGGGTTCCTTCATGCAGCCCACCCTGCTGTCCAATGTCAACAATGACATGGTCTGCATGCGAGAGGAGACCTTTGGACCCCTTATTCCTGTTGTTAAGTGAGTATATACTTTTATTAGATAACTTGACTTCATGTTAACCTCTAATTTAGTAATTTATTGTAAGTTATTATTATACATATTTATCTACAGATTTCTTATAAATTGGCAGCATAACAATTTTTGAGTTTAATTTGAATTGTTTGTGAAAATATTTCACAATATAAATGAATATAAATAAGATTTCTTAAAATTTTCTTACTTCTATTTATTTATTTCTTTAATATCTTTTGTAAATAGGTTTTAATGGGCTGCATGTTTCAGCGTGAACGTCTGCCAGCTGCTGACTTTTTTCTTTTTCACCAGATTCAACACAGAACAGGAGGCACTTGCCATTGCCAATGCTTCTCCTGTTGGTTTAGCAGGTTTGTCCATCTGTGCAAATTTATCATCTTTGTAGTTTCTGTTTTGACAAAGTTTTGTTGGACAGTCTTGAGTTTGCCCACTTCCTCTCATGCTTGTTTATTTATTAGTGTTCCTTATTGAAAGCATGTACAATAGACTACATTACAGTTTTTCTAGTTAATTATTTGACAACGAGGCAAATTAGCCAATCATGAAATACTGTTGGATACAAAGGTGTTAAAAGACCTAATTTTATTGACATCCAAACACTAAATAGCAACAAAATGAAATGGGTTATTTTGAATATGTATTGAAACGATACTAAAATATTGCACTTTTTAAAATACATCAAAATGATTTGTCAATAACTATAATAAGATTTTACAGTATTACTTTTTATGCTGTATTCTTAATCTTTATTTGCATACCTTCTATCACTTGTCTCTTTCTGTGACATAACATTCAAAACTCTTGTCTTTCATCAGGTTACTTTTACTCCAGAGACATCAGTCAGATCTGGCGGGTGGCTGAGCAGATGGAAGTGGGCATGGTTGGGGTCAATGAAGGGCTGATCTCCGCCACAGAAGCACCATTTGGTGGAATCAAACAGTCTGGAATGGGCAGAGAAGGATCCAAATATGGCATTGATGAGTATCTAGAAATAAAGTACATGTGTTTAGGGGGACTCTCTCTTTAAAGACAGTGCTTATTAGTAGGCCCTATGTCATAATAGCAATATTAAAAAAAGGAATCATTCTCTGTTAATCATATGGAACTGAATAATGACTATACAGAGACATTTCATTGTTAGGACTTTTTAGATGTTTGTTGCAAAAAATCGACCTCTTTGAGATGAATGCTATTAATGTAACCTATTTGCTCTGAAAAATATCTAAACATTATTAAAGCAAGATAAATTTGACGAGATGAGAGAATATATCTTCGATATCAAAAGTCTATTCTTCTTACTTTTATTTAATTTTAGAAAGAAAACAAGACATACTTTTTTCATTGTAAATTCATTTAGTCACAAAGAGAGAAAACCCAGTTTACCATTAAGTACAGTATGTATAAAATATATTGCTGGGGTGGATACAGTGAGAAATCAAAGCACAATTCTTAAAAAATATTTCATTGTTGAACTTACTAAGTGTTCTATTTTTGTAATTCTAGAAATAGAGTAAGACTGTTAAAAATGAAACATTGACCGTGATGGGATGTTTTGGTTGCTCATTCTGCTGGATAGAAACGTAGAGATTAGTCAAACAAGTTAACAAATTTGTCATTGTGGCCAAATGTAATTGTCAGTGTATTTTTTTAAAACTGTTTTCTGTTGTGATATTTTTGTATTAATTATTGTAATTATTATTTTTTTATTCATATACCTAACTGTATTGTGTAGTGTTTGTATGAAATTGTTTAGAAGTAATTTTCTTACTTTGGGAGTGAAATTTTGCAGATAAGCAAATAAAGGTACAAAGACTAAATATACATCTGAAAGCATTGGTAAATAACCAACTTCTGCTGTTCATTTAGTTGTCATTTTCATCATTAATTAAAAATGAAGCCCATTAACATACGTTATTGCACTGTTATGTTTATGTAGCTCATTTTCATTGCATTTCTGACACCGATTCTATAAATAGAAATTCAAGTCTTAACATCTGTAAAGGGCCAGATGGCTTTAATTACTTGCATCTCCAGCTGCATTAAACCAAAAAGGAATATAGAAAAAAATGCATCTCCTTGATACAGGTGGATGGCTTCTATTGTGTTTCCAGATTAAGCAGGCGTTTTTAAAAGATTGTAAAACCAGAATGCTATAAAGACAAAGACAAATGTACAGCATCAGGACCAAGACTAAAATAAAAGCAAACCATAACAAAAGGAGTGCATTTTAGTCAGGCACATTAACATTCCAAAGTTCAGTAGAAATAAAATGTTTTTTGCTTTTTTTTTTTTTTTGCTTTTGCATTTCTATGCATCAGTTATTTGTAACTTCTTCCGAAAATGTGTCATAGAAGCATCGTATAAATAGCAAAATAACTGATGCCAATTGACCCTTCGCTAAGCCCCGCCCTCCTTAGTTACTGTTGCTATGCCTGTCAAGCTTTCGTGCCTGGCTCGACTATTACAGTACGTATGCGCCACAGCAGCCGCCTCATACGCTGACCATTCAAATCGAAAACACAAACTGAGGAAAAGTTCCAGGCTCAAGTGGCATAAATGGAACCATGCCTGAAAGTTCTTAGAACCGTTCGGCCGATAGTGGAAAAGCGGTAGTCTTGTGGAATAGACAAGACATTACCCTGACCACTTGGCATTGATAAGATTCTCCCGCTTATATTTTTAGCGCGTCAGGCTAAAAAGTTGTGAATTTAGATATGAATGGCGGCTAAGCCACGATTAGCCTTTGGCGGTTTTTGGGCGTGGCTTAGCAAAGGGTAACTTGCTAGCACTGCGTCACTGAAACATACAAGCATTATTAAGAACATATTCCCCCAGTTCCACAGACACGGCTTAAGCTAGTCCCAGACTAAATTGCATGTTTTAGCTGGCTCAGTTGAAAATATCTTGCTCTGACATATCTTAAAGCATGTCAGTGTCATTGTTCTTATAAGGCATTTTTGTAAAAGTTGCTTAAATATCTTAATTTAACTAATGCCTAGTCCTGGCTTAAGCTAAGCCCCATTTGTGAAACCAGGCCATTAAGGACTACTGTGATTGTGAATGCATGTCTTTTTATATTCAAAAATAATATGTTATTGGTAATTGAAAGTATCGTTCAGCAAACCGGTGAATATTCATCACAAGACCCAAATGCATTCAGCAGTCAGTAGTTCGGCAGCCCATTCGTTCGACCAGTTCAGCCAGTCTTTTATCTGCATCTGTATTTGTTGATCATTCCACAACACCCCTGCACTGTAAATATATCCGTATGAAGAAATGTCCATGTGAGACTCAACCCTCCACAGGACAAAGGATGAGAGTGTCTCCATTTCTGACTGCTCCATTGACTCTGTTCCGTGCTTTCCCGTAGTTGAAAAGGTTGTCCTGCTCACTGTCCAGCTCTGATTCTGACATCATCAGGCTGGAGTTGTGCTCTGTGCTCCTGTGTTTAATGTCTAATGATGACAAAGGCAGAAAAGTGAATGCAGTAGCTACAATGACAAGCTTCAAGAAAGAACTCCTCCAAAAACCATCAAACTTCTTTCCTCGCTGCAAAAATACTGTGGGATAAGATAAATCATGGGTGAAACTTACTATACTTTGGCTGAAGCTCCATTCTCTCCTGCTCGTCCATGTTGTCTAGTATTGTGTACTTGGTTTTCTTCCTTACTTTAGTGCGTCTCCCTCTACAACAGTCCAAAACAAACATGAACATAGACACAGGTACATAAAATCATTGTGTCCTTCAAAACTAGTTTCTATCCCATAGAACAAAACACATTCCCTTGTCAAAAAATCTGTTATCAGCAATAGACAATTATAAGTCCTAAAACTGTACAGGATTCTAATTAGAATTTCTATCAATATTTAGGACCACTCCTATAAGACTTTCTGTACAATGGATTTAGTTCTTATCCGGTTATTTTCTTTGCAGCAGGTTGTTTACTGAGACAATGTACACAGAAGGAAATGATTTAAATTAAAGCCAATGGATCCTAGAAAAAAAACTAAAATCATAGTAATCTTGAGACTTCTAAGAATCTCATTATGATAGAAATTCTAATTAGAACAATTTCTTGTTGTAATCCTTCAGGATTTTTTTTGACAAGGAGTGAGGCATTTCAGCTCATAATTCAAAATGTCTTATTTTGTGTTCCAAAGAAGAAGTCATGCAGGTTTGACATGACATGAATAAATGATGGCATAATTTACATTTTTGGGAGAACAATCCCTTTAATACTGGACTTGCAGTACTGGCAGTAAAATACGCTACTGTTCAAAACCTTTGGGTTGGTAATTCTTTTTTATTGCTTTTTTAAGTTTTGCACACTGACCAATGCTAAATTTACACGTAAGGACATGCCGTTAAAACAGTAATGTGAAAGATCACAATTATTTTTATATAGCTTTCTATTTTAATATATTTTAAAAACATGCAAATCTGAATTTTTGAGAAGGAGGAGTAGGGGAGGAGGAGGGATACTGTGATCGAGATGAGGAAGGGAAAGGGATTTGGCTATTTTGTAGGGCTTTAGGGATTTGATAGGATGATAGGATAATTGGGAAATTGGAAGGCAGAGATCGTTAATATATAAATTATTAAAAAACAAATCTTACCGAACTTAACTTTTTAACAATCGTGTATATAACATAACTTGTGTCACATGTTTAGATGTAGTGTGCAGAAATGAAATCTTCTGCAGTAGTATGCAGAAATCTTTATCACCTTTTACAGCAGCAGACACAAATCCAGCTGATGGACAAGAGGAAAATTATTGTCACGAAACAAGAGATTGTGACATACAACACGCTCCAGTCTGTGAAAGGAGACAGAAGATTACCTCTCAGACTTTCCATCACTGGAAAAAACATTCTAATGTTTTCATGATAGAACATTAGCAATATCCTTAGATTATTTAACAAAACAGAGCATCAATAAAAGGTATCAAATTAGCAAAAATTCATGGGCAAAAATGTCAGCAGTATAGCACTGCTTCGTGTACCCCACTTTATGACTGAACCTGCTGCTATCTTGCAGCTAGAAAGAGGTCATGCTCACCGCAATTGCTCTCGCCATCATCAAGGAAGCGGCGAATGGGGTTCTCCATCCAAAGAGGGTCACAGGAACAGGTCTTTGTAACGGGATCACACTGACCGCGTCCAGAACACAGCAGCAAACACACTGAAATATTCACAACCAAAGTAAAATCAGAACTGCATTATCAACCTTTGTATTTATTATGTGGCTGCTGTTCTCAGATTTTGTGAAATAAGATGGGGGAAAAATCACTTACTGACTGTGTCTACTCTTAAGACCTTAAAAAGCAAGAAGTCCGTTTTTTCTCGCAACAGCTGGTTTCTCAGCAGACGAGAGAGCTTGGGTCCTGAAATTGTACCATCAGGACCTTGCACTGAGAGCCTAAACACAGTGCTAAACACAAGAAACACATGCTGACTTTAACTAAACTAGGATTAGTTTCTAGTAATTATGATTAGGTTCATTAAAGAAACCCAGAAGTTCTCATCTAGACTGGTTCTATTAGTTTGGTTATTGTATACGTGCAGTACCTGATGTCTGACTGGCCATGCAGGCCCTTCAGTGCGATGTCTGAGTCGAGAACATGCAGTAATGCAGCCAGCTGTCTCACTACTGTCTCCTTCTGCTGCTGACTGACCTGAGCCACGCCCACCTGCAGCTCAAGCTCCACCTCCTCTCGCTCACGTGGATCTGCACACAAATATCAGTGGCATCAAATGAGCAGATCATAGAAAACAAAATGACTTAATATTAGAATATGCTATGAAAGTGTTTTTTAAGGATGACATATTTCTGAAATACAGTACCATTCAAAAGTTAAGGGTCAGGCTTTTTTTGTTGCTGTTTTTTTTAGCTGCAGTCCGCAAGTTTTGCCTCTTTGCTGCCATCTCTGTTTAAAATCTGCTATTGCAGTTATTTGCGTAATTATCTTCTTTGCGTTTGTTGTGTTGTTTCATAAACACATAAACCTTTCTGGATTACATAAAAACCATAAAAATGATTAATTTAACTATATCAACTGCTGTGAGAAAACACCATAAATGATCCGCCACCGGCAGCATCCACACATCATGTGATGTAGTCTAATAACTGGAACGAATTTTGAAGTTTATAGACATGGTTTAATGATGCAAATTCCAACCAGTACCACTCAAATTAGAAAACATTATCATCAGATAACCGTTGTTAATTGGGCTAAGGTAAGAAGATAGTTTTGTACACCTGCTAGTTATGTACTTGCTCAAAAATTGATTTTGGAAAATTTTTTGCCAAAATATTTAAATATTAATACCTTTATTCAGCAGGATTGCATTTAATTAGTAAAAGCTACAAAAAATATACCCTGCTCAAAAAAATAAAGGGAACACTAAAATAACAAAAATATTTTTCTTAAGGACACTACACTACAGGTTAATCCAACTTTGATGTAATGTCCTTAAAACAAGGGAAAATGAGGCCCAGTTGTGTGTGTGGCCTCCACATGCCTGTATGACCTCCCTACAATGCCTGGGCATGCCCCTGATTAGGAGGCGGATGGTCTTCTGAGGGATCTTCTCCCAGACCTGGACTAAAGCATCCGCCAATTCCTGGACAGTTTGTGGTGCAACATGGCGTTGGTGGACAGAGCGAGACATGATGTTCCAGATGTGCTCAATTGGATTCAGTTCTGGGGAACGCGCGGTCCAGTCCAGTTCATAGCATCAATGCCTTCATCTTGTAGAAACTGATGACACACTCCAGCCACATGAGGTCTAGCATTGTCTTGCATTAGGAGGAACCCAAGGCCAACCACACCAGCAAATAGTGTCACATGGGGTCTGAGGATCTAATTTCGGTACATAATGGCAATCAGACTACCTCTGACGAGCACACCGAGGGCTGTGCGGCCCTCCAAAGAAATGCCACCCCACACCATTACTGACCCACTGCCAAACCGGTCATGCTGGAGGATGTTGCAGGCAGCAGAACGTTCTGCACGGCGTCTCCAGACTATGTCACGTCCGTCACATGTGCTCAGTGTGAACCTGCTTTCATCTGCAAAGAGCAAAGGGCGGCAGTAGCGAATTTGCCAAACTTGGTGTTCTCTGGGTTCTCTAGGTTGTTGCCTTCCTACGGCCTCCTCCACGTCTCCTGATATACTGGCCTGTCTCCTGGTAGCGTCTTCATGATCTGGACACAACGCTGACAGACACAGCAAACCTTCTTGCCACAGCTCACATTGATGTGCCATCCTGGATGAGCTGCGCTACCTAAGCCACTTGTGTGGGTTGTAGACTCCGTCTCATGCTACCACTAGAGTGAAAGCACCACCAGCATGTGAAATTGATTGTCAATCAGAGTTACTTCCTAAGTGGGCAGTTTGATTTCGCATGTGTGATTGACTTGGAGTTACATTGTGTCCTAAGTGTTACCTTTATTTTTTGACCAGTGTATTTACAATGTTAAAAGTGAAAAATAAATGTTTTTTTGAAAGAGAAAAAAATTGTTCATATTAGAATTCGTAAAAACACTTTTTTAAAGCTTCATTTTTGATCAAATAAATGCAACATTCGTGAGCTTAAAAACATTAAACATTTGCCCCGACCCCAAATTTCTTAATGTTAGTGTATTCTTGGCAGGTATTACACACAAATGATGCATTCTGAACATCTAGCAACCGGTTTCCTACCAGGGCGTACTTCCACAGTGGCTGTAGCCATGCTTGAGCGGCCCTGAATATCCGTGACCCGGAGCTGGAAGAGGTACGTTCCTTCTACCAGGTTGGCGAGGTAGAGGAAGGCCTCATGGTCTGAACCATATAACACATCCTACTCTCAATGGAGGTGAAACAAAAGAGATCTTCAGGTAAAACACTGAGCCATAGCAAATGTTATAGAAAGAAACACAAATATCTCACTCACCCCGGCAGCAGGGCTCTGTTCATCTCTGATCCAAAGAAAAGACACATTTACTGTTCCGCTGTTGGATACGGAGCCCCTGAGCACCAAAGAATTGTTGGGTAGAGTGAGTGTGTGGCTGCCACTGGCATGGGCGACCAGGGCCAAGCTTTTTGCTGTGAATGTACCAACACACAGGTTTGCTGGAAACGTCCTAGAATATTTTATGTCTTCATTTTTTAACAGACTATTTAGTTTTTTAGGGGTCAGTGTATTTAAACAAACAAGTAAGAAATAACATTCAAATTACAGAAACACATGATGTGAGTTGTTTATATTTAAACATTTCAGTGTACTCACCTTCTTTAACAGTGACGGTCAGGACTGCGCTGTCTGTTTCTCCCTGCTGATCTGTCACAGTCAGCCTGAACTTGTAATTCCCAGATCTCAGGCCAGTTGCTATGGCAACTGCTTTATTGGCATCTTTTATCTTCAAGCCTGGAGGACCACTTCACGGTTACATATGAGGAGAGTGGTGACAGCACATCAATACACTTTTCACCAAAATCCTTCACTATTCATGCAACACTAAATGTTTTGAAATGTCTTTAGAGCAAATATTCAGAAGCAGCATGAAGCAATAATAGATCCAACTGAATCATTCAATATGCAACATATGTAGTGTTGTTTATGGAGCTGGGATATTTGTTAATCGATTCTCTTGTTTCAGTTAACTGGTTAATAGGATTTAATATATTTTCAAGACTTCACATGTTTACAGGTGTCCTGTGATATTACTGATATATTACATGCTTTAATAAAATGCCAGCATAGACTACTCTTAAAAAGTGTGGGTACATTTTTTTTCAAGAAATTTATACTTTTACTCACTGAGTATGCATAAAACTGACCAAATTTAAAGAGTCAAATCAAACTAAATTATTGCAGTACTTTTGAATTTTTGTTCATCAAAGAATCTTGAAAAACGTATCATGGTTAGCACAAAAAAATATTAAGCAGCACAACTGTTTTTAACACTGATAATCTAGATCACATCTAGATCATTCATTAATTGTCCAGACATCACTAGTTATGCCAAGTCAGTGTGCTGGTACCTGATCAAGTCCCACTGGTGGCTGATGATGGCCATATCGTCAGTGCTGTCGCTGCCATTTAACACAATGCTGTTGACTGGGAGGATGATCTGATGGTCTGGTCCTGTTATAGCGACTGGTGCTTTGTTTACTACCACACAAAAAAAATGATAAAGGTTTCATGGTTTTTCTTCATGCACACTGGTAGGTAAAGTAAGTTTGCTTTACCAGGCAGCACAGTGACTAAGATGGTGTCTGAATCCTGTTGACCACTAGAGTCAGTGACTGTCAGCTGAAACATATAACGACCCTCCTGGAGATCAGAGAGCTGCAGGAACGGTGATCTTGCATCCTGAAAAGAAGTAGCATATGAATAAATAAAGTCAACATCAACTCCTTTGCATTTTTGTCTATCAAAATTCACAAATTACACTCAACAAAAATATAAACGCAACACCTTTGTTTCTGCTCCGATTTTTCATGAGATGGACTTAAAGATCTAAAA
>JAUMHG010000060.1:14907523-14928958 GCA_032359395.1 Enteromius anoplus | reverse complement strand
ATCGAAGCTCACACGTACAGTAGTTTAGAAAACTAGTCCCGTCCGAATAAGTCTACAGTGTAATTCAGCTATACATCTGCGCTAAAGGTGAAAGTTACCATAGCTTGTAGTATAGACTCCAACCCAACTTTGTAAATAAATTAACGGCGATATTTTTTTTAGCGTGCGATAAACGTTAACACCAATATATATATATGTGTGTGTGTATGTGTGTTTGTGTGCGAAAAATAGGATTCCAGAACTCTTCAAATATTACATATATACTGTATATAGTATATATATTAGATAAGTAAGTACTATTTCAAATATGTCATTTATTCCTATGATGGTAAAGATTACATTTTAACAGCAATTACTTTAGTCTTCGGTGTCACATGATACCCAAGAAATCACTCTAATATGCTGTTTTCTTATTATTACAGTAATATTGAAACCAGTTGTGATGTGAAGTTTTTTAGAGAAACTGTGATACATTTTTTTTTCATTCTTTGATGAACAGAAATGTAAAAGAACATAATTTATTTCAAATAAAAATCTTTTGTATCATTCTAAATAACTTTAGCTTAATGCATCCCTCCTGACCCCAAACTTTTAAACAGGTTTTACCTGTCTATTGTTAATGTCTGGATTGTGTCTGAAAATAATATGTATGAATCTGTAACACTCACCCTTGTGTTAAGTGTCGTGATTACTGGGGGCATAACATCAGAATTTGCTTCAATAAGAGATGATTTGCTTTCGTTCCTCATTTCTGGGAAGTGACTTGGAGGCAAGGGGCTGCTTTCAAGAGGGCCCGACACTGTAGTCAGTCTTTCACCAACACTCTCTGTCTCTGATTGGTTGAATTCCTCTTTTCCTTGAACAACTGGCCAATCATATAGCCCAGGCTGCTCTTCTTGTTCTACTGTTGCAGAATCTCTGTCTTCAGTTCTTTTTTCCTCCAAACTTCGAAAACTCTCGGCATACTCAGCATCAGTATTGTCCAAATCCTGAATGCCTTCTAACAAGGCAAGGTCCTTCATGGGGTCCTCTGAGCCCCTGTGCCTGGGCAGGGGCTGCCAGTGGTTTGGGAAAGATTCTCCTCGAACCAGGGATTGTAGAACCAATGTCTGCGGGGGCCCACGTTGCAGGAATGCCAGGAAAGAGTCAGTACCAGATCTCTGCTTCGGCTGGCAGTTCTCTTTGCGCTGACAGCTAAGAACATAGCAGCGACCCTCAAAAAACCAGGCCAGGTCACAGTCCGAGAGATCGCAGCAGGCCCCCGCACACTGGGCCAGAGATGATACATCTGGAACCCGTAAAATACTGCTGCTCCTCAGCTCCGGAGAAACTACGCTCTCAGAGTAGGTTGCAGCCTGCCAGCACTGTCCCGATACTGCATCAACAAAACAAAACAAATGCATGGTGAAATAAATATTGGAGCTTGGGATTTTAGATTCAGGATACTAAATCTAAACAGTCCACTGCAACGTCTTGACAAGTTATTTTCCCAGTGTCTTTCATGTGCTGAAATGATGCCAAATTAAATGGCCGCTTATAAAAAGCACACACCTGTTAAGAAAGTATGGGAATTTCTGAGACCTCAAGATAACCAAACCACTTTAAACCATCTTACTGCCCTCTGTTATTACGTTAATTCTTTTTACCAAATAAAAGGTCTCTAAAAATTCTAAAGTAAATAAATAAATATGTCCAACATCATGTCATTATGTCAACATCACAACATTTACTGGAATGAAATGAAATTGTAAAATGGTTTTCGCGTTCTTATACAATACTATAGTAACCATAAAAGTCTGAAGAAAACATGAAACATATGCAGATTTTTTACATAATTCATCTAAATTTTAATAAACGTTGTGTCATTGAAAAAATCTGATATAATTAGGTGTATACAAAAGGCATTGCAAGATTAAGTTAAAGTTTCCACATCAACATACTTCACAACCTGGGCTCTATTTTATTCTATTTATGGATTCTAACTATAATCCAGAATGGCAGAGCAGACTTGTTTTGCTGGTAAATACTGCAGATATATATACTTGCCTCTGATACAGAAGAGCATCACAAGCGTGGGTATTGGTGAGAAGTAGTTCATGATGCCACTGATGCTTTTTTACAGCAATGGATGCTGACTGTCATTCCCTCTTCAAACTTAAAGACGGGGAGACAACAAAGTCTAAGTATCACAAACAGCATCAATCAATTAATACTAATTCACAGCAATTCTAGATCCTATTTGTGGCTGGGCCTTTTGTGATTTGACTACCACCCTTCATAGCAACCAGCCCCAACGGCTCGGATACCTCTGGAGAAATCTTACATGTCATACATGATACTATCTGCGCTATGTTGGTACATTATTTATTAACATAACTGCCACTAGTTGTTACATAAAACACGCAAACCACTAACACACAGCAGGGTTAAATAGAAAGTCAACAGCAAGACTGTGCGCTATTGTGAGTTGTAGCTTTACCAGCTGGATGTGACGCTTTTATGCAAGCATCTGTTTCCATGACATCGAGAATCAGCTTCTGCGCTGCCGCTCCATAGCGAATTCGCGCTGGACACACGCTGCTGGAGTAATGTTGGGATGAAGGGCTGGTGTTGCGGTAGTGGTGTTGAGATGAAGGTCTGATATTGCTCGAGAGATGTTGAGATGTATTTCTGCGCGAGGGAGTGTGTCAGCAAAGCAGACAGACAGGCAGGGTGGAGGGAGGGAGACACGTGACGTCATCTCTGTGACGCTGCAGAAACACACAATACATCTTTGCGTCTTGAGGCTCAGTTTAAAAAAAAAAAAATAAATATATAGTTATTCTTCCAACACCTGTCATTAACAATGGCCCTATGTTGTTGAACCAATGTGGTTCAAACGACGGAGATGCGAGGCATGCGACCTTGAATGGGAAACAGTCTAGTCCGTTTCCAAACGTTGCGTGCTTATGGTGGTTAATCAGCGAGGGGCGGGGTTATTTAATCAGTCTCGGAGGGCTCATTTTAACGCTTCGCTGTGTTTTTAAGTCAGTGTGTATTCATTGCGAATTATTCATCATTTAATTCATTTATACGATAAAGTACAATAAAAACAATTTTGAATGTGCTGCCACCCGCTTGTTAAGTCTGACGTCAAGCGTCAACGGTTCGGTCCAAACGTGGTAATATGTGGTGATATTTATTTATATATATATATATATATTATATATACATTCATATAATCCCAACCTATAAGTCCATACCGAAAGTCCAGATAGTCAGACAAAATATAAATTTAAGTAAATAAATAAGATTTGTGTTCTGGACGCTGTAAGCATGAAGACTGGAGTGAAGCGAGTTGATAGATAGATATATATATATATATTTGCTTGGACCCGGAAACAGCGCTTCTTACGTCACCGCTGAGCATCTGACGTGATGGCTCGAAATCGAAAGTTAAGGGCTGCTGCCCAGTGCCCTACAGTATATATCAGTATATGTGACAAGCAGAGAGAGAGAAAAGGTAAGGGTTGTGCTTTTTTTTTTTATTGAGACTTGGGACTCCGGAGTTAAGAATAGTTGTTTCTAAGTATTAAACGTATGCTATGTTATTTCCTTACAAAAATTAACCATGATTTTATTACGATAAAAGTGTAATAACCATTATTGTATTTATTTGGCTTATTGATTATCATCTGTAGCCTATAGTTTTACAACAAATGCTATGGATAAACTATGTTAGCAAAATCATGGTCACTTTGCTGTTACCATGGTTAAACTACCGTAACCATGTTTTTTTGTTTGTTTAGTTTTTTTTTTTTTTTTTAGTTTTTTTTGTCGTACTTCTGGACACTGTTTCTGTGTATTTCCTTAGCGCTTATTGAATGTATCATGGTAAGGTAAATTTAATTTCCAAACAGATGTTAGGAAACTTTACAAAATGATCTAAATTATGAATGACGTTTAAACTGTTGCATAATTCTCATATTTTTAGTATATATTGGATATAATGCATACTGTGACTAATGAGCCAACTATGCTTTTCATAAGCATATGCTCAACAATCTTGTTCATGTCAGGTTTAACTTGACTTCACAGTAATTACTGTCAGGAGGAGAGTATCAGTCCAAGAACAGAAATCAAATCTAAAACTCACAGTGGACACAAACATATGTTCCCTAATAATATGGATAATCCACCATGGTAAGTAAACTATTCAGTTTTATATAAGCATTAAGTTTTTATTTTTACTTAATCATTGTCAATGTTTACAAACATGTGTTGGTTAGAATGTACATTTTTAAGATTTCAAAGTCTAAAGCTACTTTTGTCATTAAAGATTTTATGCTGTTACAGTATTTTATTTTTAATAGACTAAATGTAAAAACACTGACATTGTGATTTCTCTTCTAAAAGTCATTTTTGCTCAGAAGAGCCCCCTGTAGGCTGTAATGACACTGCATCAGGTCTTGTGGACACTAAAGTTCAGGGAAAAACTGGAAAGAAGAAAAAGCAGAAAAAGAGAAAGAGTGCCACATCCCAAATGAAAACAGTCAGTGAGTGCTCTCAGGTCACGGTTGAAGAGCAGTCATCACCCTCGCAACACCTGCCTGAGCACATAGAAAACAACTCAGCAGGATCAAAGCACAAAAAGAATACTCAGAAAACAAGGAATCAATCTATTTCGCCTGGAACTTCTCCTGGAAGTACGTCTCATCAAAATAAAACCCAGAGTGCACAGCAAATATCAGCTCGCTTTACCTGTGACCAGTCAACCCAGACAACCCAACTCCAGTCTGTCCAAACACAGTCAACACAAACCCCTCCGATACAGGGCACGCACAAGCCAGTAACAGAATGCAAGTCCACCCAGACAAAACAGTCTAGTTTTTCCTTGCAACAGGCATACTGGGGAAGATCTTTCACAGATGACAACCTGTCAGCTGATGAGCAGAAAACCCAGTCCAGTCATCTGACACTGCTATCTTGGAACATAGATGGTCTGGATCCAGATAATGTCTTTGAGCGGGCCAAAGGTCTGCTTTCACACTTAGGAAAGTAAGTGTTTTATATATATATATATATATATATATATCGAAACAGAATTTTAAAAATATGATTTTCAAATAATCATTTTTCCCTGAACAATCCCATTTGTCATTGGTGAGACAAACAGGTAGTGCTGCCTGGTAGAGCCAGTGTTATTACACTGAACAAAATTCTAAACGCAACACTTTGTTTTTGCTCCCCATTTTTCTTATGCTTGTAATGCCGTAGGCGTTCTTATGTGTTCATTCATTGTCCCTGTTCATGCGTGCTCCGTGTCTGTTTACATTGTCTTCCCTTCGTTGTAACTCCGCCACGTCATTAGTGTTCACTCCCTGCCAGCCGTGTGTGTCCAGGTGTCTCGTATCGTTCCCTGTATTTAAATCATGTCTTGTTCTAAGCCCGGTTGTCGATTATTAACGTTTCATGTCTGCTTATGGTAATCGTCTGCATTGGTTTTGCATGTTCTTCAGCCTTCATGTCTTTATGTCCTGGAATAAATGTTCACGTATCGATTGAACCTTCTGCCTTTGAGTCTCTTGTTCACCATTGAGAAGCGAAACCGCGACGTCACCGCAGCGACAGCGTTACAGAGCTGAACTCAACTTTCTATGTACACAAAAGGCCTATTTCTCTAATATTTTGTCCACAAATCTATCTAAATCTGTGTTAGTCAGCACTTCTCCTAGGTGTGGCATGTTAAGACGCTGTTTAGACAGCATGATTATTGCACATTTGTGCCTTAGGTTGGCCACAATAAAAGGCCACTCAAAAATGTGCAGTTTTACTGTATTTGGGGATCCAGGGGGGCCCGAAAACCTATCAGTATCTGGTGTTACCACCATTTGCCTCTCCTAGTGCAAGGCATTGTTGTGATGAATGGCATAACAATGGGCCTCAGGATCTCGTCATGGTATCTCTGTGCATTCAAAATGCTATTAATAAAATGCATCTGTGTTCGCTGTCCATAACATCTGCCTGCCCATACCATAACCCTACATCCACCATGAGCCACTCGATGCACAACGTTTCCATCAGCAAACCGTTCACCCACACGACACCATACATGCTGTCTGCCATCTGTCCTGTATAATGAAAACCGGGATTCATCCGTGAAGAGAACCAAAGTGCCACTCAAGTCAGTTACTGCCATGAACTACAGTCAGATCGAGAAAAGCTTCCCAAATTCTCTGAAATGTCTTTGGAGATAGCTTATGGTAGAGAAATGAAAATTAAATTCACGAGCAACAGCTCAGGTGGACATTCCTGCAGTCAGCATGCTACAGTAATTGCATGCTTCCTTAAACCGACATCTGTGGCATTGTGCTGTGACATAAAACTGCACATTTTTTAATGGCGTTTTATTATGGCCAGCCAAAGGCACACCTGTGCAATAATCATGCTGAATAATCAGCGTCTTAATATGCCACACCAAGGAGAAGTGCTCAATAACACAGATTTATAGAGAATTGTGAACAATATTTGAGAGAAATTGGCCTTTCGTGTACATAGAAACAGTCTTAGATCGGTGAGTTCAGCTCAAGAAAAATGGGGGCCTACAATTTAAGTTACTTGTTTTCTTTTCATATTATTTAAAAAATAAGCATTTTAACATTAGCATTGCACATGTCTACAGCATTTAGCACTCTTACTTATCTATACATAGTGTATTACAAACCACTAACAAAAAGACTAATATGGATGAGCTACCAAGTTATGATTTTAATGCAGGTACCGTGCAGATGTTATACTGTTGCAAGAGCTGGTTCCTGCTTATTTGAAGATTTTAAAGAACATAATGAAAGATTATGAGTTTTTGCAAGGTATGTCAATGGTCGCATACAAACTCAATACAATATATAAATGTGTTTTTGGTGTGAGTTTTAGATAATTTTGTGTTTCAGGCAGTGAAGATGGCTATTTTACTGGCATTTTGCTCAGAAAGGACAGAGTGCAAATCATCCAGAGCAGTATTGTGAAGTACCCCACCACAGAGATGGGTAGAAACCTGCTAATAGCATCTGTAGGTTTTTGTTATCCATTGAACAATTGATTTAATATGCCTGATTATGAATATAGCTTTTTTCCCTTTGACCATATAATGAAGTGGTCATACTGTGAATTTAGAACATTTAAAATATTTAGCATCCTGTTTCTGTTTCTATGTTTATTTAGGCAACCTTTTTAGGTCATCCACTATGCATTATGACATCACATCTGGAGAGCTGTAAGGGAGGCTCTCAAGAACGCTTGAATCAGCTGCGGAGAGTCTGGAAATGGATGAAGGAGGCTCCACAGGACCATACAGTTATATTTGGTGGAGATACCAACCTTAGAGATTGGGAGGTTGTGTATGATACTAACACGTTTTCCCTGATGTCCTAGAAATCTCAAGACTTGTTCAAATGTGAGTTTGTTTGATGTGTTTATTACGACAGGTGAAGAAGCTCGGGGGGCTGCCGGACGGTATCTCTGATCTGTGGGAGATGCTGGGAGAACCAGAGGATAGCAGATATACCTGGGACACATCCATCAATGATAACAATGAAATCCCAAATTCTATACGCCTGCGATTTGACCGACTGTTCCTCAGAGCAGCTGAAGAGGGTGCCATACTACAGCCAGAAAGCATGACCCTGATTGGTCTGGAGAAGCTGAAGTGTGACTATTTCATCAGTGATCACTGGGGCATCCTTTGTACTTTCAAATTTGGAGCATCAGAAGAGTAGCGTGTCACTGACTGATATTCTAAAATGGACTGCACCTGATTATATAAACGACTTGTTAAAGAGATAGTATACACAAAAATGAAAATTCCTACATGTCTTCCAAACCCAGTTTTGCGGGTTTGGAACTTTATGATAATGAGTAATTACATTTTTGGGGTCAAATTATATCTTTTGTTTAACAAAATAATGAGCCATAAGCACACGCCTTTTAAACAAAGGGAGTTTTAGCTGATGTTCGGTGCAGGGTCGCGGCCCAAATGATCACCTGACTTCCAGAAACCTCTATATTAATGTTGGGCCCCCTCATGTACCCACCCTTCCCTTCTCTCGAACCCACCCTTCCCTCTCTTTCTTATCCATTCAACCAACCTCATCCCACATTCTCTTTCTTTCAGGTTCTATCGGGGGTCCTAATTGTCTGGTTAAAACATATGATCGAGACGATACCCCCATCCTGAGTCTCTCTGAGCCATCATTTGTAGATGCCCTGATCAACCTGACCATTTTCCAATTCCCTCCACCCCTTCATCCTCTTTAAACTCCCCAACACTAGATATTAAGGAAAATTAAAACAATGATGAAAACAGTTAATATCAAACACACGTATGACAGCCTGCTCCAATCTGTCCTTTATGCCTGCAATTTGCTAAAATCTTGCCTTATTTTTCCACTAGAGGGAGCTCATATGACAGAATGTGATTTACGCTGCGACTGAGAACATTAACCCTAAAAAACGTAAAGCGGTACTATTTATTTTGTTAATTTATTTTAATTTATGGAATTCTGGGTTTGGAACAGAGTATGTAATGTCACATAGCATATATGATTATGCTACTTCTACTGTTTTTGTTTTCTTTACATCTAAAGTATTACGCCACGTATTTTTTCAGACCAATATAATTTGGCATCATTGACATATATAGTTTAGATGGACACTGTGATGTAAAATAATAAGACTGATTAATTTTATGCACATAACCGCTGAAAATCTGGACTAAATCTTCTGGGTGATACAGATCCAGAATAAATTCTTGGCAAACATGGCCCTGTTTTCATTTGGAGAAATGAGTTACAGCATATTCTCTTTCTCCCAACTTAAGCTAAACAGAATTGAAATGGGCCAGTACAGTTAGATGCAAATTTAGAGAGGTGGCAGGCTGACAACAAGAATTATTATTTTTTTCATTGGCATAGTGTCAAGAATTGGATTAACAAAGAGCCATTTACCAGGACTGTCCTCATCATGGCCAGCCAGATTTGGAAATTTACTGAGCTAAGAATCTAATACTAAAGGCAAAAACCTTCCATAAAAAACCTTGAAAAAATATGTCCATTAAAATGCATGACAATATCATTAATCAAATATTTAACGCAGTAAATGGATCAACGTTCTGTCACACTAATCTATTTGCTTCATTCTAATACATCACAGAATAAGATGAATTAATTGCAACATCATCTCCAATATAAAATATTTAATCACATGTTGAATGCTGAAGTATTCTATCAGCCTAACTAGAAGGCATTATTTAATAAAGACCATCATGAAGGTTGTGAAAGATCATTAGCTCCCGCTGTTATAGGAAAGCCTTAGTCATTTTACTACAACAAACTAAAAATATCCTCGCATTAATCCTTTCGGAATATTTTATGCCGTTTTTAAATTGGGTCATACAAGAAGTCTGTTTGAATGTAGTTTGTTGTCATATAACAGGAGTGACGAACGTCAGTCCTGGAGAGCAGCAGCCCTGCAGAGTTTTGCTTTAACCCTAATCAAACACACCGGAACAAGCTAATCAAGGTCTGAACAGTTACTTGAAAGCTACAGACAGAGTTTTAATTAGGGTTGGAGCTGAACTCCTCAAAATCATCAAAATCTAAGCAATGCCTCAGAACAGCTTTCTTTTTGGTTTTTGGGATTCCTATTTCTGTGTTGTGCAATGATTATCTGCAGCAAGACCAAAAATATAATCTGGGGTGGGCTGATGAATTTCATTTTTTTTATTATTCCAGAGTCAGCCATACTGGCTTATGTGTTTTCCTTTTTTGGCTCATGGATCCACTTCTTGATACTTTTTACCTAACTTATCCACTTTGCAGGGTCTAAACATCTTGTTGTGCTAAGTTCATTTAAATAAAGGCCTTTTCAGCAGTTTTTCCCTGTTCAATGACACAACGGCAGGGGTCAGAGCAAAAAACAGCAAGCCTGACATCAGTGGACGTATCAGCATATATTTATTATAAAACACTTGCAATGACAGTGAATACATTACAAACGTTTTCTAAATTGATCACAGTTTGTGAAGTGTCATTATTGCAAAACACAGCATGTAACCAGAGAACATTAAAAGGAGACGTGCTGTAAAAACGGTTCTTTTGTTTTTACCTTAAAGGGAAAGTTCACTCAAAAAGTAAATGTCTGTTATAATATCTAAACATAAAATTCGACAGTATTTCGAAAAATATAATGTCTGGATAAAAATTTATCTTCCACAAAAGTTAGTCATTTAATTAGTACAAATTCATATTTTGGGATACCTCTGGATCAATTGGTTCAGTCACATTCTACTTTACTTTTGACTTGCTCCTGAGGTGATAGCTACAGTTATCATAATGCTTTTTTTTTAATCAGTCGTTATTATTAACTCTAAATTAAACCTTCTACAGTTTATCACCATCCTCTTACAAACACGCTTATATCCTAATGCACATGCCAGTTCCCTAATTCATCAATGTCTATATCAGGCAAACTCTGATGACCTGAAGAACATAATTCAGAGTCTGAAGTTAAACCAAAATATGACAAATGACTGCCACACTATCCGGGTGCCCTGCATGCTCCCTATTAAAGTGGCTGACAATTGAAGTCACTTGACAGCATGGAGATGAACCGATGGCATGCCAGTCCGCAGCCCACCTGTGCGTGCTCAGATTAGCAGGGGAAATAATTACATCAGAAGGCTTCCTCCACTTTACACTGGACATATTTCAGACATGATAAGCCTGAGCTGTCAATAAGGATAAGAGCAAGGCGGGCAGATAATACAGTGAAAATGAACAACAGGCTTACAGATAGACAGGTTGCTGACTTAAAAGATTTAATTAAGTGTAAGATGTATTTATTTATATAGAGCAGAACACATTAATTAACATCACACTGTGATGTCTGCCATAATTCAGCCAGCCATAATGCCTAATTTTCAGCTGCTTTCCCTGATGAATATATTTGTGGTAACTATGTTTCAAATTCTGAAGGTTATATATGGATCAAGGTACACATAATAATTGGAAAAAGAAATGTCATTGCTTTACAATGCAATCTATATATCACACATCTGAATGTGTCATTGCATACAAAGTAATATTCCATATTAATTCAGTATGACAGAGGTTAGCTACACTGGAACACATTCTCAGACAGATTTATTGTGATTGCATAATCCAGAGCAGGTGGCAACAAATGTACTATATGTAATTACTTAAATGAATGGATTCTCATATTATATAAATGAAATTCATTTGCATATATTAGCAAAAAAAGGGGAGCGGGGGTGTTCAGAGGTTTATGAGTTTCAGCAACCTAAATTAACTATGGGGCTAACATGAAAAATCCACAGCTGTAGGCACCATTGATAAAGAACCTTTTATGCCCACTAATTTGAGTAACCATCTTGAACCCATCGCAAAATGTAATATGTGTTATTTTTTTGTAGAATTCACAGATTGGTATACATTGATTAAGCAGTCACATTTACTTTTGTTTGGTGAATTTTATGGTGACCTGAACAGAAATCTTTCTGATCAGAAATTTGACACAAAGGCAAATGATTTCGCAAAACCAGTTCAAGTTGATCATGCGAATGGGCTACGTTACCAAACCAGCCTGATCTCACAGCATTTCATAAATTTTTTTGCTAAATCGTTCATATTTTACGAGTTGCAGAATTCGTATGAATTTGTACGAATGACGTACACCTAACCCCGCCCCTAAACCTACCTATCACACAAATCTTATAAAACTGTACAAGTGACGTCGTAGCAATCTGTACAAATTAGCCACCTGAAATACTTACAAATTGATTGTGAGACAGTGTTGTAACAGAAAGCTTCTGGTTTAAAAGTGACTTTTGGGTGAAACATGCTTAACACTATTAAAAACAGACAATGTTGCCCACTAACCCACATGACCAATAAGCAGATTTTTACACACTGACTAAAGGAGCAGTTAAATAGGTTGTATCTTGGTGGTATTTGGTTACACAAGTTAACAGTTAACACAGATAACTGTTCCACCCATGGTTTACAATTATCCCCTCTACTCTATCCACAATGAAGCATGCATTTGAGACACGCTCCACAAACAAATAACCACGATGTGATGCTTACAAATCCTCATAAGACTTTGCCATTTTCAAACAATCATCTTAATAGTCTCACAGTCCTTTTCCGACTTCTTCCTCACAGAGACCGGGACATTGTGAAGGAGACATTCCTACGACGTATCATTAGTCAAATAACAAGCTGGTGATTCAGGAGGCTGTTGATGAAGTGTGGCAGCTCAATCATTTGATGTGCTAGACACAGTAAACACACATGTTTCACCTTCTGAAATCTGATGTATCAGTTTAGACTGCTTCATTTAATTCTCCTGTCTCTTCGGCCGGCTTGATCTTCTATAATTACACCCAAAGGGCTCTCTATCTCTCATCCTGTCTTCTATTTGGCCGTGTGACAAGTGAACATACCTTTGTCGAAATATGAGAGATCTAAGGTTTGAAAAGGATAACACTGAACACACACAATTATCAGCTAGTGGCAGTTTTGCCTATTTTTGGAAAGCAATCCACTGTGCTCTGTGGTGCCCCTATTGTTCTTCTAGGCAGTGGTTGCCATGAACACCACGTCGGCGGCGTCTGACATGGCAGTGACCTGTGGAGAAAAGGTTGGCGCATGGCCTCACTCGCACCTTCTCCAGCTGGTAGATGTTGTCACTTAAAACATTCACCTGCTGCTTTTACCACGTTGCTCATGATCGTCTGATGCTCCTTCAGACAGGCCTCCGTTTCTTTGGTTGTTCTCGAGGAAATTAGTAAATGCAACCTTCAATCAACTTGTGGGCATGAGGACAATGAAGTTGATTGTTACAAACAAAATTGCTTTTTAGCTCAAATTTGCACTTATTATTCCAAGTGGCTGTTTGATTTTGATTACCCAAAAGACAAAACCCTCCAAATTATTGCTTACCAATTTTAATTCACCACAGGGGAGGATTTATGAAGGCCCATCTTACCAGGCGGAAATGTAGCATGGAAATTAAATCGTTCTGTAATTTTCCCGTGAAACCTTTTGTCAAAAATCATGCCGTTATTATCATCAGCATCATCTGGATCCTCCTCCACCCCACCGTTGCTCAGAGTCTGATTGGAACCTCAGGGAAACTCAACGCTGATTTGATTATTTGCCTTCCTATTGTCGTGACTCACTGAAAAATAAATGATGTCTCTGTACAAAAGGATGATAGCGATTGAGAAAAACACAGCTTTTGCTAACCTTTGAACCTCCTGAATGGAAATGTCAAAAAGTCTTCAGTGATTAGTCGATAAGAGGTCCACATTGTTTAATTCCTTAACACAGCATGACAAAAAAGAGGTATAATAAACTATTAGTTGCTGTGGGTGCTATAAAAATGTTTAGGCATTACTCCAAAAATGCTACATAAACATTAACTACATCACATAATCATAGCTATTTGAACAAAATATTACTTCTGGGAATGCAATTTGATAAAAAAATTGGTGCCAATTTGGCCTTAACTAATATATTCTTACATTTAAATGAATCATTTGGTATAATGCACTTATTGTGAACTTGTTATTGTACTTATATTTTTAAAAATACTGATATGTAATAACATGTGTAAATAATTTCTGTAATTACATTTAAAATTACATTGTTGACCCATCCTTTACACTTTAACCCACCCTTAAACCCACTAAGCCTGCCCCTAGCCCTACCTGTATCCACCTCAATAGCAGCAAAACTGTATTGTGATACAATATGAACACAATATGCACATTGTACTTAATTTTTTGATGTAAGTACATCAAAAGTTACGGCCATCAAATATAAAGTGTGATCAAAAATTAATTAAATACTTCTACTGCTACTATTAATAATAAACAAGTACTTTTAAAACCATAGAGTTTTTTTGTTTTGTTTTTTACAATTCAAAATCAATTTTTATTCCTATAAATTATTGTTCAAAAAATATATTTACAGTGCTGTAAAAAATGTGTATTGTCTTGTGGCACAATTAAAAATCACCTACTGTTAATCACTCACTACACTGTTGTGTAATTTATTATCACTTTTGTTAAAATGCCTTTAAAGCACCAAAATATGACTCTACCGGTCAGTTTTATGGCTATGTAGGACATCACACATGACCCATGACTATATGCATTGGCTGTTGATGGGACAGAAACTAAAAGAGGCGACGGAGCCAAAGAAACAGCGTCCAGTATAATGAATCATCATCACTGGGATAAGACAACAAATGTCCACGGAGGGTGAGCAGGGTGTGCATGTGTGTATACGCATCTTTTATGTTGAGTGCACTTGTTCATTCACATTGATTTGCATGTGGACACTCTATTCATCACTATGAAGGAGGCTAGTCATTACGTTTGACTCTGTGTATTGATTCACATCACTATAACCTTATAAACCTCTAACACTTTTGCCACCTCACTGCCTCTATACAGTAGCTCACACGAGGGCGGACTGGAAAAATATACATCTTGTTATCCACCCTGAGGATCAGTCTGAGCCTTTTGATCCTATTTTTCTCATAAGATGTGACTTTCTGTTTCCTGCATTTAATGTCAACACAAATTCCTATTACAGCTATTCACTTTCTAAATAAGGAGCTCTGTGTCAAGACAGGGCAAAAAGAAAATGGAATAGATTTTCTCCCAGTTCAGTCTGCTGACACTTGTGCTTTAGGGGACAAAGACTTCTGGCCTACAGATGAAATAGGGACCAAATGAAAAGCAAAAGTACTGCCAGGTTTAGAGTGACCAAAGTGCCCCCAGGAGCCTAGCTCTTATTATCACCAGCCTGTAGACCACAGTAGTGGGCACATTCGTATTCATATAGCATGATCACACATCAAGCCTTAGGGACAGACTGTTTACAGAGGTGATATTGTAGAACAAGCATGCTGACACATGAAAAAGGAAAACAAAACTTAAATAATTAATAGACACTGATGCAAGAATTGTATGCATGCAGATTTGATTTAAGTTGTAATAAATAATTTACTGAGCTATAAAATATTACTACACTAAAAAATACTGGGTTAAATACAGCGCTGGGTAAAATATAGACAGAACCAGGAATTGGGTTGTTTTGACCCAGTGGCTGGGCTACTATCCTGAAGGTTGGGTTAAATGTAAATTTCTGAAAAAAAAGAAAAAAAAAAAAACAGATCTGCAAAAATAAAATGAAATAAACTATTACAACAGAAAGGGCAACATTATTGGCAACTGACATGTTAATTTAAAAAACTGTTTATTTAAAGAAATCTAAATATTTAAAAAAATAAAACTTGTTAAAATATTACTATATATCAATTACTAATTATAATTAATATTAATTAGAATACACATTTAAATAATAATAAAATCAACTACAATAAAATAAAATAAAGTGGTAAAAATCTTTTATTATTATTATTATTTGGTTTGTTGAAATATTGTTTTTATTTAGGCCAATAGTTATATTTAATGTATTAAAAATACATACAATAATAAATAAAACATTATTAGTATAACATTTTAAATGAATTACAAATTCATTACTAATCAAAAATTCATACATTAGTGCCAGTCTGAGCTGACAACCTGAAAAAAAAAATCATTTGTTAAGTGTTGTATGCGTGTTTGCATAAAGAAAAAAGCAACAATTATATACAAATTATGAACAAATACAAAAAAACGTCTGTTGTTATTCACTAAGCACAAAGAGGTGTAAATGAAAGCTAAAGCTTAGCTGCCATAACTGATGCCTTGAGAGGAAGATAATTAGACGGGATTTACCCTCCATTGCCTACCTCTTTTAGTTTTTTCATTAGGCTCTTAGAATTTTGGAGATAGTGGCAGATAAACAACTGTTGTAATCTCACATGATTTACAACATACATTATTACGAAACCATTAGCCTGTGAAAAGCAGTTGGCAGGACCGGGCATGATGATACCACTGTGAAGGCCTTCTCTCCTCTGAAATCAACCACTCATGAAAACACAAGGCTGGGGAGTACGATGGCAAGATTTACGAGAGTCGTAAAATTAAACAACTGACAGGTTTATGTGCTGTCATGGTAAAAGTTGTTTTCATTGGTTTAAGCTTTTATCAGGGTTCAATTTAATAGCTGTGAATTTTCCATCAGCAATGAAACAAATCATTGCTTTAAAGGTAATGGGTCGAGAGGTCAAAGAATAGCATGTGAATCAATCTTTTCTTGACTCCACTAGTCACGTGTGTTGCAGTATTTTAATGTTAAATAGAGAAAACAAAAATTGTGAAAAATAAAGATAAAAAAAGATTTAAAAAAAATAAAACAACTTTAAAGGAGCAGCATTCTATTTTTTCACCATTTCTCTGCTTGCTCTCAAGAGATGTGGCAGGACAGAGCAGCTGCTTGTGGAAAGCCAGCGCTACTTTGCCAAGCATCAGAGCATGTGTCTGTGTGTATGCGTGTGTGATCATGCATGAAATTATAACACCAGGGTGTAAACAGCGTCGAGATGAGAATTACAATGCACTCCGAACAACACAACTCACTGTATAACTGAGGGGGAACCTAAACACTATCATAGATGCAACATTTTCAGACTTGCCTATTGCTTTTTAATTAAAAGATGTCTGGACAGAAGGGTGAAATCGCTTCTTCATTTTTTTTTTCATTCATTTAGCGGAATCAGGTTTCACACAAACCTAAGTCATTCATGCAGCTTGAGTGCTGCTGAGCAAGAGAGGGGGAATAATAAAGCACTAACGTTTTTATTTGGAAAAAATGTAAACTTAAAACATTTAGACTGATAATAGAAATTATAATGAATAAAAATGATTTAAAACGATGTACAAACCAAATACTACAAAATAAAGAAGTGCTGTCAAACAATTAATCAATTAATCTCATCCAAATTAAACATTTTGTTAACGTGTTTACTATGTATATTTATTATGTATATATAAATACAAAGATAAACAGCATGTATTTAGTAAATAAAAAAAAAAAACTTGTGACATTGTGGATTAGCTTGAAATCTCATGTTTGGCAGTGTTAGCAGCATCTTGTTAGCCAATATATGAGCGGCTTAGATCACTGACTATAGCAAAGCACTGATTCCAAAGACCAGCAATGCATAAAAACATCTCAAGCAGGGAATCACTGAATCCATTTCACATGCTTTGTTTAATTTTGACGGAGTTGGCCTAAATGATCATCCTCCAATTTAAATCATCTATAGAATATTCTAATGATGACAAGCAATATAGAGCTTCAATTAATTCACCTATTTACCAAATTATATTCTCCAGTAACTTCTGTCAGACACCTTCTGACCTCTGTCTCATTTTATTTTCGCTTGAATCCCGATCTGTGACTGAGGAAGCGTAGCAGTGGTGCACAATCGTTAAGTGTTTGGCATTTGAGGAACAAAAGCCTCCCGCATCCTGAATGTAGCGATGGATCAGCCTATAACAAGCCCTGTTGCTAATGGGCCCTAATGAATTCAAAGATATGCAAACCCACGTGGGACTCTCATTCAGATAAGGTGAAACAGAATGAATCATGTTCCCGAAATACACAACCATTAACCTTTCTTCACTTGTCAGGCATGAGCGGACTGACACATCTGGCTTTCTCTCGGGTCAAATGCACAAAAAGGCGACATGTGCCTCAGCTGCCTGCAGGGACTTTCTTTTTTAAAAACTTGTACCAAAACGACTTGCTTTTGTTTTCACCTGACGACCAAAATTCTTTGATTTTCCCAACGCTTATATCAGTAATTTATACTTGGTAATATAAAATCCTACTGTTTTTGGTGTCTTTACAGCATTGTTGCAATGACATCACATTACAAATGACATTACAAAATTTAGATTTAAACAGCTTTACAGCTCAATTAATACACACATTTTAATATAAGAATTAATGTAATTTCATCAAATCATATTAATAATTTCATCAAATTATATGCTTTACATTTTTGCTTTTAAATTCTCCAAAGATTCGTCCCATTCACTTTCATTTGAAGTGCCTCATCATAGACTTTAACCAAAAAGTACTGAGTTTAATTAATTTATTTATTTTTATGCCATGCACAAATGTTGTTGATCAAGTTTGTACTGAACCTAGAACAGACTATTATAAGCTATTTAGCATAATGTCAGCAATAAAAACTTATGAAAAAAACAAAATGAATTAAAAGGAAATATTGAGAAACGCAACAAAAAATGGAACCAATAAAAATAAAACATTTAATGACTGAAACATAAAGTGTCAAAAAAAATGTGACAACTTGCCCCCATCAGTTTGTGACATTATATTGAAAATATAGGACTCTAAGGCCATTATCTTTATTGTATTAATATTATATTTTCACCACCAGACCACTGACAGAAAAAGAGCCAGTTTATCACAATTTGTAACATTTCACACACATCTGACCATCTGATGTATGATTCTAGCTGGACATCTTCCCAGTCATATCCCATAATAGTGTTATCATGAGCACATCATTGCTGATATGTTGCCTCGGGCATTTTGTTCCAGGCCATATGGACGACGCAAAACAGAAAACACGTCCCTGCACAGATCTATGGCAGAGGGAGGTAAATTGTAGCGAGGAATCCCTGAAGAGAGATTATGGAAGTACATGTGCTCTTGACACAGCAGTGATGGATAACAGGTAGAGCGAGATGGTGAGGGATTGATTGTCTATTCTCCCATCACTGAATTGTCAACCCACCAACAACATCCTCAGACAGCATGTCATCACTTTTAATCTGACCCTGTCATCTCCACAATGAGCATTCTTTCATCTTTAAGACCGAGGTGATGCTCACCTGTGGCACAAACATGCCCGAGGCATGTCATAACCACCTGCCAGTAAGAGAATGATGGGAAAATCTGAGTGGACCATTAAAGCTGGTGGATATTTTCTGATCTGATTACACACAGATCTATGTCTCTGTTAAAAAGATCGTACCTGGTCTTTAACCTGTGATTGTTTCACTCATTCTTTCTCTATTTCCAACCTCCTCAGAGTGAGATGCACTGATTGGATAAAATGTTGATATAACTGCCTCGAAGCCTCGATGGGCAGTCGTGGCCTAATGGATAGGGAGTTGGAATTGAAACCCATAGGTTGTGGGTTCGAGTCCCAGGTCCGGCAGGGATTGTGGGTGGGGTTAGTCAGCTCTCTCCACCTTCAATACCACAACTGAGGTGAGACCCTTGAGCAAGGCACTGTTCCCCCAACTGCTCACCTGTAAGTCGCTTTGGATAAAAGTGTCTGCTAAATGTATAAAATGTAAATGAAGCAACATTTTGTATGTAGTCATACAGCAATAAACTTTCAAATGCAATCCACCTGATCACAACTGTACACATTGTTATTGCTGACGAATTTCTTTTTAAACATATTTATTTATGAGACAAACAAAGTATGATAATATCGTAATAAGATTTATATTCAAATGATACCATCCCAGCACTATAAGTATATCATTAATATTGGTTAGTTTACCATAAACTGTGCCATACAGTATATCTACCATTCTGGTAGATACCATTCGGGTACCTTACTGACCTGATTAGCCATGTGAAGTCATCATGTCTGTATGTGAAAAAGGAAATGATCTCACTCAGCAGTTCAACAGTGCCTCCTCTAAACGATCTCTAAGCGACAATAACAACCGTTTATTAACATCCCCTAAAACCCAGAGGTAATCATCACAATGAAGCTCAAAACAACATTTTATATGCTTTCCCTTCTTGTAATGATAGAAACATGAATGCCAACCCTTGTTGTTTCCAGCACTAGCTCAGTATGGCAAACCCAAACACTGCTTTTTTCTTATATTCTGGCCTTTTATCCCTCTTATTAGAAGAATGATATTATAAAATTGCCAGTTATATGTAGGACTTGGGAGAAAGTGTTTGTCAATCTTAAACTCTCATAAGGTCAGAAATGTGTTTTTTAAAATGAAACATAGACTTTAGTTTGGTTTTAGGCCTAAATATTCAACAGAAATGGCAAAGTGCTATCTCACATAATTTATTAAGGAGCCTTTAGTTTAAGGTAATGTAGTAGGTGCAGTGTTTTTAGATCTCAAAATTCTCTCAAATTGCACTCAAATTGCACAGGGTCAAACTCAAATTGCAAGGACCCAAGCTTAGCTGCAGATATATTAACAAATGAAATTACTGGTGTGTCACAGTGGCTACAGAACAGCTGTTTGACCCTGATTTGGGGTGTTTTTCCGTTAGAAAGAAGGAAATTAGTGGTTTTCTAATTAAGATGAATCAAAAGTACATTGAAGCAGTTAAAAATGTTATTTTAGATTCTCATTTGAAATGTGTATGTTAAGAGGCTGTGTAGAACAATCTTATCTTATTGTGTGACTGTCTGGAGTCAGGTTTCTCAACTGACTATCAAACCTGTTAGATCGTTTTATAAACAAACACTAAAGGTTTTGGATAAGAATTCAAAAAGATGGCATTATTGTAACAACAGTTTGCTTAGTTTTGAAAATTGTATAAATTTGTCTCTTATTAAAATGATTTTGAAATGTTTAAATAATCTTGCGCCAGAAATTACATGCCAATTAATATCAAAACAGAGAAGTAAGGGGATCACTAAGAGGTGCAACTACTCAGAATTGTATAGTACCAAAGAGAAAAACTAGATTTGCACAATCCACATTTTCAGTATGGAACAGCCTTCCAGCTGAATTGACAATGCAAACACAGTTGAACATTTTTCAAACACAACTGAAAAAGCGGTTCAAACAAAAGCAGATAAACAGTCTCAGCTGTTTATTCTATTTTATTTCGTTTGACTTTGTATTATATATATAAGCCTAACCAAGGACTGGGGCTGCAAATTAGCCTTTGGCTAGAAGCCTTTATGTAGAGCATCGGCTTTGTAGCAAGGCTACACTGCATTGTCCCTGTTAAATAAACTAATAAATAAATTAATTAATTAATAGAAATAGAAAAAGAGGAAAATGGGGTGAATTTTTATTTCATTATTTAATCTGTACAGTATTAAAACATTTTCGGAAGTCTTCTAATTTACATCCTAGCAGAAAATCTCCTAAAAGTTTTTATTTCTTAATAATTGTAAGAATTTATAGGGCTGTCTCATTGTCCGTTCAATAAAACTCGCCAATACAAACTTCAATAAAATAATGCCACGCTTTCACTTACCGGAAATGTCGTCACGTTTTTTTAAAGGTGCCATAGAATGCATTGAGAGAATATTTTAAATTGTTCTCTGATTTGTACGTAGAAGGTATGTAGCGTAGGTTAGGGGAAAAAATGCCCAGAAACGGTTTACAGGTCCATTTACAACCCTAGAATTTGACCCTAGAATGAAACAGTCTGT
>JAUMHG010000060.1:14859126-14896841 GCA_032359395.1 Enteromius anoplus | reverse complement strand
AATTTGTCTCTTTTATCAGATTTACCAATTGTTATAATTCATATTTGTGCTGATCATTTATGAACAATAAGTAAAAAATAAACTGCTAGCAATAACTTCTGAGAATTGGGTGGGCCAGAGGGGCTGCTGTGCAAATATTTTGTGGCTCCTCCCCTATAGCAGATAAAATCTCACTCCAAACTTTTGCTAAAACTTGAGAGCCCTGCAACAATGCAGTAAGAATACTTTTTAATCCACAAACCACCAACATTTACAAGTGATTTACAGTAGTAACAGTAACTCTGTAATTGTGGCAGAAACGTGGGATATTTATAATCTTACATTATTCTTGTAGACATAGAGGCCAATTAAATATAATGTTTTCAAATAGGAAGTTATCAAATTACTGATATTTTTGATAAGCAGTTTTGTGCTAGGTTAATTGACATCTATCTTATAATTACTAATAAATGTATAAAAATGTATACCTATTCACAGATTTATACGTCCTCAACAAAACTCAGATTACTATATATATACATATATATATATATATATATATATATATATCGATGTAAATTTAAAGCAGCACAAATTCAAAATCATTTATAATATTTGTGCGATTTTGAAAAACAACAACACATTGACCTATGTGAACTATGAAGAAAAACCTTTCATCAAAGTTGTCTTAAAACCAAAAGAATATCCATTCTGGTCTTTGATCAACTTTTTTTTGATCCATTTTAAACGCTGACTACTGTATATGGGTAGTTGACAACAAAAAATTGGACTGTGTCCTATGGTGTGAGAGCAAAAATGTGAAAACAAAAAATAACAAGAAATTAAAAATTAATTATCTAAATTCCTTCTTTGTCCCCCCCTTTTTCCGTTACTTCATAGGACACATTGATACTTTAACTACCCATATACACACAAACATACATATTATATATATAAATGTATACTGTATACATACACACACACATAAAAAAAATATCAGATAAAAAACTTTTTGGAATCAAGTTAGTGGTTCTCAGATATAATAATGCAACATCACTAATTTAAAAAAAAAGTTAAGAAATATATATATATATATATATATATATATATGACACGTATAGATAGATAGATAGATAAGATAGATAGCGTAATATATACACAACGGTATAAATATAAATATGTCAATTCTGTCATTGAACCAATATTTTCAGCAGAGATTATACTATTATTAATGAGCTACTGATTTGAATCATCAGTTAGATGAGTGCTGTTCACCTCTCCCTGTTGTATTTTCCGCATATTTAACACTCCTTAAGGGAGAGGATCAAGATCCCCATCTTACAATTAAAATGTAAATGAAACGTAGCACACGGCACCTTCATTATGATAATATATGCAGCCCTCCAGGAATATATTAGAAAGGCATTTGACAGGAGGACCTGATCCTCAAAGGAGGCCACAGCCTGCTAGGTGAATTGGACCTAAAACTGTGTAACAGAATACATACGTGCAAAGCTTTTCCACTCCAGCTTTAGCCGCAGCACTTGGCACAACAAATCCTGAGCCACTCTCTGCATATATTGTGGTGATGGCCAGGAACGCAGCACCTTTATAAATTCAACAAGATGATTCGTTTCTTTAAAGCGCTTTAAAAGGAGATGAAACTAAACTTCAGATCATGTGTGACATAATAAAACAGTATAAGCTGTTATGGTGCATCAAGAAGAAAGAGAAGAAATTAAATCTCTGTTTTTAATTACCAGTAAGCACAAATTCACGCATCATGAAGGTCAAACTTGTTGTCAGTAGTGTAATATGTTTAGACTGCTAGTTAATAAAGTAATTGAACAGTCTGCAATCACAATGTTCAAGGAAGCAGAAAGAAGTCGAAATAATCCGATGAGAGGCAGGACGTCTGAATTTGAGCAGCTATCTGTAATTCACTCTATCATACACACACACACACACATACACACACACACACACACACACACACACACATACACTAATGTGACTGAGGCAATGAACCAGAATCATCTTATCTTGCTTGTTGTCATCATACCCACACACATGCTTGGCTCTTGTCATTGCAAAGTAAATGTACATAAAGACTAATGATGTCTTACTCATTTACAGAAGAGCTGGCGTACTGGTTACAGCCAGAAGCTCTTATCTTAACGGAAAACAAAGAGATCAGAAAACAGCATGAATGCACATAAATGAGCCTATTATTAAAACAGTCTTGATTGCCAAAACAACAATTCCACATTCTGACAGCTTTTTATGCCACATTTCCAAAAGCATGGCCCACGGGATGTGCAAGAAGCCACAGGCAACCTCATTACAGCAGAAGCAGAAAAACATGCATCATCTGTACAACCATACACCTCTTGTGCATTCCAAAGCTGCATATATTGATCAAATTGTGATACAATATCTTAAGATTATTTGATGAATGGAAAGCTGAAAACTACTACAATATTCATTCGAAAGACATTTTGGTAACATTATCAATGTCTTTCGCTTTTGATCAATTTAATGCATCCCTCCTGAAAAGAAAACTATTAAATTCTATGAAATATAGATATTGGTATATTTATCTCCATTTGCAGTATCTCTGACCAATTATCACCAAAAATAAATGTTACCTGTCCTTTTAGAAATGGGACTACAGTTCTAGGTGGATGGACTTCTGGTTGTACATTTTTGATTCAAAATGTACAATTAAGTAATTTGGGGGCTGTACTTTTTGCAATTACGCACATTGTAAAGAATTATTTCAAAGTAAGCTCATGCCTCTGTCACTCTAATACAAAGGCATGCATTTTCACAATTTCTTATTTTTTCAGGTCGACAGCAGCACAAACTTATTTTCACAGATGTTATTTATAGAAATTTCTATTAAATTCAAAACATTCTGTTAACTATTAAAAGAATCACTAAAACAAATACCACAGTTTATTAGTAATTTGGGTACTCTGTAAGAATTGTTTTGCACTTACTGCCCTCTAGTGGTCATGTACTCACTCAACTATTTCTATTAAATTCAATCAAATCTGTTTTCGTTTATCCAAAGAGCCTTATACTGTATTCCAGGTACATGTGCTTATCAGTGCATTACCTGGGAATCAACCCGATAAAGTTAGCATAGTTAGAGCTAAGCTCCACTGCAGGGGTCATCAAACTTGGTCCTGGAGGGCCGGTGTACTGCAGAGTTTAGCAAAAGTTTGCAGGACACCGGCCCTCCAGGACAGAGTTTGATGACCCCCTTACTGTTTGTAACAGTAAGATTTCTAGCATACTTAAATACATTAAAATACCCTACAGCTACTTTGCTCAATGTCTATAAAAATAATAATCACCTTTCTCAGCTTTGATGAGGCGTTTCCCGATGTCTAGAGTGACATATGCGGTGCCGTTGAGCACTACATCAGTGATGGTTCTCCAGGCATTGGGAGAAAGATTCTCTGTAGGAGAGATGAAGTTTCCAGCAGCATTGTTTATCACCACCTGTGGGTTGACAAAGTACAATAGAAACAGTTTAGTTTATTTGGCTGAATCTATTGCATCATTGTTGTTAAGACGGAGACCTAAGCCTACATCAGGCAAGCCGACATCATTTACAAGTTGATCAACAGCAGCCTTCACTGAAGCAGGGTCTCTAACATTACACTGGACGGCATGGACCTGAAACAGACAAAGAGGATGAAAGAAAGAAGTCCTTCACCATAATCTGAAATCCACATGAACTGCTCTAAGAAAAATGACAATGTTTGAATAGACGTTCTGAAGCACAGGTACCTTGTTTCCTGTCTGCTGTGAGATTTCATCTGCTGTCTTCTTCAAAACATCAAGACTTCTGGAAGTGATGTGACGATAGAAGACATAAGACACAATTTTTCAGTTGCAATTGTAACAATTTGTTCTTGTGGTGGGAAAGCTGAATCCCAGCCTTCAATGTCATATGATCCTTCAGAAATCATTCTTACGTGCTGAGTTGGTGCACACTAAACATTTCTATTATTAATAATGGGAACAATTGTGCTGCTTAATATTTTAACGAGAAGAATAACTGACCTGCTGGCTATCACGCACTCTGCTCCAAGTGAAGACAGAGTGGTGGTCATGGCTTTTCCAAGTCCCGTTCCTCCTCCGGTGATGAAGGCCACTTTGTTTTTGTAAGTTCCTGGGAGAAGCATAGCACCATCACAAGGTGGAAAGAATCTTGCATGGGGAGGACCGGTCTGGTATAAAGTGTTTGTCCCATTTCCAAACAGCTGTTAAAAGATGCAAAGAGAATCTCTATATCTGTATATTAACGCATTAATACAGTTAGGAATAAAGAGTGGCCTACCTACTGTATAAATAGAAACTGGGTGAAAGGTCATAATGACAAAGAGTAAACTAGAGAATTATACATTCTAATGCATGCAACAGGTCCCAAATGAAAAATAAGGTTTAACAGGCAGGACTTTCCGATTCAGTACACATTATTACAATTAAAAGAGATAATTGTACTTGAATATATCATACTTTGCAAGTTATTTTAAATTAAATTCTCTAAAATACACACTTAAGGGCACAATCTTACATTTTACACATGTTTTTTTTTTTTTATTAAAGTTCCAGGTAAATAAATCACATTGGCAGCAATAAATGTGATTGCGAAAGTAAATAGTAAATGCATGCACACAAATCTTTACGTGCGCATGGACAACATAAAACTTACTCGTGCAGGTATGAAGCACTTGTTCGTAAAAACTCTATTTAAAACGGTCAGTCCATTAAGCAGCGCCATTGCGTCAAAATAAATATTTTTTTAGAGAGAAAAACTGTGTTTTAATAATTTCACAACGTTCAAATAAACTTGCAAAGTCGTACTCAGTAACGCCTCTGACGCACTGAGATGACTCTTCCACTGAAATCCGAATACAATCAACAATTTCTTCCGGTTTCCGGTTTGCCGGTTGATCTGGGATCAGACACGTGACATATTTCATCCAATAGCGTGTCGCTATTGAGCTGAGGAGCAGATCTCGGATCAGCCAATAGAGACGCGCACCTCTAGTTTACTCGTGAGACATAATAACAAAACGAAGCGGCTCTTTTATGTAAATGTCTGTATATTATATCGTTCGTATGATTTGACATGTTTATTAGTAACGAGCGTTTTAACCTGAGCAAAATGTAGAATGTCATTTTGAGTGAGGTGGGAAGAAATAACTATTTGCTAACCAGTCGGTTAGTTGACAGCGCGCTGGGCTCAAAGAATCAGGTAAACAACCGTTTATTTTTGTATTAGTGCTGTAAACTAACAATATAACGTAACACGCGCATTCACGTCATATAATACTTTATAAAATGCAAACTATATATGGAGAGAAAATTGCAATAGTGTAAATATTTGGAGTTTCATGTTTTCTAGCGAGGATTGCTAACAGATATGATGCAGCATTTTGTCTCATGGCACTGTGTGATGTGAAGAAGACTGTATAATGAATTTGAAGATATTATAACAAAACTTTGCATGTATCTACTCCAGTTCCGTAGTATTAGTAGTAATACTTTTAAGAAAATGCTGAATGTTGTGTACAAAACCATCTTCTATCTATCTATCTATCTATCTATAATAGGTATAAATTTATCTTTGAGGACAGCCATGGGGAACCAGCTGGCTGGAATTGCTCCATCACAGATTCTTGCGGTGGACAGTTACTTCTCTGACATCCATGATTATGAATATGACAAAAGTCTTGGCAGTACACGGTTTTTCAAAGTGGCCCGGGCGAAACATAGAGAAGGATTGGTTGTGGTTAAGGTCTTTGCGATCCAGGACCCCTCTCTGCCGCTGACCAGTTACAAACAAGAGATAGAGGAGCTGAAAATCAGACTGCACTCCTGTCAGAACTGTCTGCCTTTTCAGAAAGCCACGCTTACTGAGAAAGCAGCCATACTATTTCGGCAGTATGTTCGGGATAATTTGTATGACCGTATCAGCACACGACCGTTCCTCAACAATGTGGAGAAGAAGTGGATCGCCTTCCAGCTCCTCAATGCTGTAGACCAGGCCCATAAATCTGGTGTGCGTCACGGTGACATTAAAACAGAGAACGTCATGGTGACAAGCTGGAACTGGGTGCTTCTGACAGACTTTGCTAGCTTTAAACCTACATACTTGCCTGAAGACAACCCTGCAGATTTCAACTACTTCTTTGACACGTCCAGGAGGAGAACGTGCTATATTGCACCGGAGAGATTTGTGGATGGTAGTATGTTTGCCACAGAAAGTGACCAGACAACTCCGCTCGTGGACCTCTCCAGCAATAGCCAGAGGACCAGGGGAGAACTCAAACAGCCCATGGACATCTTCTCAGCTGGTATCCGTCGCTATTTTTTATCATTTTTAGCTGCTATGTAGTATGACACATTTTCAGACTCTTTGCTTAAAGCTGATGCATTATAATATATGACACATTTCTCCCCAAAATTTTTTTGTATTTTCTTTTGATAGGTTGTGTGATTGCAGAGTTGTTTACAGAGGGTGTCCCACTATTTGACCTCTCACAGTTGCTGGCTTACCGTAAAGGACATTTCCAAACCGAACAAGTGCTGATGAAAATTGAAGATCGCAGTATTCGAGAACTGGTAGCATTTCTTTTCATATGAGATTTTAGATACTTTGTATTATTTCACTTTAGCTTTTACACATGTTTACACTACCTACCATTCAAAAGATTGGGGTTAGTAAGTTGTTTCTGAGGTCTCTTATGCTCACTGAGACTGCTTCTCGTTGATCAGACATACAGTAAAAGCAGTAATATTGTGAAATATTGTTGTACTATTTTTTCCAATGATGGCAAAGATCAGTTTTCAGCAGCCATTACTCTGGTCTTTCTGTGTCACATGATCTTTTAGAAATTATTCCAAGAAATATTATTATTATTATTCATGTTGATTTGTGCAGCTTATAGGATTTTATAATGGCCTACTTTTTTCAGGATTTTTTGATGAATACATAGTTCAAAAGAACAGAAATAGAAGTCTTTTTTAATATTTCTAATGTCTTTACTGTAACTTTACTGTTACAATGAATCCTTGCTAATTAAAAGTATTGATTTCTTAAAAAAAACCGTATTAACCTTAATCTTTTGAATGGTAGTATAATTTATTTAATACGTTATATAAATAAATTATATGATACTAGTTAGTACTCTTAGTTAGGTACTAGGTAGTACTCTGTATAATTTCACCCACTCTATGCAGGTGGCACAAATGGTGCAGCGAGAACCAGAAAAGCGGTTGACAGCAGAAGAATATCTAAAGCTGCAGCGAGGCAAGGCTTTCCCAGAAATCTTTTATACCTTCCTTCAGCCCTACATGGCTCAGTTTGCCAAAGAGACCTTCCAGTCTGCTGATGAAAGAGTGTTAGTCATTCGTAAGAACCTGGAGAACATCCTCAATAACTTGTGCAGTGGCGGACAAACAGGGAAGACTGAAAAACAGGAGAAGGCATCTCAGGAGCTTAGTTTATCCAAGGAACAAGGGCTTGTGGTGCTGGTTTCAGTGATCACATCTTGTCTGCAGACACTACGTTTTTGTGACTCCAAGCTGGCAGCGCTGGAGCTGATTCTTCATCTGGCAGGCCGGCTGAATGTGGCGATACTTCTGGACAGGATTACACCTTACTTGCTTCACTTCTGCAATGACTCTATGCCACGCGTCAGGGCTGAGGCCGTCCGCACGCTGACTAAAGTGCTGGCGTTGGTCAAGGAGGTTCCTCGCAATGATGTTAATATCTACCCTGAATACATTCTTCCTGGGATTGCCCACTTGGCCCAAGATGAAGCCACAATTGTCAGACTTGCTTATGCAGGTATTTTAGTGCTAAAACAAATGCTGGAGTGAATGGTTTTAAAATTGACATGTCTGAATTGTTCTTTTTAAAAGCGTAAATACTATTAATTCAAAATCTGGTCTCTGACTTTTAATAAAACAAATAATTTGTGAAAATAAATAATTTAAAATTGGAAATACATTGGTAGTTCTGAAAATGGATTGTGAAAGCCATTTCATACTGACTTGAATTATATATTTATATAATTTATTGCTTATATTACAGTTCAAAAGTTTGTGTTCAGTATGTTGGTTTTTTTTAAGTAAGCAATTCATGGTTTTATACTTTTCTGCAGGGATGCATTTCATTTTAACAAAAGTGTAATTTTAAATAATATGAACGATTTCTATTTCAATGCTAATTAATCATATATTAAAATATAAAGCAGTTGTTTTAAATCTTAATCATTTAATAGTTTATCACAGTAGTGCTATTAAAAAAAAATTTCAATGCTATTTTCAATCAAATATCAGCCTGGGTGAGCAAAAACAATGCTTTTTAAGTCTTGCTGACCCAAAATATTTTATTATAGAGAACATAGCACACTTGGCAGAGACAGCGCTTCGTTTTCTGGAGCTGGTGCAGGAGAATAATTTGAGCTCTGAACAAGACCTCAATGGAGAGGACACAGAAGAAACTCTTCACCCAAATGAAAACTATGATTCAGGTTAATGTCTGCCTTCTATAACATCTCACTTTTGTGGTAGTCTTAAAATAAGATTAATATATATTGTCTGTATAAATCGCAATATAAGCTCCAATTTTTGCAGCCAGCTTGCATTGTAATGCTGTCATTAAAATGCTGTGGATATGATCCCTCCCTTTTCCAAAGAGCTGCAGGCCTTACATGAAATGGTTCAGCAGAAAGTGGTAACTTTACTGAGCGACCCCGAGAACATTGTCAAACAGACGCTGATGGAGAACGGCATCACACGCCTCTGCGTGTTCTTCGGCAGGCAGAAAGCCAATGATGTCCTTCTCTCCCATATGATCACCTTCCTTAATGACAAGAACGACTGGCACCTCCGTGGAGCTTTCTTTGACAGCATAGTAGGTAGGTTGCCATCACAGTCATTTCATCAGAAAGTCTCTCGGTCAACGTTTTACCAAATTTCCTCTATGCAGGTGTAGCAGCATATGTGGGCTGGCAAAGTTCCTCCATCCTGAAGCCTCTTCTGCAGCAAGGCTTGAGTGACGCTGAGGAGTTTGTCATTTATAAAGCTCTCAATGCTCTCACTTGCATGTGTCAGCTGGGGCTACTGCAGAAACCTCACATCTACGAGTTTGTCAGTGATATTGGTGAGGGAAATTCTGCTCTCTTGTAAATCGTTGTTTAATGTGTTGCATAATTACTGTGTATATTTTTTTACTGTTTCTCAGCTCCTTTCTTGTGTCACCCCAATCTGTGGATCCGCTATGGAGCTGTGGGGTTCATCACTGTTGTGGCTCAGCACCTCAACATTGCTGACGTCTACTGCAAACTTATGCCCCATCTCAACCCTTTTATCACACAGCCTATTATACAGGTCATTAGTCACAACTACTCTGAATAAAAATCCCCTTTTGTGTTTCAGAGAAGAAAAAAGTTATAAAGGTTTGGAAAGACGTTCCTGAAGTTTTCTTTCCATTTTCAACTCTTTTTCTGCCTTTGGACAGATTGATAAGGAGATTGTGTTGCTCAGTGTGCTGAAAGAGCCTGTAAGTCGCTCTATCTTTGACTACGCCCTGCGTTCCAAGGACATCGGAAGCCTCTTCAGACACCTATTACTCCGCCAAAAAAAGCGTAACGGTTCCATCCCAGAATGCTCCGCTCCTGAGGATCCCGCAATTGCCCAGCTGCTTAAGAAACTTCTTTCACAGGTCAGGAAAAAAAGTTTCTTTGTTTTTTTGACATTTTTAATTACTGTTTTAAGTACATTAAGATTTATTTATTAATTTTTTTATTTTTTTTTTAAAGTAGATTAAGATTTATTTATTACATTTATTATTTTTTTTTATTTTTTTAAGTAGATTTAAGATTTATTTATTAAAAATTTTTATATTTAATTTTTAAAAAATTGTTAATTAATGTATAATGCTTCCAGTTTCAGATTTCTCTTAGAAGCATTTTACAGTTTCAACAATCATGTTTTTTTTTTTAATGTTATCACATTTCTGTGTTTTATTGTGTTAATTAGCTGTTATTTTTTAACCTTGTCAAAATAACCCAACCAAAGGCAGTTTGATTGAGATTAATTAGAATGCACAGTAAAAAACATGATTTATGTTTGTTTTGTTAAAAACTAAGTTATCTGTTTTTGTAAATGAACTCCTTGTGTAATGTGCCAAATCATGCAGTTCAGCCAGTGGTCAGTGGAAGGACTTTCTGTGTTCTTCGAGTAGAATGCTACCAAACGAGTAATGACTGATTAATAAAAGTGTTCTTTCAGGAACAATTAGGCATGTTCCTTGACTTATATCACCCTTGTATAAATTAAGTTAAGCCGTATCATGTGATTTCTATCAGGGGATGACAGAGGCTGAGGAGGACAAGCTCTTAGCTCTGAAAGATTTCATGCTCAAGTCCAACAAGGCTAAAGCCAACATCATAGACCAGAGCCACCTGAGTGATGGAGCCCACAGCGGAGTCATTGATCTTGGTACACTGGGCATCACTGGTCGACAAGTGGACCTCATCAAGCCCAAACAGGACTCTGAAGACAAGAGAGGTGGGTGACACACTGTCTGCATTAATATTTGCTGTTTTTTGAGGATATGTTATTGGGTCGTCGTTTAGAAATAATGCCTTTAATTCTGATTTGTTTGCAGACTTCATCCCTTCTGTCTCTGGTATATTGTTTATATCTAAAGCAGATGAACTCTGTTTGAGTTTATAATCACTTACTTTGACTAATTTAGAGGCTTTGTGCGTTTAAATCTGAAAAGTCACAATAACAGGCAGATGTGATGTGTATAGATACACTTTCGTGACAGCTCGTGTTGGCTATTAATGCTTTTTAGTTGAAGTCACTTTGTTGCAAACAAATGGTATGGCTGCTGCTGACTAAATTATTTCAGTCATAAAGGCGATCTCCAGTATACCATAGCATAAATTGATGCAAACAGCTTTAAAATTCCTATTATTCACAGGCACAATTCTTATTCAGCAAGAAATGGTCACAAATGACAGATTTAAACAAAATAGTTACAAAATATTTCTATTTAAAATAAATGCTGATCTTTTAAAGTAAATCAAATAATCCTGAAATAAGCACCAAATAAGCATATCAGAATGATTTTTAAAGGATTATATCACACCAAAAGTGTCGGATAAACATTCAGATTTGTTATTATAAAGTACCTTAAATGTATACATTTTAAAAAATGGTCTGTTTTTAAATTGTTATATTTCATAACGTTTTTTTAAATTTTAATAAATGTAGCCTAATCTTTTTTTCAAAAACATTTCAAAATCATTGCAAGGGACCCCATTCCTATGGATAAACAAACATTTATACTTTTAAAATATATCTATACTTTATTAGTTCTTACTCACTTTGAATTTATCTGGGGTTGCAGATTTGCTGAGAGGTAATGATCTCAACATATTTTATTATCCAATCATTTTAGTGTGTTTGGGAAGTAAAGCTGTATCGTGTTTGCCTCACCTCTATGAAAATATTTACTTTTTGAACTAATATTAATTTACCTACTTTATGTCACTGTGCTGACTAAATCAATTGCCTGTTTTTTTTTCTACTCGTGTCTGTCCGCATGTTTACACGTTAACTGAGCACCAAGTGTTTTAGAGACCAGAAATGCATCTTCTATCAAAACCGCTTTTAAAACAAGTAAATTTATCTCTTCTTGCAGCTCGCAAACATACGAAACAGGACTTCAACTTGAACGAGGAGTGGAAGAGCATGTTCGGTTCTCTGGACCCTCCTAGCTCAGCGCAGACACCCTCGACGGTACCTAATGTTCTAGTTCCGAGCGGTGGTGGGGAGCCCAACGGAACTCTGGCCGGAGAGCACCTGCGATCTGAGAGTTCCTCACAGACCCTTAACCTCCCTCATGTTCCATCCTCAGCCCAGGTCGACCTCTGAGCCGACAGTGTGCTATCATCTCTCCACTGCTCTCTCTCTCTCTCTCTCTCTCTCTCTCTCTGCCCACTCCTTTCAGGCTCTTCCATCAGCCCTGTTTTCATCAAAACCTTTTTTTTAGTGCGCATTTGTCTGTGTTGCAGCTTTGTAGTCTGTAAAGGCTTTGAATCATATGAGTCATTTGATATTTTCCGTCATGTTTGCACAAACATGCAGAAACGTGCTGGAGTAAATATATTAGCTTGTTCTTATATTATACTGATAATAAATTAATAAAATCTCTATCTTAAACCACTCCCCTTTGCTCTCTAGATACCAGAAAGTGGAGCTGGGCATTCCAGGAAAACCACAGCGCTCCCTACTATTCAAGTGGTACAGTCTGTAAGCGGAGTGTCCACATACCAGCGGCGCATCACCACATGCAAGGCAGAGCTACAGCAGCTGGTGCAGCAGAAAAGAGAGCAGTGCAATGCAGAACGCATGGCCAAACAGATGATGGAGAGTGCAGAGTGGGAGAGCAAGCCTCCACTGCCAGGTACAGCAGTCACATGTCACCTCAACCTTGCTAATACAAGTACGTTGTGTGGCTGTCTAGCCACTGCTTGCAAGATTTGCAGAAAACATCTGCGCCAGACTTTTTGGTTGACTTCTTTTTTTACTTTTTTATATCTAAAATACAAAGACATTTTAATTGAGAAAAAAGGCTAAAAGTAACCTTTATATGGTTTATGTAAATGTTTAAAATAATAAGAGTAATTGTGCTGTTTATGTTGTTTGACTTAGTTTTACATCACTGGACAGTGAATCTAAGCCTTTTTGACTCAAAGGGCCCCCACTGTCCAAACGTAATACACCCAGACACACATAAATATGAATTATTTTATAATGTACTGTAATATATTATGAACAGAAACTAAGAGTGTTGATATAAAATCTATATTACTAACAACAAACATTTGAGTGGTGATAACTTTTGGAGTTTTCTAGCTTGTTTGCCTCACACAGGTTATTTCCACTGCTTACCTCAGCTGTTACATTGCAGGGTGGCATCCAAAAGGTCTTCTAGTGGCCCATCTCCACGAGCACAAATCTTCCGTGAACCGTATCCGAGTCTCGGATGAGCACTCCATCTTTGCTACATGCTCTAATGATGGCACTGTAAAGATCTGGGACAGCCAGAAAATGGAGGGCAAGACGACTACCACAAGGTGGACAATATCTATACAATGTCTATTCATTTTCTAGGCTGCTATGTGAACTGAAATGACTGAAAATGCGATCGTTTCAGGTCTGTGCTGACGTATTCTCGGATTGGAGGCCATGTGAAAACACTGACCTTTTGTCAGGGGTCACATTACCTTGCTGTTGCATCAGATAATGGTTCCATCCAGCTTCTTGCAGTTGAGGCAAACAAGCCGCCCAAATCACCCAAAGTCCAGCCCTGTCAGACGAGGTGTGTGCAAGTCACGTAACTCCACTTATAGCATCCTGAATTTGTGTGCTGATATATGACGGTACAAATGAGTGAATCAAAACTATCACACTGAGATCAGTCAGATCGTTGAGCCACTGAGTCTCTTCCAGGTTCCTGGACCTAAAGGATGAGGGCTGTGCGGTGGACGTACACCACTTTAACTCAGGGGCGCAGACGGTTCTTGCCTACGCCACTGTGAATGGCTTTTTGGTGGGTTGGGATCTCCGCAGCAATAGCAATGCCTGGACCCTCCGCCATGACCTGCGCCTAGGCCTCATCACTTCCTTTGCTGTGGACATGCATCAGTGTTGGCTGTGTGTGGGTAAGAGGATAGTTGGATAGCGAAGCAGACATGTGTGCCAATCAAAACCCACATTTTTATACCATTGTAGTGATTAAGGTTTGTTGTGTCAAGCTTGGACTTAATTAATGTCCTACTTACACAGGCACAAGTAATGGCACAATGGCTTGCTGGGATATGCGTTTTCAGTTGCCAATTTCCAGCCACTCTCACCCAGCCCGAGCGAGAATCAGACGCCTGCTGATGCATCCACTCTACCAGTCCTCTGTTATTGCAGGTAAAAAGTCTCTTATGATCACATGTGCTACATTTATTTATACCTTATTTTGAAGCAACTACTCTATTACGTGAATCATTCTAATATGCTGATTTGATGCTCAAGATTCTCAATGTTAGAATAGAAAGTTTAAAAGAACAGCATTTATAAGATTTTTTTTTCTGTCTTTACTGACAAGAATTAAATGTATCCTTTCAGAATAAAAGTATGTATACATATATAAAATAGAGTATGTTTTTACATCTCTTTAGCTGTCCAAGGTAACAATGAGGTGTCCATGTGGGATATGGAGACTGGAGACAGGAAGTTCACTTTGTGGGCTAGCTCTGCACCTCCACTTTCAGAGATGCAGGTATGTTGTAGGGGTGTCAAAACTAATCGTTTATACGATGTATCGCGCTGCAGACGAGAACGATTCGGTATTGGTTCAGTAATAGACCATAAACGGTTATAACATACTAACGTGCTTTGGCGCAGTAGAATACAATGGCTGAGGGAGGTGTATCTCGAGTGCGAGTAATTAAAAATGCTCCAATTGCTTTGAAAACCGACATCTGGGCACATGTCCGCTTTTATGAACAGAGCTACTGTCTCAGGTTGTCGAGGGATGGCAGGTATAAGATAAAGATGCAGTGCTTGTGACAGATAATGCGACGAACATGATCGCTGCAGCTCAATTCGGAACATTCCCTCAAGTTAAATGCTTCGCGCGCATGAATCTGGTATCGCAGCGCGCGCTTAAAGTGGCTGCGCTTTCCCAGCTCTTGGCCAAAATCCACCGAATATCAAAATTCTTCCATCGCAGCACCACAGCGAGCCACTGTCCGAAAGTCAAACAGCAATGTGTTGGCCTGAGAAATCACAATCTGGTTTATAAATTATAATTTCATATATAATTTCATTATACATTTGTTCAAGAAGTGTGTTTTCATTGAGAAGGTAAAATTAAAATTTCAGTTCATATATCTGACTATTTGTGTTTATTATCAAAATTATATACATGTGAATTAAAATTGAAAATTGTGTATGCAGTGCATGGCCAATGCATCGTGATGCATCGAGATATTGTATTGAACCGAATCAATGACATGCTAATCGTAATCGAACTGAACTGTGAGACCAGTGTAGGTTCATACCCCTAGTATGTTGTCACTTGTGCATCACAATACATGTTCATAATAATAAATACTTTCAGACTTGCTGCCTATCATTACACTGTAATCTGTTGTCCTCCACAGCCCTCTCCTCACAGTGTTCATGGGATATACTGCAGCCCTGCTGATGGCAACCCACTCCTACTCACAGCTGGATCTGACATGAGAATCAGGTGAGGCTAATTAGCCAAATGTTAGAAGGCATCAAGGCTTGTTCGAATCCAATGTTTGCACAACAACCTGTTTACAAAGACTACGTCCACATTAATCTAAAATATTTCATATTCGAAAGCACCATTTTCGTTTCCATTCAAATGATTTAAGCGCATTCCAAATATCTCCTGAATTTCAGATGGTAACTTCATACAAAATCCTACCTCATGGCTAAGCATACTTTGGTGCACTTTTTAGCGAGACAAGAAATACGTACCAACAAGAACATATTACTGCTTACTCCAGTTTCAAAAAAAGGAACACTAGAGGCAGTGACACTGTTTTATTCCTTTTCACACAGTTCTGATTAATAAAGATATCTACTAGATATCTATCATGCTAACATTCAAAAGCATCAGTTTTCAAATCTCCCAGCGTTTATAATATTTGTTAACATTATCGGGTAGGTTTAGGGTCGGATTTGGTGTAGGGCATATTTTCAACATGACAGAGCATTAACTTTACAATCCCCAAATATTTAAATTCTGAACCGCTGCAATACATACCTATATCAACGTAAAAAAACGTGTTTTAGCACAACTCAATGGACATTTCTCTTTAAACCTCTCTTTTTGCACAACGGAGGTAAATATTTTCAAAGGACCAAGCTGACAAAATCAGCTAAATTCAAATTTAGACACAACCGATATTTCCACAAGCGAATATTATCAAATGGATGCAAAAATGTTACATTCCCAAAATTATGACTGCATGTTATGTTATGAATTTGAGTGTGTTCTGTGTGATATCTGCAGGTTTTGGGATTTGGCTTACCCTGAGAGGTCCTACATTGTCGCAGGTGGTGCAAACGACTCGCTTCACTGTCCTTCTGTGTTTTACAACCGCAAGATCATAGAAGGAACAGAAGTAGTACAGGTCTGAAACTCATTTCAATCTCATTTTCTGCACATTTATATTCAGCTGATCTTCACATCTCCCTTTGACCTCATCAGGAAATCCACAGTAAGCAGAAAAGCGGATCCACTGAGGACACACCGCGCCGTGGCCCAGAATCACTTCCTGTGGGTCACCATGACATCATCACTGATATTGCGACTTTCCAGACCACCCAAGGCTTCATAGTCACCTCTTCTAGAGATGGCATTGTCAAAGTCTGGAAGTGAGAGAGAGCCTCTGCCAAGATGGGACACCGTTAAATGGACAACCAATCAAGTGCACTGTAAATTTAAATGTAATGCCAATTAATATAATTAAGTAATTTAGGATCAAATCCACTTTAAAAAAAATGAAATATAACTAAAACTGCGAAAGCCAACAGTTTGTGTGAGAACAATTTGTTTTGTATGTTTGTTTTTCTTTGCTTTATGTTTTTTCTTTTCTTTCTGCACACTGCAGAAAACCGGTGAGCTAAAACAGTGTTTCACGCAGCAATTACACTTATAGTGTTATTTCTGCACAGCTCCATTATAATCACTGTGTTATGGATAGTACTGAATAAATGTCATGACATTTATGTATTCTTTTTTTGGAAGAAAAAAACATTGAGCAGAGCACAGCATATTTAGCATTGTTTCAGGTGACCATGAAATATTTTAAATGACCCATGACTTCCCACTGAATAAAATCAAGTTCAACTGTACTTCTTTATTATGACCTGGTCAGATTACAAAAGTAAACAGGTTCTGAGCAGTTTTCACAACTTGTAAAGATAAAAAATGCATACATTTTAACAAATGTATAATTATTGAAAACTCTTTTAATCAAAACAGTATAAAAAAATGTTATTGCACATAACTAGTGCTGTCAAAGAACACACGTTTTTACTAAAAAAACATTTGACATTTGAATCTACACAAAATGCAGACTGGAAGCGTGGTGGTAGAGAGAAATGAGGGTGGGATCGGGAAAGCTCATGTTAGGATTCAAACTTGGCATGCCCACAGCGCAACAGCACTATATGTTGGCGCGCTTCCTACAAGGCTATCAGCACCGACGCGACTTATAGAAGTTTCTAAAAAAAAATTAAAATTCATTGCAACACTTTATTTCGCAAATCATACTTTACAAACGTATTCTCGCAATTCTGAGGAAAAAGTCTTAATTGAAGGACTAAAAACAGGATCAAAATTCTCACTTTTTTCAAGATTTCAAGAATGAAAAAGCCATACTTGTAAGATGTAACCTAAGAAGTGCAAGAAAAAAAGTAAGAATTGTGAGATAAAAAGCCACAATTACCCTTTTTTTTATCCCTTGGCAAAAACAGGAAAGCTTTCATACTTTTTTTCAAAGCTGACCATAAAAGTATCACCAACATAAAAAAAATATTCTTATTTGCTACGGTGTTGGGGTGGCAAATGTGCATTTTTTTTGTTGTAAAACCTGCACAAATGTAATATTCTGGCTCAGACAGAAAGATTGCTAAATAAGAGGGTGAATTAAGTCTTTGCTCAGAAGTATCATTCGGTAAGTCATCCTGGTTAAATGTCTTTTACACAGAGAGCTTCACAATCCCTCTGCGTGCCAAATCTGTTTTTGTTTCCTCCACATCCTCCAAACCAAAAGTGAATGCATTCATTCTGCTGGATGTCATAGTGCCAGTTTAAAACATAATCACTGCAGGGCCCCACATCCTGTTTCATGAGACACACATCTGTGAGTGGAAACATCAGGAAAGAGTTTTGGTCAGAGACACTTCAGGCGATATTACAATCAGCAGACCAAATCCTTTAAACCACAAGAATCAGCAAAATCCAAATAAAGAGTGACAGAAATGGCTCATTTCTCACCATCCTCTTCCTCTTTTGCCTGCAGGATTACTTCAGGATCTGGAGATTTAATAAAGAAGAAAAATGGTTCTGCAGTTATTATATATAGCCAAAGTACCTTGAATGATAGTTGATTTCTTAAAGGTAGAGTTTGTAATTTCCGTGCCACTAGAGGCAAATTGTTCATACTATATAGCACTTGATATAGTAACCAATGGTTTGAGTTTGGGTGGGACAACATGCTTTTCAACAACCCTGCAGATAAATGAAAAACACATTGAACTAGACCAATCGGTCTTTTATCGGCCTGTCAGACTGGTATGTTGGCCAGATTTGGAGGGGATTTTGGGCAACTTCAAGTAAACCGGGGACATTTTGAAGTTCCACTGTAAAAAAATACCTTTGCAATCTCATTTGTTCTTGCTAATGAATTAAAAAATGAAGACAATGCATTTTTAAAAACATTTTCTACAGTAGCCGAAGATCAGTTTGCCCAGGCTGGAGGACCAGCTCCATTAAAGGAACAACACTTCACTTTTTTTTAAAAAAATAGGCTAATTTTCCAACTTCCATAGAGTTAAGCAGCGGAGCACTTTTAGTTTAGCTTAGCATTGATCATTGAACCGTATGGGACCCCTAGCATCTCGCTCAAAAAAATTACCAAAGACTGTCAATAATTTTCTAACTTAAAGCTTGACTCTTCTATAGTTACATCATGTAAAAAGAAAAAGTGTTTTTCTAGGCCGATATGACTGCACTATTCTCTCATTCCGGCCTAATAATCATACTGTAGGTGCAGGAGGCACAATGAAATTACGCAGTGCCTGAAAAATAGTCCTCACCATTTTCAGGCACTGTGTATTTTCATTGCAAACAAAGTTCCTTGATTATTATGCTGGAATGAGAGTATAGTTCCAAGCCATATCGGCCTAGAAAATCACAACATTTAATTTTCTGTCTGTCTTCGTACACAAGGTAACTACAGAAGAATCAAGCTTTAAATAAGAAAATTATCAAAACTCTTTAGTCATTTTTAAACGAGATGCTAATGGTCTAATCAGATTTCGTGATCTATGCTAAGCTAAACTTAAAAGTGCTATTGCCAGAACCGGAGATCGGCCAAATGGATTTAAAAAATGGTAAAACTCAACTGTTTAACTATAGAGGATACGGAAAATAACTGGAGTGTTCCTTTCCAGTTTTTTTGTAATAAAAAAATCTCAGGTAGTTATTTTTGCAACTTGGTTTGGTTATTATTTTATATTTACAGTGATTTATGAGACTGCACAAAAGACTTACTTTGTTTGCCACATATCTGTAGGCATTCCTTTTCTGAATTAAAACGGTTACTGTTTCCGTCACAACCCCCGTACCAGAAGGGTAAACATGTACCGACTGCTTCATTATAGTACCAGCGCTCCATAAATCCACCACAGACCGTGCCACGGTCACTGTTCAGCTGACACGTATCTGAAAGCAAAACACTTATTTACTGATAAGCCATGCAGAGGATCCTGTAAAGTTATTTATATACGTATTTATATAAGCAATGTTTATATAGAATAGAGTGGTGGAACTATGATGTCACTTTGTAAGCAAAAACCCAAAAGCGAGTTAGCATTTTAGCACTTCTGGGCCGTTTCTCAATATGCGTTTTTGACTGTTCTAGCAGACTTGTGAACCATCATCGGTAGTCGCCCAAGTACTGTTACAATTAAAATTTCACATCTAGTCAAGTACAGTTAAAATCCCCGGATGTTTTCTTGCTCTGCCCTTTTAATCAAGGACGCATCAAAGAGAAGACTTGTGCGAAATTGAGGCAGCCAGGTATCCCAGAATGCATTTTGCAACAATCGGAGAGCGTAACATTTTTTAAACATCACTGTTATTGTGCCATGAAATGCAATTCTAAGCGGGCGCTCAGTGTTCATGTATTTGCCAAAAGCAGCCTCACCTTGCATATGTTTTAACACTAGAGTTACTGTAATGTGAGCTGAGGTTTTTAAGAACCTACTGTAAATTCCGTCAATCGGAGACTTGACTCCCGAGTCTCCACGACCTGAGTTCTGCTGGTCCTCAGTGTCTTCCGCTCCAACGTCTTCTTCCTCCACCGCTACATCTGGGTATGTTTTGTACGGAACGGACACACTAGGAAACAGCATTGGTTTAGACTCTGGGCACACACAGCTGCACCATTTTTTATGCAACATTTAAGTATAATTTATAATAAATTAAATGGCTAGTAATTGATAATTAATTATAAATAAAATTAGATATTAATACAATTAATTATGTTTAAAATTAGTCTATTAGCAGACACTTATCCAAAGCAACCTACAAATGAGAGTAAAAGAAGAAATATATTGTATGAATGGACTTCTTTATTGCAGGTTTAATTTAATAACCTGCATCTTTGTAAAAAAGAAAGAAGGAAACTGCTATCTTCCTATATAGAATCACACACACACACACACACACACACATTTCACATTAGATAACCACAGGTCAGATTTTGTCAGCTGATACCTGTATAAAGGTCTCTCTGCTGCAGCGTAGTCCACAACGCGACTTGGATCTCGCTTAAAATTACTACACTCTTGCCGGAGTGACGGATGAGGGTAGGAGTTCACTTTTCCTGCAATCACAAATAAACTATTAACACACACAAGCTCTTCAAGATGAACAACGTTATGCAAAGCCATCCTTAAAGGGTTAATTCACCCCAAAATAAATGAAAGCAATTAATTCAACTCAACTCAATGTCATTCCAAACCCATAAGACCTTTGTTCATTTTCAAAACACAAGATATTTTTAATAAAATCAGAGAGCCATCTGACCCTCCATAGACAGCAACACTGAAACGTTCCCAGCTTCATAAACATAATAAATATATGTACATCAGTAAACAGTCCATGTGACATCAGCTCAACTTTTCATTTGTTTCATTTCAGATGTTTCTGGTGTTTCAAAGATGATGGAAGGTCTTACAGACTTGAGTGTGAGTAATTAATGACAGAATTTTCATTTTGGGGTGAACTTTAAAGGTATAATTCACTTCAAAATGAAATGTTTCACTTCAAAGTTTACGCTGCATTGAAGCATTCCTTACTGCTCAGAATGTGGAAGAACGTCCTCATGAAGCGCTCCACGTACTCATGTTCTCCATGTCTCAAGTGGCCCAGGTGAATCATGTGCTGTTCTGTGGGGTAGCTGGCAAGCTGCTCCACCTGACCAGTGGTGATTAAGTCACCCACCGTCAGGGTGAGGAAAACAACACCCTCGCACTTCGCCACCTTGGAGAGAAATTCCACCTTCTCATTGTACTGATATGCCGAAGCCATTCCAAGGATGACCAACACCATCTTGTTCTTGCGACCCTTAGGAGCGGAGAGGATGCCCTGCATTACAGCATATTCCATCCCAAGATCCAGTCGGGAATAGCCTCCGGTTTGCTGTAGATCCTGATAGATGCTCTGCTTCATTAAACTGCGATCTGGGAACTGTTGGAAGCCGAATATCACTTTGACACCGGACTGGGTGTCAGTGTACGTGGAGCTCTGCTGGTAGACGGCCACTCTCGCTTGTCTGTTGGCCACGTTGGGTTGACTGCTCACGACGATCTGATCTAGCACACCGCCGAGCACCTCCTTCAAACCCTCGTATTCATCAGACGGGATGCTACCGGAACCGTCCACAATCACCGCCAAGTCCATGTCCAACTCTTGAGGAGACGATGACAGGTTGGTGCCCACACATTCTCTAGCTGGTCTACAGGGATCTTAGAAGAGAAAAAAATGAGCACATATGATCAGAAACAAACTACAACCACAGACACAGAGATCTGCAGAAATCAAACGTTTTGAACATACACAGTTCCTTGCATGAATGTTTATTAAACAGTTTTTTGTATTATTTCATTCTTTTAGCTACGCATCAGAATATAGTACTTTTACACATTCATTTACTGAGAAATGTTCATATTGAACTGTCTGACCTTATTTGCAGACTTTTTGCAAATACGAACAATGTTGCACTTAGTATATTGGGAAAGTTTTTAATTTAATTATTTTATTTAACAAGGATTACATTATATTATATTATATTTTAAATATATTATATTTTTTATGTGATATTTTATTATATTAATACAGTTGTTCATGTGGCACTGTGAAAAATTAGATAATCTTCTCTTCTGCATCGAATGAATTATGATTCATATCTTATTTATCATTTTTCCTATTAAACACATTTATATATTTTATATTTATATTTTTAACACTGGGTTTGAAAGAGATGGAGAGGAATGACTGGGTCTTACCATAGCATATAACACAACTCTGGATCTTACTGAGAGTTGCATTCTGGTCTTGCAATCTACCCAGCACAGTCAAGATAAAACTCTGGTTTTCATCTGCCTGCATACAGCAAAACATCACACAGTAAGAATTAACAGGGCTAGTACACACTGCTAAAAACTCTTTGAAGTTTTGTAGCAAAACTTCTTCTGTTAGGCACATATCTCATGATGTAATAATGAAAGGGATAGTTTACCCAAATGTAAAAATTCAAAAAGGTTTGACGAACAAACTTAAACTTGACAAGTAAGACTTTAAAATTTCCCCTTGGTCAGTCACACAGTAAATGATAACCGAATTTAAAATTTTGTGTGAACTATTCCATTAAATAATAAAAAGTAAAGTAAAATACAGATTAGAGTAACTTAACCTCAAAAGCTCTTCTCATATTAGGGACATTCCTTAATGAGATGACCCCAAGCTTTATGTTCAGGGCTTTGTACTCTAGAATGGCTGTGGTCAGAGACGTCAAATCCTGAGATTCTCCAGCAGTGAGGAAGATCGCTACCTTCCTCATCAGGACGCCCTTTCGCACACGCTTCAGGACATTCCTGCCTACGAAACGCATGGCAGCACCTATGTTACGCTGTTTGGAAGTACTGTCCAGGGCAATGTTTTTCACAGCTTCAATAAGCTGCTTCTTGCGGTGATAGTCAGTGAAGCGGATCAGGGATTTGGTGAAGGAGTTGTAGGAGACCACAGACACCCGAGCCCCTGTCGGGCAGCTGCTCTCTGCAAAGTTGATATTGTCCAACAGTCTAAGAACTACAGAGCGCATGCGTTCAAAGCCTTGAGAAGATACATCTCCAGACATGTCCAAGCCAATCACGAGATCAGTGGGGTAAGCAGGGCATTTTATGTTATCTAGAGAGACAAACATAAGAGAGAGAAGAGTAAGAGACCATATTTAATAATACATTTAATTTAAACTGAATAGCTGAAAAATTTATGAATAAAATACATTTTTATATGGTTATATGACATAAAAAGTTACCTACCTCTGCAGCAAACTTTAAAAATAAAAACAAAACAAAAACATCAATAAAAAGCGTCATCAACATTAGGTTATTCTCCATTAAAAAAAACACAGGTTACTTACCACAGTTGTCTCTGACATATGAGATCAGTTGACAGTCCTACAAAATAATTTGGATTATTTACATGTATATACATATTTATATGTGTGTGTACGTGACCCTGAACCACAAAACCTTGTCTTAACAATGCATTGTATGGTTCACAATTATTGGCTTTGTGGGGCAGGGTCACATATATACATACACACATGCACTGTAAAACAGTAATAAAAACAATAAAAATAAAATCAGAAACATACAGAAATCTGTCTGGTTCCATGTGGTCCTTTTGGGCCCTATGTGAAAAAACAACATTTTGTATTCCTTCAAATTCCCATAATCATATGATCTAAATAATTGTAATAAACATACCCTGTGTCCAGTCATGCCCTGACTGCCAGGATCTCCACGTAGTCCTGACCTTCCAGCATTTCCCTGTTATCAAACATCCAATTTAATCTCCTTAAGGTTCTCATAGAATGAGCAAAAAAAATTAACCTTAAAATGCTTTTACCCCTCTTCCTGTGTTGCCTTTAGGACCACCACCTCCACTTCCTCCTTTAAAACCCTGTTCACCCTGAATGTCAAAAAAGAGAGTGACTAAAAATTGTTCACTCATTATTGGTTATAATATCGAGTGATTATTTTAAAACCAACCATATTATACAGTAATTAACGTGCTTCCAAGTTTTGGATGAATGAAAACTCACCTGAAGTCCAGGATAACCTGGGAAACCAGTATCTCCCTTAGACAAAAAAGAAAAGTAATTAAAAAGAATAATTTTTACATATGAATTAAAAGACTTTATGTGTAACACAACAATATATATTATTTATTATAACATATAATAACGTATATTGTATATCATTTCTGTATATGAATTAAAAGACTTTATGTGTAACACAACAATATATATTATTTATTATAACATATAATAACGTATATTGTATATCATTTCTGTATACAGTAGCATCACACAAATTTTATATTTAAGAACATATTTTTGCAACATAATTCTCTATGAACCTTCTGTCCTTTGGGTCCTAGGAATCCAAAGCCATCTGCACCATCTTTTCCCTACGATTAGAAATAAATGCTGCAATCAGTGGATGTCTCTGTGTCTAATATTACATAAAGACAACCAGACAAATTGTTGAATTTTTACATCTAATAACAAATGGCATTTCTGAATTTGCTAATTGATGATGGACAACGCCTGACATTGCTCAATTTTGGTAGCATATAAAAAAGAAAGAAAAAGTAACCGGCAGTCCTCTGGGGCCTGGAGGTCCGAAAGCTCCCTTATCTCCAGGATCACCTGGCTGGCCCTGTAGGGCAAAAAAAGCAAGATAGGCAGGTTTAATATTAAAAAGGCTTCAATTTATAAACAAAGAGGATGATTTTACAAGAAGTCACTGACCTTCTGTCCCCTGGACCCAGAGCTTCCCTTAGATCCTGGCCTTCCTGGTGAACCAGGAGATCCCTGTGTAAAAGAAATCAACACAATCTCATTGATGGCCGGATGTGGTCTACTGGATGTTAATGGCAACAGTAACCAAATGAAATGGTCAATTAGTTGTTTTTAAACATGCACCTGAGGTCCAGGTAGACCAATATAACCTTTCTGCCCAATTGGACCAGGTGGACCACGAGCACCCTAGACAGAGACAGGAAGAAAGACTCGATCACAAGCTCAAACTCAAAATATTTACATACAGCCATTGTACAATCAAATTTTGGGGGGGCGCCAACAAAAATATCATCTTTAATTTCTCACTGTTAACAAACTGGCAAAGAAGTCTAAGTGTTTTTGGATAATCATTATGGGGTCCACCTTGTATTTATTGAAATGGGAACAATTTGTACATTACCAATGGACCTGTGGGCCCAGGGAGTCCTTGTAGTCCTGGTGTTCCTGAAGGCCCCCTGGCACCCTGAATTCACCAGCAAAAAAAGTCATTTGGTATAATCTTAGAAGTGGCTTAAGCATTATTTTGACAGTACTTTACCAGTGGACCCGCTGAGCCTCTTCTGCCATCAGGACCCTGGAAATAAAGAACAAGATATTAAAAGAGAAAACAGGCTTATAAGGCTTCTTTACTTTATTTACATATCAAAGTTTAGATTCATTTACTGGTCTGCCATTTTCACCAATTTGGCCAGGAGAACCATCCAAACCTGGTACACCCTGTTCACACAGAAAGAAAAAAGTAAAAATTTGATATTTGTTGTTATATCATTCATATATAAATACATACACCCTGACATTTTTTGTTAATGACATTTGTCACAGCTTTTAAACTTTTTATAGAATTACTGTAAATGTGACATTTTTGTGGATGATGCAGAATAACATTATTTTCAATCAATACACAAAACAGAAAATAAAAAAATTACACCTTTTTATTGTGTTAATCAAAAAGATTATAATATAATAGTTCTATTAGCATTTAGTTTTTATAATACATAATAGTTTTTAGCATTTTTATTTACAGCCCTAAAATTTCTATTAATACACTTGGACATAAAATAGGACTGTTAAGGGTCAGTTGTTTATAAAATATTAAATTATCTCCCCATACCTGAATGCCTGGGCTGCCAAAGTCACCTTTAGGACCACGGGAGTTGCTGTCTAATCCTGGACTTCCCTGATTATAATTACATGGAATAATGGTCAATATTCACCCAAAGACTACTGGAACATCTACTGCATGACGTTTATCAGTCGCTGTTCTTGCATCTGCTATTATTTCCCAAAAGTACCAACTGCCAACCGACTATTTCTCTACCTTTGAACAAGAAACAATTTTAACCACAAACCATTCCTTTGGAAAAGAATAAGCCTGACAAATGAACTGAATTACTAAACTAATTGAATGATTTTAATTATCTTTTGAAATCAACAATTTTAATGATATAGTATAAACTGTAGTTTGTTACATTAAGGGATAATTATGTGTAACTAAAGTCTACTCACCGGATCTCCTCTTATGCCTCGCTGTCCTGGGTTTCCAGGGATTCCTGTGGTACCTCTTGGACCCTGAGGTTTGAGCACAATGCAGATGAATCAATGAGATTAAAGCCCTAAAGAGAGACTGTGTCATTGCTGCTAAGTACGAATATATATGATGGATTTTACTGGGCTGCCTGCATCTCCTCGCTCTCCTGGGCTTCCTGAGGTTCCGGTTAAACCCTGAAAGGAAAAAACAGATGTGAAATTTGTTTAATAACAGAAATGCATGACTTTCACATGAAAATTCAGAGGAAACTACATATTTCGTTTTTTGGGGGAATTTTTTGGAAATGTGCAATAATTTATCAGATTAGACTAGATTCGATTCAACTTTATTGTCATTATTGCAAAGTACAAGTACATAGCCAATGAAAAGCAGTTAGCATCTAACCAGAAAATGCAAATACAGAATACATACTGAATACAATACAATATGTTACATATGGTCATACATATAGGCTCATGATTACAGTGCAAATGTCATCAGGAGGTAGAAAGGTGCAGTGCAAATATAATACGTATTATATAAATATAGTAATTATAATAGTGAGATCTGCCTTAGCAAGCATTTTTAGGACATTATATACATATTTTATATTTAAGATCAACTTTGTTTATTTTAGTTTGCATCCATGTATCAGCCCTGGATTACTCACTAACAGTACATCATAATTTTCTTACATATTTTATATTTAAGATCAACTTTGTTTATTTTAGTTTGCATCCATGTATTAGCCCTGGATTACTCACTAACAGTACATCATAATTTTCTTACCTGTTCACCATTTACCCCATCTAAACCATGTTCTCCATCCTCTCCCTATAAAAAAAGAAGATTAAAAGAGACTCATAACATTAATAAGCAATCAGCGGTTACATTACATTCATTAACGAGCCAAACGAAAGCAAATAAGAAAGGAAACAGGAACAAAATTTACATGCAACCTCATAAAAACAAGAAAAACAACAGGCTAAAACAAACCTTTCCAGATGGAAATCAAAGACAGTAATCCAAACACATATGCTGGATAGTAACTGCTGTCTGGCAATAATTAGGTACAAACTTGCATGCTGTATTTAAGCTAGGTAAAAGTTTTTTTGCTCTCTTAACAGAACTTAAATGTTTATTTGAACTTCAGGTGTCAGCGTCCATATTTTTATGGATATACTCACATTATCACCTCTGTAGCCTCTGCCACCCTGAAGAAGAAAAAACCCCAGCAAAAAGTAAATGCTGCAGGTTCCAGTGCTAAAAGTCGCATTAAAATTAATTAAGAACACACATGGCACTATGTCTTACCTTTATGCCTCTTCTTCCAACGCATCCCTGATGCCCTCGAGTTCCATTCAACCCAGAAACCCCTCTATCACCCTGAAATACACATGTACTGTACATGAAATTCTTAGGACTTTAGTATATCACAATATATTCACATACTAAAAAAATTGTTTTACATAAAAATTAATTGTACTTTTTGGGTGATTTTATGGTGTTTAATGATTTAAATAATTCACCTATGCCACTTAAACGTACAGTAAAAATGGTAATACTCTAAATATTATTACAGTTTAAAATTACTGTTTCTATTTGAATATATTTTAGGATATATTCTTGCTAAATAAATCAATTAACGCAGTCTTCAGGTGTCACAGAAATTATTATAATCCATTTTATAATCAATGAAACAGTTGTGCTGCTTAATATTTTGTAGAAACCATAATTGGGAAAGTTTAAAAAAAAAAGTTTAAACAATGCTTGATAAAAAAAGTATTTGTTTTTATCTTACCAAACCCCAAACTTTAATGGTAGAGTGTGTTGAAATAAATGACTACAGTCACATCACTAACCAAGAAAATGTTTTTTTTATTCTACATTTAATCATTTTATTAAGATATATGTTCGTAATGATTGTTTTTCAATATATTTGAACAATGTGTATTGTAATAGCACTATTTCTACAATGGCTTTGGTAACCTGCCATTATCATGTTGGACCCAAGTAACAGTTAAATATTATGGAAAAGAAAATGTTATCATGTTAGGGATACAAACCCCACAAATACATTGAGGTTCAAGGGCATTGTAAAGAAACATGAAAGTTGATTAAAAAAATTTTCATAAATTTAAACAAATAAAAATAAGTATACAGTAAAGAACTTACAGCTCCTCCTTCTTCTCCAGGGAAACCAGGAAGTCCTCTCAGTCCAGGTGACCCCTGATCAGCAGTAAAGTGACAAATTAAACACTTATCGTCTCTATTTTCAAATATTGTGTAATAAATCTTCGCTCCTAAATCTATTCACCTTTATCCCTGAACGACCATAATTTCCACGCGCTCCCTCATCACCACTGCATTTACACATCACATTACAGCACTCCCTTGAAGCAACTGTATCCTGTGGATAGGAAGAGGGTGAGAAATGCTTGGAGGTAGGCATGTTATGTCATGAAGCGATATGTAAACACTTGACATCCTGACATCTTTCTTCAGCGCTCATTAAAAACTCACAGCTGTTTCTCTTCGTTTTAGAGAGCCTCACACTTCCACCAACAGGAAGCCATTTGTTTACACAGCAGTCAAAACACTTTGGTGATTGCTTAGGCGGCTAATGTACTTCAAATAACAATGTACTTGCACGCGATAAAAAATTGCACAATTTCTCATAGCACTAAAATTGTGAATTACAGAGCTCTTCCTCATCGCCTTGATACGATTCTTTGGTCTAGGCTTTGACTTACAATCTGATTCTGCATGACACTGGCCACATTCTGCATGCCGATAGAGAGATGCTGCTTGTAGTGCATCCCTCGACCGAACTCCAGCCTCTGCAGGTCAGCAAAGTTTTGAAATCCTTCTAGTGCCACAGTCATCAATGCTTTTACACCTGTCAATGCCACAAAGGGAGTCTTAGTAAACTAAACAAGCATATTTAAGCAGCTTTAATTGCTGCATAAGCTGCAGTGTTTTAAAGAAACTCATAGGTGTTTAATTGCTGCGAATGTACCCTTGGCCCTGAGTCTGTTGACGGCAGGCAGAAGGTTCTGAACAGGCTCATCCAATCCGTCTGTAAAGATGATAAGCACCTAGAAAGAAAAATTGAAGAAAAATTGTATTCCCTGATGAAAAGTCCAGCTTAGAACAACATCAATTTCCTTGTTGGTTTGTGTTGGTTTATGGTGGTCAGTGCTGGATCTCTCTCTCTCTCTCTCTCTCTCTCTCTCTATCTATCTATCTACAGTCATGGCCAAAATTGTCGGCACTCCTAAAGTTTTCCAGAAAATCAAGTATTTCTAACAGAAAAGTATTGCATTAACACATGTTTTGCTATACACATTTATTCTCTTTGTTTGTATTGGAAAAAAGGAAGCAAAAAAAGGCAATTTGACATAATGTCACGCAAAACTCCCAAAATTTGCTGGACAAACTTATTGGCACCCTTAACTTAATATTTGGTTGCACACCCTTTGGAAAAAAATAACTGAAATCAGTCGCTTCCTATAACCATCAGTAAGCTTCTCATACATCTCACCTGGAATTTTGGACCGCTCTTCCTTTGCAAATTGCTCCAAATACTTGATTTTCTTGGAAAATTTCAGGGGTTCCAACAATTTTTGACATGACTGTACACTGCGAAAAAATAAATGCTTTTCTAGCCTAGATTTTGTTTTGTTTTTTATTTTTTCCATTCAAAATATCTAGAATTTCTAAATCCAGAAATTTCAAACAAAAAACAAAGATTTTTTTGCTTGCCCCTTAGGCAGATAATTTTTGCTTGTTCTAAGCAAAAAGTCACTTAATACTGACATTTTTTTCTAAAAACAACACAATATTTTTTACTTGTCTAGAAAATCTATCTTTGTATGATGTATTTTTAAGATGTGCTGGTCTGTTAACTGCTGTTCTCACCTTTACAGGAGCATTTGAAGCTCTGAATTTCTCCTCAAACGAGTCTAGAAGCTTGGTGTTGAATTTCAGAGACTCTGAAGTCTGAAAATCCATCACTTTTTTTAACACATCTTTATCATACTCTTCGAAGGAAATATCTTTCAGCTTTTTTCCTTCCGCATTGACGAATAGGAAGCCTACATTGGTATTGAGGATTGGGCTGCGGATACAGCACAGGTTGTGCACAACTGAAATGTACTGGATGATCTTAGGCAGGTACAACTGTAGCTTTTTCTGGTCTCTAAAGAATGTCTGAAAACTTAAACTGGAGTGTGAAATATCAAATCCGACGCCAATGTCAATAGTACAACCTAAATAAAGAGAGATAGAATTTGAATGCAGTCAATGTTCTAATCTAAAACAGTTCATTCCTAATACTGTGTTACTCCTAAAGGTACAATAAATCTACAATTTTATATCACACAGATGGTACTACTACTCACTTGCATCTACTAAGGGTTGAGGAACACAAATAGCATCAACAAATGTTGCTGCTTCCAGATTAAGTTTGCTGAAGTCTTGCACTTTGAATATCCTATCCGGGGACCCGGCAATATAACGGAGCTGTGACTCTGAGACATTCCCAATTCCAATAACAAAGATGTTAATCTGAAGGCTTCGGAGATCATCAGCTGGGCCTTCAACACTGTCTGAAGAAACGCCATCAGTAATAAGTACAAGATTTTGCGGTATGCCATACTCTCTGCGACTCCCCTTGCTCTCCACAAAGAATTCCTTAATTTTACTCAGAGCATTTCCGATTTCTGTCTCCTTTTTCATTTGCTTGATTTCTAGAATTGCTGATTTCACCCCGTTCCCATCTTCATGCTCATTTAAGTAGAACACCCTCTTATATAAGGTGCTGAACTGGGCTATACCAATTCTGTGATATTTTGGAGAAATATGAAGCTGGTCCACAACATTTAGCAAGAAATCAATCATAGTATTCCATGAATCACTCTCGATGCTTACAGATCCATCAATCAGAAACACCAGGTCGGCTTTCTCTATCTGGCATTCTGCAAGACAAAACAATCAGAGATAATCCCGTTCTGTTCATGCTGATAAATCTGACATCTAATTTGACTTTGAATTCTTAAAGTCTGAAGCAAAAGCTTTTACCTGGTTTGGTTGCATTGCAAAGCACACTGGAGATGCTCTTCTGCACTCCTTTAAGTCCCTCGTAATTATCAACATGGAAGACTTTGTTTTCGTTCATGGTAATGATCTTCAGCTCACTTTTTTGAGCTCTAGCCACTCCGATTCCATACACAGTTATATTTTTCTCCGCAAACTCCTTAGCACGTGCATGTAAATTTTCTTTTTCTTTAGCAACACCATCCGTAATTACGAACAGCATTTGTGGGATTCCACGATTCTGGCGCCCACCATTCTCTTCTTTGAAGTAATTGAGTGAGTATCCAAGAGCCCTAGCTGTATTATCATTTCCAGTTGGGAGCTTCAAGGTTTCTAGGGCCTCAACTACGAGACGTTTATTGTTGTACTGATTTAAAGTGAATTGAGTAGGGGTGCCTGAGTAAACAATAACGCCAATGCGAATAAGATTGTCCCCAATCTGTGAGCTGTTCACCACGGAGATTAAAAAGTTTTTAATGTTTTCAAAGTCTGGACTGAGAATCCGTTGTGTGCACTGCACCAGGAAGATCACATCAGCCAATGGCTTGCTTGGACAATCTACAATATGAGAAATAGGTTTATTAATAATCATAAAAACAAAATTTGATTAATGTTGGTTCACAGCAAAACTTTGTAGTCAACCAACATGGTTGCATTTGAATAAATTTAATTGTGTGACTTGCAGGATGCAGTATTGCTATCCAAATGAGTTAGTTCACTCAAAAATGACCCTTTGATTTATTCTCCCTAAACCCATCCTAGGCGTATATGCCATTCTAAATTTGAATTCTACAATTAGAGTTAATTTAAAAAAAACTCCTGGCTCTTACAAGCTTTACAAGTAGGTATCAAAAGTCTTTCAGGTAGACTTTCCAGGCAGATCAAGCAGGCAGAGAGAAAGGCTGAATCTGAGCGTTCTTCAGAATGGACTCAGGTAATTGACCTTGAGCTCAGCCACTGACTGAATGGGAAGAGGGGACCGATGTGGATGAGGGGATTCAGCAGGCCACAGCGGAGCTGGAGTGAGGGAAGACCAAGGCGGAGCTGTAGTGAGGGAGGGGCATGACACAGCTGGCAGGATGGAGGGACGAGGCGCAGCCGGAGGAACAGAGTCCAGAGGCGGCGGATGGACACCAACCGACCAAGGCGGAGACGGGCACGGACAGGCACCGAAGGAGAGGAGGGAGCCAAGGCTCATGGCGGAGATGACGGGGTCGAAGGACTGAGGTGGAGTTCTGGTCTCTGAGGCTGGAGGTGGAGTCGGACAGCACCCCGAGCCAGATGGATCTGGAGGATTACAGTCCTGCGTGATAGGCCCCGGCTGGATGGTACTTTGAAGGTGAGCGGCTGGATTTTCAGATGACAACGAGGCTGAAGTTATTTATTTGGAGATGGCTCTTGCGGCGCAGGCTCTGGAGCCATCAATGGGACGACCCCTCTGAGTGCGGGTCTGAAGGAATGCAGCGGCCTCTTCCTGCTCCATCTCGCTCATCGCGATCCTGTTTATCCTTTTTGAAGGGCTGAGCTTCTTTCACGCTCAGTGAGAGGCAGAGACAAGAAGGTAAAGTTTAACAGGTGAGTTGTCTTATTTACACAACAGGATGGGTGCAAACACAAGAGATCGCTGCAGGTGAGTTACTCAGGTAGATCAACAAACTTCACAGTCCAACAGAAGATATCATAAGTATGATCAAAAGGTGATACTCAGTCTTTAGAAATGTGGCAGGCAGATCGATACAGATAACAAGGCAGGCAGGTAGGTATCAAAGTCTTTCAGGTAGACTTTCCAGGTAGATCAAGCAGGCAGAGAGAAAGGCTGAATCTGACCGTTCTTCAGAATGGTCTCAGGGAATTGACCTTGAGCTCAGCCACTGACTGAATGGGAAGAGGGATATTTATGGTGATTAGCACATGGTGATTAGCGGAAGGTGTACAGAATGACGGTGATTGAGAGAGTGTGGATGAGACTGGTCCAGGATCAGTGACTAGTGCATGAGTGAATGCGTGCTCTGGGTGGATCTGGTTACCAGCTTAATTGAAGACGTGACAACGAGCTTCCACTAACTGTTGTACATACGAAACAAAAGAAAGTCCTACTGCAGCAGAAGATGTAGGATGTACTTGGATGAATGCAAAGTGCAGAATGGAGACCAGAAGAAAATAATTGTCATGAATTAGAAGCACAAAATGAGGATTTGTAAATCCATCCCCTGTTTTCAAATGAAGTGACATTTAATAAAACGAGTCGTAAATCACTGGTGAGCTAAAGTATGCAATAACATGTTTAGTATAGGAAATGAATTGCTTGGGAAACTGTATACGCGATATTAGGTAACTTAAGCCCCGTTTACACGATGGGAAATCGCAGATATTTTCCTGCGGTTTGGCCTCTCATTTACTCAAAAACCCTCTTTTTATCACAGAAAACCATTATTTCTAAAAACTCCGGCCAAAGTGGAGATTTCAGAAAACGCTGTTTTTGCGTTGCAGTGTGGACTGTGAAAACAGAGACTTTCGAAAACAATTTATCATATGATGCAGTCATGTGACCAGTTCAACTGATGGCTGACGGCGTTGTACAGCAGTTGTTTTGTTTTCTCTCAATTTTTACAGCCCTTTTAAGGATTAATGTCAGTTTTTAAACGCTCCAGATAGCTTATCTTCAAAGAATACGTAATGTAAGTAAATAAACGGAAGGTCGAAATGACGCAGATCGAATCATCTTACGTTTCACGCAAGCGCAGAACAGGAACGTAAGCGTTTTCAGTTTTTCCAGTGTGGATGATCAAGTCTTCCGAAACGACTGAAAACGATAGTGTAGACGTGGACCGTTTTTACGGGAAAACGCCGTTTTCAAATGTATCACTTTTTAAACACATGACTTTGCTTTAAGAGGCCTTCATTAAACCCCTTTATTAAATCTGACTAACATTTTGTCTTAACATAATGTCTTTACTTTTGAAAAATCTAAATTAAAGTTTTTTGGGACTATAAATCAGTACACAGAACTTTCTTTCAATTCAAATTCAAATTCAACTTCCTGCAGAATTCACAAATCCACTCGTGAAATAAAAGAAAGAAATAAATTTTTTTCCAAAACCTATATGAATAAATAACACAAAGCTGATCTTTTCAACAGGGATGTGCAGTAAGCATGGCATATACTAACAATTTAGGAATGCATGATTCACCTGTTTCAGGGCTGCAGATCTTTAATTGGAGGTTTTTGTCAATGGACTGAAGTGCATCAAAATCCCTCTCCACGTACACTTTATCTCGATCTCCACTGATCTCAAAGAGCTGTGTTGTTTTCACATCTTTGCCCACACCTATTGAGTAGATGGTCACACCCTTAGCTCTGATGGCCTCTGCGGGTGCAGCGACTACATCATGAGCTTCCCCATCGGTGATAACTACAAGGAACTGTGGAACATCAGGACGACCGCCTTTGGATTTGTCAAAATACTGTGAAATGAATGACAGTGCTTTTCCTGTGAACGTGTCTCCCTCTAGCTGCGTAATTCCGTTGATCGCATTCTCTATTTGATCTTGTTTGTAGAACCCACTCAGTGGAAACTCCTCCTGTGGATTATTACTGAACTGGACCACCCCAATACGAACATTATCTTCTCCAATGACGGTTCCTTTTACAACTTTTTTAATAAAATTCTTCATTGATGTAAAGTCAAGGTAGTAAATGCTAGAAGAGCCATCGATCAAAAACATGATATCTGCCACTTTGTTCTTGCAGGCTAAAGAAAGTAGAAAAAATCCAGTAAATATATCTAACATTTTTTTAAAAATTAGAAATAAAATCTTTACACTACACTAACATCCAAACATTTGAAGATTTTTTGTATGTTTTTGAGTGCTTAGCAAGTAAAAACAGTAATATTGTAAAATATTATTGTTTTTGTAAATAAATGTCATAGCTATTTTAATGGATTTCAAAATTCTTATCAGAATACATCACTCAAGTGTTCAGTTTCACAAAATACTTTAGAAATCACTCGAAAGTTCGAAAATGTTTATTATCATTATTAATCTTGGGGGGGAAATGTGTTACAAAACAGTTTAGTAGAAACTATGGTATTTCTTCCCAGACTGAAAATGAAATATCTTTTTTAATATTATAAATGTTACTGTCACGTAATATTATTGTGTCCATGTGAAATAAAATCATTAATTAGTATTTTTTTTAAAGTTCACTTTTTAAACGTTCTCAAACTTTTAAATGGTAGTGTATCTTTAATAAGTGTTTAAATGTTTTCAAGTTTGTCTAAATGTAGGTTGTTTTAAACCAGTCTTACCCTCTTGTGAACAAATATCTGTTAGAATTTCACGCCTGAGGGCATTCAGAGAATCATAGTTGCTCACATAGAACTTCTTAGTTGGGTCAACCGCCATGTTCAGAAGCTCATCCTGGTTGGCATTCTTTATTCCAATGGCGTAGACTGAAACACCTTGAATCCACAACTCTGTTGCTGGTTCACTCACCTCATCTTGGGATTTCTTATCAGTAATGACAATGAGAATCTCCTGCACCTTTGCCGAACGGGATTCTTTAGCCTGACTAAAGAGATCGGCCACAAAACTTAGTGCTTTGCCTGTCTCTGTGCCTCCATAGGGCTGGATGATTTTATTCACAGCCGCTTCTAAGGAGACTCTGTTTTTGTGCTCCATCAGGTTGAACTGTAGAGTTGGATCACGGTCGACATTCACCACTCCCACACGAACTTGATTGGGTCCGATTCTGAATAGTTGCAGAAAGCCTAGGATAAATTTTTTCACGTCTTCAAAGTCGGCACGAGTGCTGCCAGAGTTGTCCAACAGGAAATAAATATCAGCTTCCTCTGTATTCACACATCCTAAAAGTGAGGATTGAATTAGCACAAGAAGTACAAGAAAGTATACTTTAAATAGAAACCAAAAGCAAAAGTAACATACTAAATTAAACCATAAGACATTCAGGATAAGCTCTTTAAATTAAGTGTATAATGATGTTAAATAAGGTAGTAAAAAACGATGGGGAAAAGAAACAAAGTAATAAAATTATTATAAAAAAAACACATGCTGAATCTAACTACTCAAATAACAATCAATTAGTTGATATAGCATTCAAACCCTCAGCAATGTAGGAAGTTAAGGACATTTTTAGACTCATTTCCTACATTGTTTGTTGCTTTTACCTTTTTTTAGGATGAATTTGTTGTTCTTGTCAAAATCTCTATTGACCACAACCTTACAAAGACTCTTTCTGAGGCTTTTCTCCAGCGAAGTAAGCTCCTCAAAACTATCCACATTGAACACAAACTGCCGTTCAGGGTAAGACCCTATTTTTCTGAGCTCCTCCACACTAGCATTCTTCACCCCGAGGGCATATACACTGACTTCTGAACGCCTCAGCTCAGCTGCTGGGGTGGTGACATCATCTTTTGATTCACCATCCGTAATGACGATAGCAATCTGCTTAACACCGAGATCTTTCCTGCTGCCCCTCCCTTTAGTAAAGACACTATCCTTGGCAAACTTCAAAGCCGCACCGGTTGCAGTTCCTCCACCATTGTATGGTATGATTTGAATATACTTCAGAATGCCAGTTTTGCTAATGAAACTGTTCAAGTAGAATTCAGCCCTGGGATTGAAATTGTAAAGAATCAATCCCACCCTCACACTTGTAGAATTCACCTCGAGGCCACTAATTATGCGGTGCAAGAAACGTTTCACTAGTTCGAAGTTGCTACTGGTGATACTTGTCGATTCATCCACGATAAACACAATATCCGCCACTTGTGCTGATGTACAATCTGTAAAAAAAGACAATAAAAATGTATTAATATAGGATAACAAGCGGAAAATACTGTGGTAAAACTTAACAGTAACAATTACACATAATATTAAAATTTAGTGCTGTCAAATGATCCAAAATAAAAAGAAAATTAAGAATTTAAGAAAATTATGTAGTGTTTATGTATGAAATATATTTATATAAAAATAAAGAAATTATATGAACATACACTGTTAAAAAAATCTGTAGAAATTACAGTATTACTGGCAGCTGTTTGCCAGTAACTTACTGTAGATTT
>JAUMHG010000060.1:14830269-14849463 GCA_032359395.1 Enteromius anoplus | reverse complement strand
CACGCCAATATTCATTGGCCTTTAGTAAAAGCTCAAAGGCAAATCGGTCTCTCTGGCGAGTTCCCACATGTAACGTCGAAGTGATTCGACTGAAAGGGTAACGTGAGGACGTTTCACACCGTATATCCACCCAAAGCTGAACAACTTTTGCCTGCTTTTTCAACAGCTTTCAGTAGCATATTCCCAATTCATTTGCTACATTTCTTATTTCAGAAAACGTAAAATTTTAACAGGGCTGAATTCAATTTCTCACGCTGAAAATCTATTTAATCTATCTTATCTAGGCTACCCATTGCGTCTCGCCAAACAACACTTACGATCGATCACTTATTAGACTTTGCCTTAAGCCGGTTTCACCCTGCACACTGAAGCAGTGCGTATGCAGAGCTGGAGCAGCGTGTGCCGATTGTGCATTCATACTGGCACCGTTTGTCGCGAGCATCTATATCTAGTTCTGCAGTAGGTTACAGTATCTCTTTAGTATTTTCCAGTGTTCCCCTCCGAACACTGTGAGCCATGTGCTTTAATTTATGTTATTGCCAGCACTGCAACGCTGCAACTTAAGAAATCACATGCAAATAGAGAAAACACCCGCACAAAAGAAAAGATTTTCATCAAGTTGACACCACAAATGCTGCCAACCTTACAACACATGCAAACTAAAACACGCGCTACATATTGCACGGATAATAATTTGACGAATTCCACTGTTAATAACTAAAAGTTTATTCTATAAGACGGCTAATTTATAGGCTCAAAATTAATATCCTTAACTTACTATGATTTCAAGGTGAGTGAAAATAAATCGGTATAGTGCTTCATTAATTTTCGAAATTAATAAAGCGAGTTTTATTGGTTCCGTCACTTTTTTAGTTCCCCTAGATACATTTCTGTTGTGATCTGCGCAAAATGAAGTGCGTTACTTAGTTTGCATTTGTTGTGAGGATTTGTTTCTTCATTTGCACGTGTTGTGAGGATTCGCAACACTTGTGTTGTCAACTTCATGAAAATGTTTTTTTAATGTGCTGGTGTTTTCTCTATTTGCATGTGTTTTCTTAAGTTCCAGCGCGTTGAGCTCTCTCGGCCACCGTACCCTCTGTCTAACATAGTACGTATAATAATAACATGCTATGTTATAGGTTACACAATAAACTTGAGGCAAGTTTTCAAGTTGTGTGTACGAAAATATTGCAGACACTGTGAAATATTATGTCTGATCTTTCTAACATTTGTACAACAAATAATATTTTTGCCATGCAACACAAGGCTTGCTGATTATGCTAGACTGAATAGGTTATATTACGTAAATATCTTCTAATGCACTAGCCGTACTGGGCTGTACAATAAATAGCACAAAATCTAAGAATTTCCTAGCTTTTTGTGGCCACTGTACAAAAACAGTTTCAGTGGACATACTGTTAAAGCACTTTATCTGTTTGCTGTTTGATTAAATGTTGAATATTGAATGAAGAAGCATATATATGTATAGTCTACAATAATATAACGAAATTGTTGCTTTTTATATACTGTATATACTATAACTGGCAAAATGCATTGAATGAAAATACATTTTAAATTAAACTGAAAAGTATTTTTAAAAACATTTATCAGAAAATGTGCATAATTGTTTGCAGCTATGACATCTTAACCATAATTATGATAAAGTATACAACCTTAACACATTTTAAACACAGTTTTAATAAACATGCAAGCAGAGAGTTTTACTTTGAATCAGATTCTAAATAGTTAGACTACTTTAGACTATCATATACTGTCAGTGCTAAGTCCTCTCCAAACAACTGCAAAACCACTCAAGAATCCTTTTCAGCAAATAACTGAAGCAATGGCTCTGCGTGAAAGAATGAAGCGCGTGCACTTACTGTACGTCTGTCGGAGCGCGAGACAACAATCCACTGCACGAGTGCATTGTACATAGACCCTGTGACCACTCCTCACTGAACCTCCTCCCCACCGGATCTTTGTTCTTGAATTTGAATTTTAATGTCTACCAAGTTTTTGAATATAGTTCGATTAATTTGGAAAATTATATCGAAGTAATATTCGTTTTCATAGCACTAAAATATTGTGCTGTTTGCTCAAATCCAGCTGCATTTAAATGAGTGCACAGATTTCGGTGCAATAAATAGAGTGTTTAAAATACTGTTAGGAGTATTTAAGATAATTGTTTGCATAGTGCGTGTCTTTACCAGTATATAATATGTGTTTAGCACCTTATAAAACAAATGTTCAGAATTTATATATGTTGACACAATAATGAATAGATGATCTTGTCACCAGGGACCACATTTTAGTTAAATGAGAACACAGTCTGCCTCTTACACTCCCCAACTTTAACCATATATCTTGGGAACAATCCCAGACAACCACAGATGGGCCTTCACCTCAAGCTGCTGGCTTTTTTCAACTCCTAAACCCAGCCCTGGAAGTTATCTTGAAGTAATGTAAAGTCAAACCCTGGTGACTAGATAAAAAAAAGTGCATGGATCCACCCACCATAAAAGATGTCAAAAAGACCTGGCTCATTGTAAATTGTAATTTTGGCCACACATGAATTTTACATTGCATGACCAAAGTAAAACATTAATGTTTGCATATACCCGCTTTACTATCCTTTGTGTTAAAACATCTTAATTCAGAACATGTGCTCTTTCTGTAAGGTGAGAAGAGACATCTCCTACACATAGTCCACATACCATTACAGCTTGCTGTTTCAGGAAGCCCATTTACTTTTTGTTTTATTAAAAGGAATATTTTACCCACACACACACGCAAATTACTCCAATAATCCACAAGTAGCATAATCTACACTCTTAAAAATAAATCTTCTAAATGGTTCCATAAAGAACTTTTAACATCTGAAGAATTTTCAGTTTGACCAAATGTTCTTTGTGGAGAAAGAAGGTTCTTGAGATTATTAAAAGGTCTAGGAAAGAGATGGTTCTTTAAAAGAACCTTTGACGGAATGGTTCATGGAGTGTACATGACTTCTTTTGAAGGGAAAAGCTTAGTGTTTGTAATAAACTAATCCATGAGGACATTTTTACTTAGTTTGCTCTAAATAAGGAGAGAAATCACTGGAGGAAGCAAAATGTCTAAAGTCAAAATCTTACAAACACACAGATTTCTGCTTCACATAAAGTTAATTGATGGAGTTGTGGTCAATTATGGTGGAGGATCTATTTGGGACAGAGGTTTTGCTTGGAATTCTGGGCCCATTGCAGTGAATTCGCTTTACAGGTCTCAAATGTATTTTCTACTAAATTCAAGAGAAGTTCTTCAGAAATTCTTTGGCAGGGACTCTGTTTGGCTGATGTTATTTGAAATATTATGTTTTCTCTGCCACAAATTCTCAAACTTTTGACTTCTACAAATGAAGCTGTAGTTTTATATGGGAGCATGCATTAACAAATGCAACTAATTATGGTGATTGCTACATTTATACTCCATAGACATTCTTGGTGAAAGAAAACAAATGTTGACTGAATGGACAGCATCAAGATTTAGGTTCTGTGAATTATCCAATAAATGTGTCAGACAATGGTAAACAGAATGGGGACATTATGCAGAATTGGCCAGACAAGGTTGTTAATATTTGTTTTGGGTAATGCCTGTGGGATTGTCACAGTGGCCTCTAGTGGAGCCCTAGGACACTCTCATCACTTCACCTTACCTGGACTCACATTCCATTATGGACTCCACTTCCCATCATGCATTGCACACCCACACCTGTTCACATTCTATCATCAACACCTGCATCCAATTAACCACTCCCATACACTTATGCTGCGTCAGAAATTGTTTACTTCTTAGTAGAGGCTAGTAGTATGTCTGAATTAGTAGTATTTCGAATTTCAGTAGGCGAGAAGTACCTGGATGACCTACTGCTCCCGCCCGAATTGTTTAGTAGGCATACCATGAACACTTTCCTATCCCATGATGCTCCGGGAGAGGAGGCGTCATATTCGGAAAAATGGCGGAAAGTGGAGACGAGGCTCATTTTAAGTGTAAGCACCTCAGGAAGAAAACGTTGTTTATTGTGATTAAGTTACACTTGTTTAACACAATCTAAATAAACGGATGACTTATTGAAACTTTAAATTGTCGTGCTGTTGTGACGACGCGTGACACGTGACAACATCAATATGGCGGATGTAGTACGTCCGAGTTCCATTGATACTACCCACATTCATACTATATAGAACGTACTGTTTTAACGGTCGAGTAGTACGTTCGGTTTTAAATGCAGTACCTACTTAAGCAGTATGCGATTTCGGACGTAGCATCATTGTCTCTCTGCATTTAAACGCTCACCAAACTGAGATCGTCACGAGGTCTTGTATTCCCTGGTGTTACATTTCTGAGCACGATTCCGGAGTTTGATTTCAGTGTTTTTGTCCCTTTGCTTGTTTTGCCTTAGTCATTGTTTGCTGCCTGTCTTTACCTTCTCAACTGTTTATATTGACCATGAATCTGGATTCTCCTCTGTTCCTTTTTGCCTGTGATTTTGACCTTGCCTGCTGACCACCCAATAGAGTTTTTTGCAAATGGATTTGCACGTCCCCGTCTCCTACGTTACAGGGATATTGTATATGTGGTTCAGTCTATATGGGTTTAGTGTTCATATCATTACAAGTCATTATGAAATCAAGTGCTTATCCAAATATATGACTTAAAAAAAGACTTTGAAAGTGCAAGCTATTTATTGTATTTTTCTTCTTCCGATATATAGGCAAACTCAAAAACATACAATTTCTGGTTGTCTGTTAAAAGAATTGTTGATCTAGGATCCCAAAAAGATCTTAGTGGGATGTGTCTTAAATAAATTCATGTCAGAGAGTTCCAAGTACAACTGTGCTGCTGAGCAGATGTTTCTCCATGATTGGAAATAGCAAATATTAAGCAAGTCTAAGTTCCTCAGAAAATCTTTGAAACTAGCAGGGTGCCTGTTTGATTTCTATAATTTCAAATCTGGAAAGAAAAGCCCCACAATGTAGTGAGTTTTGCATGTTACTAAAGCCATTGGCTGAGTGCGTAGTGAAAATATTTTAAGTGTTGTTGTTACATCCCCTTCCCTTAAGTCTAGGGGTGGGAGTAAGAGTGCCAAAAAAACTAAAGCTTATAACAAAGACATTAAAGAAAACATGAAAGGATAACTTCAGTCCACTGCCCCAGAAAGGCAACACTTTCTTTGATACGTAATCAGAAGTTTATTCACAGGTACTCAAAGCATGGGAGCAATAAATGATTTCAGGAGAGGGCCAAGCCCCAAAAAGAACAAACAAAACACTAACGGTTTGGGGGAGTACTAAATAACCTAACAGGGGCCTGTTCCATAAAACAGGCCCCTGCCAAGCTTGTTTTAATTAGTCTGACTTATTTTAAACCAAATCAAATGCAAGTAAGTCAGACTAACTAAAAAAAATAGGGCTTGTTTGCTAAACTTTTTTTATGGAACAGGCCCCTGGTACAAGAAAAGAAATAAACAGGCTTTCCTCAACTTCCTTACTAACTAAAAAAAACAAAACAAGAATAAACATGGGTCAGAAATAAAAGGGCACCCTCTTCCAACTGCTTTCCATTTAACTACAACCAAAATAAAAATAACCAAGTTACAATACCTGTTAATATGGCAAACATAAAAGAAATATTAAAGTAGTTTGCACCTGCTGTCTGGTTACCTGCACACCTTGCAGGTCAACGGAAAATAAAGGTATAACTTACTTACTGTAGTTATCTTTAACAGTTATTAAATTTGCACAACCAACAATTGTTTTAGGAAGCAGGCCCCCGAGACAAGTCTGGAGCAGGGGAGAAGTGACCCTCTTCTTGGTAGTGTTTGCACTGCTCTTTTGTAGCAGCACCATCTGTAGCCACCCTCTGATGGGCACCACCTGTGCGCAATTAACTGCCAAGCAGAGACAGAGAGAGAGAATGCACACAGCACAGGGACTACATTCCCCAAAGGGTAGGAAAAAGCACTTTATCAAAAAAATAATACACATACATCCTAGGGATGTAACAGTTGTCATGTGCAGAGTGAGGAAAACAAGGTTCCCTATACAATGAAATGATTTCTTTGCTGTCCACACTGAATGTCAAGACAAGTGCAAAATATGTAAAAAAAAAAAAAAAAAAAAAAAGTTAAAATAGAACATACATACACATAAATAAGAATAAACATAATATATCTTCAAAGCATTTTAAATTGTGTATTTGCATGCAGTTGTAATCATGAATGTTCATGATATTTGTTCTCAATGACATTAAATTATGTTTTATTAACAAGCTGTGAGGGGAGCGTGTTTAGATACTAATTCAGCACAGGTGGAGCTTCTTAACGTTGGTTCACATAATCAACTTAAATAGCATGATGTGTGTGTGTGTGTGTGTGTGTGTATGCGCATGTGTATGAAGAAGATGTTGTTATTTATACCCATAACATCTGAGCATTATGCTTAATATTGTAAAAATCTGTTGGACCTTGTTAAAATGTGCTGATATGGTTTATGGGGCCACAAGTGTGTTTAATGATATGGGTATGACAGAAGTATTACAATTTGAAGGGTGGTTTATGAGGACACCGTCAATGTCCCCATAATGCCAAAGCCTTAAAAATGTAAAAAAAAAAAACACATGCTAAACTTCTGAAAATGCATGAAGTTTCCTGTAAGGGGTAGGGTTAGGTGTAAGGTATATGTAATGCAATAGCACATACTGTTTGTACAGTATAAAACCAATTGATCTCATGGAACATCCCCATAAACTACAACATGTAGGCCTAAGTGTGTTCTCTGGGTTTGAGCTACATTTCATACTCTGTGCCCTCCTCTCAGACAGTGTGGCAAATATGCTTTTGTGCTCAATTTGATTGAATTTTGAAGTGAATGCTTATTAAAATATAAGGAACATCAAGCAACAGCTTGCTTGAGAAACTGATAGAGATAGTTGATCACCTTTAGAGCGTTTAGGAAGTTAAATCAGATATAAAATAGTAAAGTATAAATTGAGAATTTTTTTTTTTTTTTTCTAAGCCGGAAACAGGTTTGGGATAAAGGTGTACCAAGCAATCTTCACTGTAAAACTTTTCCCTGTAAATTTACAGTATAATACTGGCAGCTGGGTTGCCAGCCACATTCTGTATTTTTACAGAACCACAACTGTAAACTACATTTACAGTATTGTACTGTAGTTTCCAGATACAGTATCATGCTGTAATTTAATTTTTTGTTTACAGTGGTACTTTAAAACTTTTCCCTGTAAATTTACAGTATAATACTGGCAGCTGCATGGGTTGCCAGCCACATTCCGTTTTTTTTACAGAACCACAACTGTAAACTACATTTCAATTTTAATTTACATTCTGGCAGCATGACTTTATTAAGTACTGTATTAAACTGTTGTGCTACTTAATTTTACAATATTACAATTTGTTATATATTGCATAAATTGTATGTCTACACAGAATATAATTTGCCTTAAAACAAGAAAATGTAACTTTTTTTTTAACTTATCAGTATAGTCTCAAATGGAAATAAAAAACAAAGGTCTTAGAACTTAACATGTTTATTTCTCAAAAGCAAAGGCCAGAAAATGTTGGTTAAAATGTCAGCTGAACGAAATAAATTCACAACAGAAGTTAACAGAAAAGAACATTAACAAGTACTGTTACTTTTCAGTATTCTCCACAAATTAAGGTTTTAAATTTTTTTAAGTGTATACAAAAACGTCTACATTAATTTTACTGTGGTTACTGCTTAGTGTCAACTACTCAGAACCGATGTGTTCATGTCTGCAGTGTGTGTTGCATATGTGTTACTTCTCTCGTAAATGTGGCATTGGCCATATGTAAGTCATGTAGTTTAAAATTATTTGTTTACATCAAGCTGTTTGCATATTTTTTGGGGTTTGCACCTGGCTGTCCTTTAACACCGCACATTTACTGCATGGGGAAAAAATTGTTAGAAACAAATCTGAGATAAACAGCACCCAGACCACCAGCTAATCATTGCCATATGAATGCTTATTTGCATAAACCCAAGTTGACTGTAAAATAAAGAATATTAGTGTGTTGCAAGGACTAATTAGTCTGTGATTCACTTCCCTCTAGTTCAGTATCTGGGTTCAGTTCTCTTCAGCTTTACAAGACTTGGAATCCAAAGTTGAGCAGTACGTGATCAACTCTTGAAATGTCTGTCAGTCATCCAATCACTTGCTCTAAAAAACAGCATATGCTGGTAAGGTATGTTTTGAAAGCTGGTTTAAGCTGGTCCTTTGTTTTGAAGCTGGGATGCTGGTTTAAGCAGGTCCTTTTGCTGGTTTGTGCTGGTCCTATGGCAGCATGTGAAAAGATAAACCAGTAAAGATTAAATGTTGGTCTCTGTGATGTGTTTTGTGGTTTCTGCTTTATTCAAGCAGTCACGTTTTATGTGAAAATTCTACAATGCAAGGGTCTGTTCACCAACTTCAATATTTGTACAGGCAATCTTTTGTCCCATTTTGGAAGGTGGGGCTTAGAGGAGAAACAATAATGTACAGTATGTGGAAAATAACGTGTTTTTTTAAACTTAAACCACTTTGCAAACCACTCAAACACATTGCATTGCACCAAACACACAAAATATTGTCATTTTTAGCAACATCATATGAATCATATCAATATCATAATATCAACTTGGATATTCAGCGGATACATTCCCTACAGAAGATTTAGTCATTTTTCTCACTGTTTCTCACTGACACTAAAGCATAAGAAATAAATGAATAAAATACTGTGTGGCAGGATGGTTTTATTTGAGATGTCTAAAGGGAGGTTTATTGTCTCTCTGAACATTGTTCTCTGATTTATAGTTTTATTTTGTTGCTTCTGTGGCATGAAAAATCCCTCCTGACAAACTAAGAAACCAACTTTGGACAGTTCACACATACAGTATGCATCTTTTTTAAGATCAGTATGTTTACGCAAAGATGGGGCATTTGATGAAGCTGTTGTTGTTAGTTAGTTTATATGTGCAGGAAAAGTAGCCTACAATACATAATAATTTATTGAACTTAAAAACAGGATAAACCAAACTTTTATGAGTAAAAATAAATAGTACAGCCCTAGTTTCCTTGAAGTCAAATCTTAACTATCACTGTGAGACTTTATATTATGTATTACTCTATGGCTGTAACAGTTGTAAAATAGATTTGTGTCTGACAGTGGATTTCCTGGGCTCATAAAAGGAAATTGTAGCTTTCACAGGGATGAAAATGTGTAAGGCAGATGATACTAGACGTGTTTTTGATTTAGTCTGTAACTTCAGTTAACGGCATCAAAAACAAAGTCTTCGACAAAGGTGTTTAATATGTTAAAATGCTTTACCATCTCCCTGCCGTGAGGTTTATAAACACTCAGATCAAATGACTTAAGGCCTTCAGAGAAGAGTTTCTCTGCAAGAATGTAAAGACCAAAATGAATAAGATGTCCATCTTTTAATTAAAACAAATACACAGCACATTGCTCATTCGTTTTTCTCTCTCCCCTTGTGTCCGCTGCTTGTCAGCCTAGCTTTGTACTTCAATGTTACTCATGGGCTGTATTTTTCTTTTCAGCCACTGCTTGCTGAGCAGTTCCTGAAAATGTAGTCTTTAATTCTCTTATCAGCTTGCAAAGTTCCTAACCCAGACAAAGCCCAGAATTTGGCTTAATTGTTCCTCTTGTTAAATTGTTTAACTTGAACAAGTATCTCTTGTTTGTCATTTTTCGCTTTAGTACATAATTTATAGATTATGTTCAGGCCAGCTTAATGACCTCATACTCCAAATGTCTCTGACTGGAGATCATCCCCCCCACCCCCTCTTTAGAGTCTCCTGCCAAAAGTTACTTGCCAGCTGATGGATAACAGTCCTTTTGAACATCCTTGGCCTAAGATGTGATGTTATTTACTGTACTGTTTCAACACAGTGAATATTGCAGCAGCAATAACAACTATTTTTACCCATACTACAGATGATTTTCTTCTTTAAAGCTGGTCAGAGTAAACTTTTGCCCTATTGCAGCTGAGAGACTGCTTTCTGGATCACAGATGTTATATTAACTGACTGGTGTTGTTATTTCCATTCATATTGTATTTATTAGATAAGTTTATATAGAATAATTGAAGTAAATATCTTATATGCATGTTATGTTTGGATTTAAGAATAAGAAACAGTAATTTAACTTCATGGGATTAAAATAGCTATGTCCCTAAATCAAAAAACGAAATAAGGCAACTCTGATTAATTTAGTCACAAAATGTTTTTTTTTTTTTTAATTTGCTGTAGACTACTGGCTTTGGATTCTGCAACCTACATTGTTTTACTTCAAGGCCAAGGTTTCACACGGTTCAATCATGCAGAAGCTTAGTTAATTTATGAAGATTATTTTAACGTCCACCAAATTTGCCTTTAAAGTTTCGAAATGTTGGGGTTTTTTTGTGTTTGTTTTTTGATGTCATTCTTTTGGCTGCCAGTAGTTCACTGCACAAAACAAATTGTGGACTATGTTTATTCTTGTCACAAATGAATCTGTATTCAATGTGGGTAATAGCTTTGCTGTCTACTTTTTTTTTTTTTTTTTTTTTGAGAATGAAGGAATGATATGAAACATGCTGCTTGCATTGCGTAAGCTTCCCAAAAGGGGTTTCATTTGTGCCAAAACATTATCAACTTTTATACATGTCCTCCTCCCTTTGAAATATTTAAGTCTATTTCTTTCGCTGTCCTTTGCTCCAATTCAGTTCATGATCATAGCGCCTTTGACAATACAAGTTGTTTAAAAGCAGCTCTACAGAATATGTCTTTTTCAGTGATATGTTATTAGAACTTTAACTAGGACATTTTTATCTGTTATGGTTAGTTGCATTTTATTATTAAAGTTTAACATTGTGTTGCAGACTTACAATGTGTCATTTCAGAACCACCTTTCTAGATCATTATACATGATGTAATGGTTTCTTTGAAGCCTGTCTGAAACCAATTATGGCCACCGTTAAAGCATGCCAGTAAAGTCATTACCTCACTGGGAAATCAAACTACACAACTTCTTATTTACATGCTCTTTTTACACCATTATCTGGTTTGAAAAATAAATGTTCATGTATGTTTCTATTGCCAGTTGAATCTTGTTTGTTGCTTCTGGTTATATGCCATCTTTCTTGGGCTCTTGGGATATCAGCTTTCTGTGGAATTATTTACTTTTGTCAAACAACTGAGAGTACCATGAAATAACAGCCTTCCATAGCCAAAGGAACAGTGGGAGGAATTGCTGTGGCCAGAAACTTACTGTGATTCCTTGGAAATCTGTTCATCCACCATCTGTTTTAGTATTATGCCAAGTCAAATGTTTCACAGAAGAAAGGAAGTCATATGTTTTTGAAATGACAACATGAGGGTAATTACGCAGTGACATATTTTTATGTCTGGGTGAACCTACCTTTTAACAAATGAACGAAGTAAACAAGTCAAATTATCATATACACTGTACGTAGGAATTAAAAATGCATGTTATCTTTGAATTATGGGCCCTTATTAAATCAAATAAATAGAATATGATGTTCCAAATTCTTCATTAAGGCAAACATGGATAAAAGAGTTGTGATTTTTCTGATGGAAAACTGCAGAACAGCGTTGGAAATGAGCTCTAAACATTTTCTCAAATAAAGCTGTAAAGACATTAAAAAATATTTTTTTAGCAAAATGAAATGCTAAAATTAGTATTGGATGCACTTAGGACAGTTTCCATTTAACAAGCCTAAGGCTGCACCTTATTTTAGTGAGAGAAGCAGCTAAGCTCCTCTGCTCAAAAGATTACAGCAATCATCCACTGCTGAAACGAGTTTCCTTTGTTTACTGCCCAACTTAAAGGATAAACACTGCAAAAGGAAACTTCCCATTATTTACGTTTTCAGTTTATAGCGATTAGACTAAAGACTTTAGTGTTTTCTCTCTGCCATTCTACAGAAATCCATCATGTTTGAGATCTGTAATAAAAAATAAAAGGAATAATCCTGAAATCTTCCTCCCCTTCTAAAAGCATTCAAGTCTTCAAACTCAGCTTAGATATTTAACCTTATTCAAAGTCGTGTGGAAATCGATGTTGCTTTAAAAAGGAGCAATTCCTTAGCACAGAATGTTCTCTAAAGGCAGCAGTTGTTGATCTTGGCCATGGTTTTTAGATAATACAGTAACATTTTGTCACTTTGACTGCTAAAATGACTTGATGCCGGAGATAAAAAAAAAAAAGTAACAGAGATTTTCCAGCTTTTCTTTCCACTTGTGACATAAGGAAAACACAGGATTTCTTTTTGTATTTCTGATAATCTTCAAAACACTGATTTATAAGTCTCTCAGTGTTTGTTGTGTTCTCAAGTCTTGACCTTGACCTCTGTCTTGTAAAAATTCTTTTTTATTATTTGCCACTTCTCAATTAATTGATCATGGTTATAAAGTTAAATATAGTGTAACCACAATCCAAACATGGTCCAAACTAAGCAGCTAGAACAGACGAGAAAGAGTCGTAATTCCAAAAACAGGGTCAGAGAACTATTTTAGGAGCAAACAGAACTACACAAAAAAGGGTTTAGCAAACATCAGCATTCAATCTCACATCACGTGATGCTTCAGAAATCATTCTAATATGTTTATTTTGTGCTTAAGAAACACTTCTAATAAAGCAGTGGTACTTCTTTTTTGTTAAATGCGTTATGTATATTCTGAGTCTTTCTAGCACATTTGAAGGCCACCCAGAGAGTGCATGTTAACAGAAATGATCCAAGATGTCGACCATATGGTGCTGGAAAATGATCTAGATTAGGGGAGGCGTGACTGGAGATATCCCTCCCTCTCTCGCTCACTCTTGATAACTATTTGCTATCTTTCTGTTTTCACTGAGAAATTCACCCAGTGGGTTGCTGAAGTGATTTTCATGCCTTACCAGCGAGTTGTGATTTATATGGGGATTTATATCAAATTCCAGCTATTTTATGTTTCTCACACTGTTAAATATAGCTTTTTGTTTTGCAGCCATTTTTAATTAGGATACATAAAGAAAAACACCACATTTACATTTCTCACCAAAAGCACAGATGGGCTTTGAGGAGTCCATTTCATTTTTCTTTAAAAGCAAGCTGGGTTTTTTTTCTTTTTGCAAATTTTGCCTTGAAACTGAATGCCTCGACATGTTTAAATGTCAAATCATTGTTATGCCTCTCAAGTCAGAGGAAAAATGTAGACAAACCATTTCTCTGTGACATGTTTACAGTCTGAGAAAAGGCACATTTTACAGTCTGCATTTAATGGACTATAGATTTTACTGTCCAGCTGTAATGGTCATCTAAAGTGTTATCTGAAATAGACGTCAGGAGATCAAAGAATAAGTGAATGTGTCTGCTGTGGATATCTGTATATATACCGTATCTTGCAAAAGCAAGTTTGACAGCATTTAAAAATACTAGTGCTATCAAATGATTAATTGAGACTATAAATAAATAACAAATGTTTTTGTCCAAAATAAATGTTTTGTCTATACATAATATGTAAACCGTGTATTAATATAGGTTTACATGCATATTTATTTATTTTCTTATATTTTATATAAGTGTTTTATAAGTATATAAACATAACAAATTTGTCTTAAATATATACATGCATGTATTTGTATTTATATATTACAGTGACCGAGAGAGCTCAACGCGCTGCAAACTTCAGAAAACGCATGCAAACAGAAAAAAAACGACAACACATTAAGAAAACATCTTCATGCTGTGCTTTTTCCTGTGCTGTTTGCAGCGCCTCTCTGTGTTTGGTTGTGTTGTGAGAATTTGCAGTTTGCATGTCTTTTTTCTTCTGTTTGGATGTGATTTCTTAAGTTTGCAGAGCGTTGAGCTCTCTCGGCCACCGTAATATATACATAATAAAGACACACGGTATGCTCACATATATTACGTAAAAAAAATAATAAAAGAAAAAAAGAATATATATATATACCATACATGTTTATATGTTTTAATAATTATGAATATGTGTTTTATTTGGAGAATTAACGGTGGAAATATTCATACTTAATTTAGATTTAATGAATGTCTTGGAGTGTTGATGTTAAATGGTTTTGGTATACCTGAGAACTTACCAGCTGGAATTATTGTCAATGAAGGGGCGGAGTCTGGCCTATAAAAGGGGACTCTCAGATGGGGCTTGTTGACCAAGTCAGTTAATGTAGTACCTCGAGCAAAGCCCTCACCTCATACTTTTGTATATTGCAGATATGGTGTGTAGTTGCGCACCTGTATATATTCTTCACTGTGGATTGTCTGGATTATTGGCACTGTAAATAAACTATCAAAATCACACAAAAATTATCAATGGAAATCAAATTTACTAACCCATGGAGGTCTGGATTTGGAGTCAAAATTGAAGTGGAAAAACAAACTACAGGCTGATCCAACTTTCATGTAATGTCCTTAAAACAAGTCAAAATGAGGCTCAGTTGTGTGTGTGGCCTCCACGTGCCTGTATGACTTCCCTACAACTCCTGGGCATGCTCTTGATGAGGTGGCGGATGGTCTCCTGGTGGATCCCCTCCCAGACCTGGACTAAAACATCTGCCAACTCCTGGTCAGTCTGTGGTGCAATGAGGCGTTGGTGGATGGAGCGAGACATGACGTACCAGATGTGCTTAATTGGATTCAGGTCTGGGGAACAGGTGGGCCAGTCCATAGCATTGATGCCTTCGTCTTGCAGGAACTGCTGACACACTCCAGCCACATGAGGTCTAGCATTGTCTTGCATTAGGAGGAACCCAAGGCCAACCACACCGGCACATGGTCTCACAAGGGGTCTGAGGATCTCATCTCGGTACCTAATGGCAGTCAGGCTACCTCTGGCGAGCACACGGAGGGCTGTGCGGCCTTCCAAAGAAATGCCACCCCACACCATTACTGTCATGCTGGAGGATGTTGCAGGCAGTAGAACGTTCTCCACAGGGTCTCCAGACTCTGTCACATGTGCTCAGTGTGAACCTGCTTTCATCTGTGATGAGCATAGTGCAGCAGTGGTGAATTTGCCAATCTTGGTGTTCTCTGGCAAATGCCAAAAATCCTGCACGGTGTTGGGCTGTAAGCACGTCGGGCCCCCATACCACCCTCATGGAGTCTGTTTCTAGCCATTTAAGCAGATACATGCACTTAGTGGTCTGCTGGAGGTCATTTTGCAGGGCTTTGGCAGTGCTCCTGCTGTTTCTCCTTGAACAATGTGCAGGGCAGGGGTGCTTTTAGGACAGGTTTGAAAACCACTTCACTAGAGTGAAAGCACAGCCAGCATTCAAAAGTGACCAAAACATCAGCCAGAAAGCATAGGAACTGGGAAGTGGTCTGTGCCACCACCTGCAGAACCACTCCTTTAGTGGGGGTGTCTTGCAAATAATATAACTCCATATAATAATATGATATAATTTCCACCTGTTGTCTATTCCATTTGCTCAACAGCATGAAAAATTGATTGTCAATAGTTTGACAGCACAAATAAATAGCATACGCATTATTTAAAAATCTAAATAGTATGTATTAGTGTTGAAATTTTATTTTAGAAATTGAGTTTTCACCATAAACAATAAAGTCAAACAATGTGTTTTCCCTGTTTGTGTCTTATTAAAATCATGAACGGTTTACAGTTCAGTACTACATATTAAACAACATTTTACGGCCAACAGCTCCTTATGTCAGAAGTTATAGGGTTACAATTACACAGCATCAAATGAGTTTGTTTATGTCTGTGTGTACAGAGGATGTGTTCACAGGTGGAATAGTTCATTATGGTGAAATTAAGTGTAAACAGGGTCGAAAACACTATCTTAAACACTATCACTTGTTGGACATATTTATTTTACACAGACATAGATACATAGATAGATAGCCTACTGGCAAAACCTAACCTATTTAAAACATCTTATTATTTAGTAAACTTTAAAATACAAGCTAGATGGTGTTGTTATTATGGCATGTTCACAAACATTTTAATCCAGACTTTGTTTTGTTTGAAGTTGAGAAATAAAGACTGTATACAGATTTTACGCATCCTGTTTTATGGGGCATAATTAAACTAATGGTTTACACATTGTGGACAGATGTTTCTGAACCGCTGCAAGCAGGGCCTACAAAGAAACTGAATGGGCCATTTTTTTTTTCTAGTACATTAATTTACATTAAGAGTTAAAAGTTAATTTAAAGTATATTATCTCAACATTTGAGTCCGATCTAACAGAGTCCGTCTTTCTTCCCTTTCCTTCCAAAGCCGCATATGGCTGACAATGTTTCGGCGATCAAAATAGTTCCGTTTTCTGTGTAATAGCAACATTTCGTTTAGTTTTATCATCAAGTTAATATAGAAGTTTGGAATATTTCTGTTTGTAAAATAAAAGTTTTTGATTTTTAAAGTAACAACCAAGTGGCCAGTGGCAGAAATTTAAGTGAGCAGATCATAAGCCTTGTTTGATCAATTTAGTCTTCTCAAATCATCACGACCTGCCTAAAATAAAATCTATAGATATACTAAAATGTGCTGCAGGACATGAAGGCAGCCAGGCAATCACTGGCATTTTATTCAGTGGAAAAAAAAAATTCTCTGATAAATGTAAGAGTAATGGATCATTTGGAACTGTAAATGTTAAACTTTTATTTGTGTGCACTGACAATATCAACAAATTGTTGTGCTTTTCTAAAATAAAGAAAACAAACATGATGCTGACTGAGCGCTTCACGAAAATAAACCGAAAATCAGCGAAAAAAGACATAAATAAATAAATAAATATATCTAAAGCTTTAAATTACCACTTAACAAAATCAAAATAAATCAAAATAAAAATCATTTTAGCCTAATCGTAATCCGTAATGATGAGTTCCAGTGTTGGGGAAAATTACTTTTAAAAGTAATGCATTACAATATTGTGTTACTCCCCCCAAAAAGTAACTAATTACGTTACTAGTTAATTTTTATGGAACGTAATGCATACATTACTTTTGCACTCAAGTACAAGTGCAATGCATAAACTTCAGGCTAAAGAAAAAGTAAATTCACATCTGTAAAGTAGAAGACAGGAAGAGAAAGTTCAATAATCTTCAGCAATAAAAAAAAAACAATGAAGCACAATAGTTAGTTTTTGAAGTCATTTTTGCTTATAAGTGTACTGAGTCAGCAGCAAAGAAATTGATTAATAAAATGGCATTAAATACATTTGTGTAATTTAATTATTGCAGGTTTGCATCATATTCTGAGTTTATTTGAATTCATTTTGATGAATATTAAATCTGTGTTTTGAGAGTGAGATGAATTAATGCACGTTTAGTCTAGAACTAGACTGTATTCACAACCCGCTCACAATGCCTCTGTATTTCTGAGACTTGCCAGTCAATAAATAAGATTACAAAGTAACTGGCGTTACTTTTTTGAAAAAGTAACTCAGTTATATTAGCTACTCTAAAATTAAAAAGTAATGCGTTACTTTACTAGTTACTAGGAAAGTAATATAATTACGTAGCTCACGCTACTTGTAATGCCTAACTCCCAACACTGATGAGTTCTCTCTAAAAGTTCATCTTTCAAGCTCTTGTTTATCTGTAAATAATTCATACATCTTCCAATTATTTCCTCGACACATTCATGGTTCTTCCTGCAAATATATCAGTTTGTTGTGGACAAGAGTGTTTCTTTGCACAAAAAACATTATCTGATAAGTGGATCGAACCCTGTACCTGTGATAATATGACGTTTCAAACACGCTTGCCGCTGAGGCTTCCGATAAATCCATCACCGACAGGTGCTCTGGACTCACTTGTAAACGTTCAGATTCATTGCTAATGACTCCAGTTTCATTTGAGTTATCCAAAATATACTTTTTTTTTTAAACTGACAGATTTATGTTTTGCTGTTTTCATATTTCACCTTCAAATGTAACACTATCTTTTTCAAACGTGCTCATGTTTTTAGGTCGTGAACTTAACATTGTGGGTGGGACTAACAGAAACTGATGAATATTCAAATTTCATTAATCTGGTAACTTCTGATTGGGTGGGCCACATCTGAAACTGGGTGGTTTTAAAACAAAAAATAATTATAATTCCAACGCAGATTTTACTCATTTTTAGTGGTAGATTTTCCAACAATCATCTACGCAAATCACGAAGACGTCCGATTCCCAAATGAATATGAATCATTCTTTGGGTCGAATCTTTTCAGTGGATTGTTTTACAATAGTAGTTCAAAATATTTGTTCATGGAGCGGACCGATCATTTTGTTCAAACGTCATGTAAAAAAAAATTTTTTTTTACCAACAAACGTGTAAATTAAATATAAATTATAATTAAGTTTAGGTATTGTATGTGTCCCTGTCTAAGAAGATAGCCTTTACTACTTGATGTGGCATTACTGGAACATGTTAGACATGAACGTGTAATATTAGAGGTAGGGATGTGGGGCAGCACATGAAATAAGAACCACTGAATTGTTTTTTTGAACGGTTCTTTGAAATGAACGCTTTAAAGGAACCGATTCGTGGAAATGAGTCGGACGGCATCCGCTCTGAAAGCAATGACGTGTCGTGACAACATCAGTACACGCCTACCGCATCCGGAAGTACTGCGGGCTTGAGCATTTGTTTTGATGTCATCATAACAAGTTAAATCGTTGTGTTTTTACACCTTATTTACGGTCACTAAGTTGAAATCACTGCTTGAAATTAATATTGTTCAGCCTTTTTCGGAGTTCGAGGTCGGGAAGTTCAACTCAAGAAAGAAACGCAAATCCTCGGAGGAGCTGCTACGATGAAGAACAGGTTAAAATGATTTGCCATATAGCCGTGAAGCTGTACTCCGTTAATAACATTTAACGTTAAACGTCAATCATGGATTGTACAGCTCTTGAACTCGATGCTGTTAAATTTGCCAAATCAGCTGTATTCCACGATCAGAAGGGGAAATACAATGAAGCTGTTTTCTACTATAAGGTAAGATTCTCCTATTTGAATATATTGAATATATTATTATATATATTCTTTAATGGAGTTATCAGCTTGTTCCTTGTTATGACAATAACAGCTGCCATTAAACAATTTTCCTTTTCAGATTAATTCATATTTGAATATATATTAAATATTGAATATGTAT
>JAUMHG010000060.1:14807640-14821027 GCA_032359395.1 Enteromius anoplus | reverse complement strand
CTGACACACAGATATCTCAAATATAGTAGGTAGCACACAAATTCTGAATGCCTTTGGCAGATCTCAAATGAGCCATTCTAGATTTAATCTAGATTAATTTCAAAATTAATCTAGATTAAGAAAATTAATCTATGCCCACCCCTAATCAATATAAAATATTTTTTAAATGCATCCATGCTGAATGAAAGTATTTTGAATTTCTAAAAAAAAACAGATGAATAAATCTTACCAGCTCCAAACGTTTAAACAGTTGTGTATTTATTTACCCAGAACCATATACAACTGCAAAAATAGCTAAACTAATATGGTAGCATCAGCACGCTATTCTGAATACAACCTTGTGAATTTTTTTGTGGTTTACCAACAGTCAGCTGGCCTGTTTTCCACTTTAGCATAAGCATGCGAATGCTTGAAACGCACAAAGAAAACTAGGTCAGGGATAGATCATTTATAAAGTAGTCATATGACTCCATAATAATATTTCATGGTTTGTCTCATCCTTAAAGCAGTAGCATGGTTGTTATTGTTGTTGACGATCTGCAATAGTTTTAGAGTATCTGTTATACTACCCTATATAACAGAACTTGATATCTTTATCCTCAGATGCGGTTTCTGTTATATGGAGGTCGAGAACCTGCCTGCCGGGATTTACAATGTCATCCCCACTACCTTCCTGCCCAAACAGGAAGGCCCGTTCTTCCTGGACTTCAGCAGTGCCACTCCGCTGCGGGTTTCTCAGCTGCAATAAGAGATCATCAGCCCACCCGATTGTTTCTGTTGAAGATGCTCAAGACAGTGCTTATTGCTCACTAAAGCATGGATACGCTTGTTTGCCGAAATAAATAAGCACCACCCACAGATGGTACCTGACCTAGGGCCATATTTACCATGTTAGGGTGTGATAGATAGATAGATAGATAGTGTACGACTGCTCTGACTCCTGTGCTGTTGCAGTGCCATGCTTGGAGGTAGTGTGTTCAGTCAGCCAAAAACACGCTCCTTTAAGCTCCGCAGTTGCATTCAAAGATGACTTTGTGTGTGTAGATTTGACCTGAAATGAATGTTTTTCACTCAGGAGAATGCAATAAAACAGGGATGTATATTAATGATGTCTGATGATAGATCAGAGGGATCTATTTCTGTGTCTCCATGCCAAGGGCTCTTCCTCTGGTCTGTTCGCTGATATCAGGTAGAAAGACTTCCAAGTTGCAGGGCTTCTCTCTTCAGCAGGCACAGAATGAGTGCACCTTTATCAAGAAAAAGATAGACACACATCTATATAAAGGCTTTTTTGTTTGTTTTTAGCTTTTATCCCCATCATGTGCATCAAATGTCAGTTTGCGCGGTTTGAGTAACTATCTACCAGCACAGAGTACTGTATGTTTACAGAACATAATGGCAATGACCTGAATGTTCTTACACCTTAAACGTTTGACTGAATGTGATGTTCTGTAATGGGGATTGCTTAAATTTTCATTCATCTGCTCTAATGTATTTATTTGCAAATTAAAAAAGGTGTAAATGTTATTAGCTTTTTATTTATTTACCTCAGTAACACTTTTGCAATAAGGTGTTATTAGATGGCATATACTAACAATGAAAATTACTATTACATCTTTCAGTATTTATTACGTTTTTTGTTTATTTACATTATCCATTTGGCAGGTGCTTGGTTTTTATTTTTTGCGGTTTGTATATTCCCGTTTTTGCTTTTAATATATTAATACTTCTTTTCAGCAAGGATGGGTTAAACTGATCAAAAGTGAGAGTAAAGATATTTACAATGTTACAAAAGGTTTCCTTTTCAAATAAATGCTGTATTTAAAGTGAAGACTGGAATAATGGCTGCTGAAAATTCAGCCATCCTGCAGCTCGAAATAATAGAGCATGGCGCTAGCAACGCCAGGATCATGGGATCGATTCCCAGGGAAAGCAAGAGCTAAGAGAAATGTAAAACTGTTACTTGAATGCAATATAAATCGCTTTATATAAAAGAGTCTGGGTAAATTATTAATCAACATCAAACGTTTGAACCCAGTAGAGTAAGTTACTTAACATTATGGCTGGTCTGCCTCAGCAGCACTCGGTAAAGTCCAAATCCTTTCAAAGAGCGCGGGAACTTTTACATCACGCGCTTCTATTTTGTCATGGCAAGTAATATGCAAGATATATGGCTAAATATTATATGTTTAACAGTCGTTTATGTTAAAACTGCAGTCCGTAACTTTTTTGTGTTCAAAAATATACAACTTGAATCCATTTTCCAAACCGTGTTTTTTTTTTTGCTTGTCCTGAATACACCTAAAGTTTGTATTCAGACTACTTCGGGTAGGTACCACTGGTTTTCTTCCAGGTAACATTTTATTTCAGTCTGAAAACAATTACACAAACTTTGTAAACAACAAAAGACTTCAGCTATTCGCCATAAATCACTTAAATCCTGCTACAAGGTTTCTTTCCTCGCCACAGGTTCTCAAAATGGCAAGAACCAACATAAACTGAAGAAGAACGTTTGAAAAGGAGGGGGGGGAAGATGACACAAGGTCACACAAAAACAGCAAACAGAATACTGATTAGACTTGAAGCTGTCCATCTGTCTCAGAATCAGTGGCTACTACACACACACACACACACACACACGAGCTGAATGAAGCATTCAGTAATTGTCCTCTTCATCAGTGCAGCAAGACCCCCACCGGGATCCAATCGTTCCCATAAGCCTTCAACCCCCACCTCACAGTGCAAGTACAGTAGATCCAGCCTTTTATGCTACTTCCTGAACCATTAGTCTTCCAGAACAACATTTGAATGTTGAATCTATTGCTCTTTTTCTATTTAAACTGAAAATAATGATTGTTCTTTACATAGAGAGAGCATTGGACGGCATGCTGTGGATTTGGCTTGTGGAGGAAGGTGAACGTGACCGGTAAGGATCAGCCTGTAGCTGCTGCAGGTCCCTGGATGACTCTGAGGTGGTGACCTGTGATGCAGGTAGTTGGCTTCACATCCTTGTGAATCACCGTTACAGTGCAGAAGTACCTCTGAAGCTCTTGAGTCCTTTTTGAAGATGGAAGTCGTTGTGAAGGAAATGCTGATGAGTCCTTTGAGCATCAGACTGAAGCTAGATCATGCACACATGTCCTAGACAAACAAGAACTCAGTAACGGTTGAAACATTATATTGCCACACAAATGACTATATTTTTCATGGCGCGGTTACAAAGACAATAAAGACAACCAGTGGCATGAATCAACATCATAACGAATTTCCTACACATTTTATAAGCAAAATAACAAGTGCTAACGCCATCTTCAGATGCCATCTTGATCTGTTTTACAGAGCTTTTGTGTCCCTCCAATGGCAGGTTTGTCTCCTCAGCACATTGCGTCATGGGTTGCTTTTCTCACACCCGTGAGATGGAGTGAAAGTTCAGTCTGAAAGTTGGCGGAACATTCTAGACAGTGAGAGGAATGGGCTGGGATGACACACTGGTGAAGTGGAGGACAGGTGGCTGCCAGTGCCTCTCGCACAGAATGTGGATGAATGCATCAGATACATTGGTGTAGCAGGCATTGCAGTCACATCCCGTCTGTGGCTGGGGAGGGGTGCTGAGCCAGACCTATGGGGTCTTGGCCAACGCTCTTTCTGATTTCGTTTCGACTAAGTTTTAGAGACAGCAAACGGAAACGGCTATCCAGGCCAAAGGTTGTTTTAGTGTTGCTGATGCTGTTGTTATTGAGAACGTTGTCTAGTACGGCTTCGGCACCTTCTGCTCGGTCACCTGTACGCAAAGATTAACCCAGTTTATCAACGACATTAATTACAGAACAAAATAGAAAAAAAAGAAAGAATAAGTAATAAGAATAAAATAAAATAATTTTTTTTATAAAAACAACAATAAATCAATATATTATTATTATTATTATTAATTAAACTGTATGGTTTAATAATATTTAAAATTAATCAAAATAAAATATAAAAATTAATAATGAAATATTTAATATACATAATATACAAATTAATACAAAAAACTATTTTAAAATATAATAAATTAATAAATAATATAGTAATTTTTACTGTAATATATTTGTATGTTAATATTATGATTATACAGATAATACAGTGAATAGAAATATTATATATATACGTGTGTGTGTGTGTGTGTGCACTGTGTATTAATTGTGTATATAAATACAAACTCACGTATATATTTATGTTGTGTTTCTATATTAAATATGAATATTTTTATTAATAGAAATATATAAATGTAAATACATGTAAATATTGCATATACAGACACATATATTTAGAATTATATATTTTTATAGTAATATTAATTTAATATATCTTTAATAATTTCATTGAATGCAGTCATTAATATAAATGAAAAATGTGTATAATGCTGCAATATAATCAATCATTAAATCAGAATTCTTCTAGATATTTATATAAGTTAATGTTTTGAATATACAGCCCTCCTTGAAACAATTTTACCGAATAAATTAATTTGTTGTGCTTTTTCACGCTAAAACATCACCCAGCTATCCATCAGTGAGATTAATGAACCCCTCTAGAGGACACAGGTGCAAGCAGGCAGGAAACAAAGAAAAATTACATCGTCTCACAGGAGAAACGAGAGCAAGCCTTAATAGAATCCCTCACGTGCAAGTGCAGCGGTATTTGGGTCCAATCCGTCAACACAAACGTATCTAAGAATATCTCACCTCGCTCTAGGTCGCACTCGGGGGAGGAGGCGCCACTGCATTCGCTGCGTGGCCCGAGAATAGGAGACATCAGACTAAAATCAGACAAAGAGACTGTGCTGGGCAAGTCCAGACTGCAGGGGCGAGAGGAAGGGGTGGGGGAGGTCGAGGTCGAAGAGCCAGAGGAAGAGGAGGAGAAAGGACAGGTCAAGTCCAGAGGGCTGTTCGGCCCAGAACTGAAGCTACTGTTGGACTGAGTCTCCGAGTCTTCCTCGGACATGGCACTGGTGCTGCAGTTTTCGTCCTCGAAAGAGCCAGATGCCACTGCAGAAGACAGAAGAAAGATCAGATAAGGTGATACAGTCTGTGAAACATCCTTATGTGTTTTAGTAAATATTAGATTTTTTTATTTAATCGAATGAGGACTTGTTTCTATATGTGTTTTTCATTTGTATATTGTATTATAAACCAATTCTATAGCTTATGTACATAGTTACAATGTATATAGCTCTACTTAAATGAATAATTAAGCACAAGTTAACTGGTACTTACTCGAAATGCCATCAGACTCCAATTTGAAGCCTGACAAGTCTTCACCAATGACACCATCAACCTCTGCCCCTACGCCTCTCTCCCGCGGGCCAATGCCTGTGGAGCGTCTGCGCTCATGGATCTCATCGGATATCATCTCCAGGTTTCTCAGGGCTGACTTATATTCCCCTTTAGCCTGTGTCAGCTTGGCTTGGAGGTCATCCACATTCTTCTTCAGTTGCTTAAGAGGTAAAGACAGAAGAAAAAAATTACTCAACATTGAAAAAAAATTACACAGAAATATGGTGAAAAAAGAAAAAAGAAAAACACAGAGTAAAATGTGCTGGACTTAAATGAAGGTGTAGAACCATCTCAAGGATGATCAGAAAAAATGGACAGCACCTGAATTAAATAGTGTCACAGCAAAGGGTCTGAATACTTAGGACCATGTGATATTTCAGTTTTTCTTTTTTAATAATTGGCAAATATGTCAACAATTCTTTGTTTTTCTTTAAATATGGGGTGCTGTGTGTACATTAATGAGGAAAAAACAATGAACTTAAATTATTATAGCAAATTGCTGCAATAAAACAAAGAGTGAAAATTTAAGGGAGTCTGAACACTTTCCGTACCCACTGTATAGCCAAGACTTGTTCTTAATACAGTGGCAGTATTTATAGTTTTAAGCATAAACCTTATTGAAACTGAATTTAAGATAAAACTATTTGCCAGAATAAACTTACAGATAGAGACAGTTTACCCAAAAATGAAAAAAAATAAACAGTTGACCATTGACCGTCATAGTAGGACAAACTACTATGGAAGCCAATAGCTACCAACACACCTGATACACTAACATTCTCCAAAAACACCTTGTTTTGTGTTCAACTGAAGAAAAAAAATTATATAGAATAATTTGAATAAAAGATGACAGAATTTTGCACATTTTGTGTTTATTTAGTGTTTTTTTTTTATAGTATATTTACACAGTGGAAAACCAGACAAAATACTCTATTTGCACTATGTATTTATTTATCATGTATTACTTTTAACACAATTTCCATAAGTCCCTAATTACCTCAAGCTGCAAGTAATATTTTGCCTTCATTTCAAAGTAGGGCCTAACAAAGGAGAGAGGGAGAAAAAGAGATTAGAGATACTGTAAAGACCTATAAATAGCATCGTACATATCACCATGGCAACTGTTCACATATGCTGACACATTAGGCAAATGTTGAGTGAGAAGATAAGTAGGGTTGTGCTCCACCTATGATCCTGCTGAGTCACTATCACTGGTGAGAAACCCACCCTCGACTAAAGCTAAAGATATGATTGGGTTTACCATAGTCTCTTAAAGACGCTAGACTCTCAGCATTAACTAACTATATCCAAAAAATTGTCTACTTCGACTGGAAAACCATATCTGCTGAAATTATACAAGTAAATAAATAAAAAAATAACCTACAGTGTTTATTAATGCATAACCTAGCAATTGGGGTCTGTGCATACTTAGACTTGTTGATAGTGCGTTTGAGCTTCTTCTCCAGCTGCTTCATACGGCTCATGGCGGCGGTGTATTTAGCAGCGGTCTCCTTGTGCAGTAGCTCACTGCGTGTTTTTATCTGCTCCGCCTCCATCACCTACACACCAAAATATGGGATTCCTTTGTATTTTTCTGGTACACTTCCATCTCTGTCATCCCACACATTTGCATCACTCACTCGCTGTGTTGCGTGGTTGAGCATCTCCTGCCAGGCCGAGTCAAATTGCCGCTTATCTTCCTCCAACAGCCTTTGTTCAGCCAGGGCGATGGTCTCTTTGGCCGCCCGCAGTACCTCCGTGGCTCTCTGGAAGTCTTGTGTGGATCTCTGTGCTTCCAGCTGAGTCTGTGGAACAGTTAGAGGGCAGGAACGTCAACCATGCGTGTCTGATGGCAATGACAGCACCCAGTGCTCTGTCACGATTAAACTTAGAGCAGGGCTGGCAGATTGTAAACCCCCTGCTCAGAGAACCAGCTGGCTAGAGACCATGAGGCTCAATGGCTAAACACTTCCATCAAAAACACTGGATAATAAGAAATAATTTGCAGAGAATTACTGAAGAATGCAAACAATATTTACCAGTTCACAATTGATTTAGTCAGCAATATTTAATAGCTGATTGTTGATAGAATATTAACAAAACTAATAAGTGTGTGTGTATGTGTTTAACTCTTTTATTATTTAAAATTACTACAATGCTACAGTACAATCAACTGCCTGCAACATCCTCCAGCGTGACTGGTTTGGCAGTGGGTCAGTAATGGTGTGGGGGGGCATTTCTTTGGATATTATGCAAACAAAAGCTTTTATTTTTATTACTTTTTTATAAAAATCTCTATTCTTACCTAACATGCCATTTTAAAATACATAGTAATCAACAGCGTTTATAATCTATGAAGCAATCAGTGCTAGAGAAGGAGAAACTTTGCTCAGAATATCCTGCATGGTGACATATTAAAGCCACCCTTGAAATTCCGTTTTAAAGCCAGCCATGCTAAAGCCGTGCAAACATAATCCTTTCCTATTCCTTCACTTTTTAACTTTAATCTCCAAGTTACTCCCACTGACAGAAAAGCCTGTGGAAATCTCTTAGCGATTCAGCCTTCTTAGCCGAACAAAACTGGATAAGTTTTCAAACTAACCAATGGCAAGTAGGCAGTTTTACACTTTGAAGAGATTAACAGTGTAGAGAGATCTTGTAATTCAGCTCAATTTAGAGAAAATCTTAACGTAATTCATACAAGGTTGATGTTCTGCATTGGAATATTAGTAAATTTAGGCATAAAAAAGCAGCATAAATATTCTACCTAACATTTAGTTTTATTGTTTTAAGATGAAAGTCATACCGCCTGGTCAAGGCAAAAAGGATAAAACTGAAAAGTTTGGATATGTCTGTGATTCGCTTCTGTACTATAAGACCTTGAATGCTATGAGAAAGAAAACTGAATATGTACAGTATCAAACACAGTTCCACAGATATGCAGTAATCCCAGAAATAATTTCCTCCATCGGTCCTATCATTGTCTTTCATCTGAGAAAGCTCAATCCATTTACTTTTTCTTTCCCTCTTCCTCCATCCCTTCTTCACTCACACACAGGCTATTTTTAGCTCAGGCTTCAAAGTTGATTTGAGGCTGCCGCATTGCCACGCTGACAGCAGGGGATCGCTGCAGATGGCAGGACAGACCTCCAATCCAATCAGTGAAGGACACAGACGGATGGTGCCAAGTTGGGAAATGAAATGAGTGTAATTTAGCAACATAAGACAATGCTCAAGCTATAGGACTTTAAAAATGGCCAGTACACTAAAGAATTCAGAAGATGTCAAACTTTGGGAGATTTCATGTTCACGCAGGGGAAATATTTTGTAAATATTCATAAAAATTGCACTGGGAGGTCAAATGTTATTTCCTGAGGGGTAGCGTGTTAATATTAACTGCTTCAAATCAGTTCCACTGCACAGCGAGGCACTAAAATCAACTTAATCTAACATTTAACAAGCAGCACAAAAATCATTTATTGAATCATTTTTTTGTTCAGCTGACTTTTACACAGAGAAGCTGATTATTAACTTTACTGTGAATTCATGGGCAAAAAATGTTGTACTTTTGTTTATGAAAAAGTCCTCTTAAATCAAAGCTTTGTCTTCTTTCCACCCCTGATTTTATTGACTCCAGCTTCAACCACATTCTGACCAAAAATAACGCCATGGCAATCTTAAAATGAGATGTTTTGGTTCAATGGTGACCCAGCTGACATGCTGATTTGATGTTCTTAACCAATTGTCCTGCTTTTATGCATCTCATTTCACATGGCATAAAAACAAGGCCATTTTGACTCTTTCTGACCTGGAGATCATCCTACTGAAGACTAATGCTTTTATTGCTTCAACGCACACTGCAATCGGACTTCGAGCTTAAACGTGGGACTTCAAAGTTTATGTTATCAAACATTTCTATAGTAGAAAATAAACCTTGGACTGATTTAGGACTGAAACTACATTAGGGTTTCCCTTAAAAAAAAAAACCCTGAATGCTATGTCACAAATATAGCTTAACATTGCGATAAACATAGCCATTCTAAACCAACTTATTGTTTAGAGATTACTGACTGAAGGTTTTGACTCATGATTGCCATAAATCAGATTTGGTGGCATGTGGTCAACAGTATAACAGTTCACCATCAAGAAAGCATACATTCAGTCCAATCCCCAATTCCCCAGCAAGGGTCATGAGGACTCCCACAAAAGAGACACAATTTTCACCCTCATTCCTTTGAGTACTATGGTTGATTAACTTCCTGCCAACACATGTGCCATGTGAGGATAGATACAGGAAAAATAATCATTTAGAAAAGAGTGGGAAAGATGAGAGGTAGCAACCGATGAGATAAAAGCATTTACAACTGTCCCTCCTGACTTACAGCAAAACATTGCAGAATATTATCAGACGGGTTTCATTGCACTGCCTAAATATGACTCAATGTTTGACTGCCAAAATGATGTAATAAAGCAGATTTTCCTCACATAAGTAAGTAACAGAGAACTGAATTTTGCAATTGCCACCAGCTTTTCAGAGTGATTAAATCTTGGATGGTTCAAAAAACCTTTTGAACACTAAGAAAGGCTGAATTAAAGGTCAGGTTTAGGCCTATTTTATGCTGTATAAGGATAATTAGGGGAGTGAAAGGATACTTAGAAATACTAGTACTGACACATTCTGGGTCACATTGGTCATAAAGTGAAGGAATTTAAACTACTCATTTTTACGAGAAGGCAAAAGTGCTGCAGTAGGACTCTAAAGAGTTCGATGACACTCACACATTGCTGCAGGTGTTTTAAGCTGTGCCGCCCATCTGAGCAATGCCCACTTCTAAAACTGTAGTGCTGAGTGACATCATTGAAATCGTTATTTATCGGATATGACAAATCGGCAGCATAAAGGTCCTTGTCTGTGTTTAGGTGCACTTCGAGGACGCATCACAGCAAAAGGATTTCCCTGGCTCTTCTAAAACACAGGAGTTCAGTGTTATATGTAGACAGAGTCTAATGTTTACAGCATAAGCGTTGGTACTTATTTCTTATTTCTACTTATTTGGTACTTATAACACGAGGATAGCTAATCATTATGCAAGTTATTTACAAACAGAAGTCTCAAAAGTACAAGTGGCAAAAACAGAATGTTTACAATTTTAATTTAATTATTTTATTGAAATTAAATTTTTTAAATAATACTTCTTTTAAGCAGGAATGCATTAAATTAAATCTTTTTTTTTTTTTTTATCATTCTAGTCATTAAAAACTCCCAAAACGGTATGCATCACAACTCGAGTACCGGACTGCAGTAATATCAGCTGAAGATTCAGCTTCACCACCAGAGAAATAAATTACATTTTAAAATGTATTCAAATAGAAAACAGACCCCATTGACTTTTTATTACACAGACAAAAAAAATCTCTTCTATTGTGTTCTGCAGAGGAAGGAAAGTCATACAGGTTTGGAACAACATAAGGGTGAACAAATTCCTTTACAACTATCAAAATACTGAATCACGTCACTTCAAAAATGTTATTTAGATTTTACTTTCATAACAAGGTTTCAAGGTTCTTGAATAATAATGCTAAAGTCTTCAAAAATCCAACCTGGTAAAATCAGTTTACAAGCATACAGGAAGAGCACTGAACAGAGGCTGAAAAACTGATGTATATATACTGTAATTATATAGAAGGTGGAAAATGTGTGTGCATTATTTAAAAGAGCTCTTAATGAGAAACGTGTTCTGAATTATTAATATAAAAACTGGATTGAAATATCATTCAACCTCGAACCAGCAGACCAGTCATACACGGTGATGTTACGCTTTCCTGCATTCATTCTATACCTCATCACTGATTCCATCTAAACTCAAGAGTCTTCAACGGCTTTCAAAGCTGAGATATACTGACAGCTTCAACTGCAGAGGCCCAGTGACCCATGATTTTGATGATTTTTTTTTTTTACGTACTCTGATGGACTCAAAACTTTAATACTTTAAAGTGGGCCAATCTAAGCACATCAAAGCACAGATAGGAAACGCTAAAATATCCTCAGCTCAATCTCTAGTTTGATGAACAAGCTCGGAACGAGACGTTTTCACTTCTGAAAATGATAGTACAATTTCATGGTATCTTTAACGTAAAATGAGACCGTGCTTTTTATTCAGGGGTGCACTGGAATGTATCAGATCAAAAATATGCTGTAGTTTAAAACAGACACCTGTTTCTCTAAACATAGCAAAAGTATAAAGCAAAGTGATAAAAAAAGGAAGTGGTAAATCAAGAACAAGCTCAGAAGAAAAAAGATTGGCTCTAATTAAGGTATTATTTGAATTAGAGGGGATTTCCACTGATGTTTTTGACAAAAACTGGCAACATCGGTCATAAACGGTTATTGGAAATATTTTTCTAAATATACTAGTGGGAATTTAAGGGGGTGGGCGATCAGCGAGAGACAGAGCGGGGTTGGGTGAGGGAAAGAAAGAGATTGCAAACTGCAGAGACAAGCAACAGTTTAAGCTCCACTGCAGTCAGGCTCACTGCAGAGAGACGCTACACGGGAGAGAAGACAGAGACATGAGACTGATCACGCAGAGTAGACGAGCATGATATTTTATACACGTTTTAGCTTTGTAGCCATCTTTATGATTGAGTTTAATTTATTGTTTAAATGTTACAGTTAGGGTCAACTGGTGTATCAAATTAGAACAACCTGTAAGTGTGAAAGCACATCCTTCAGCACAATGAAGACAGTTTAAACCAGTGCAAATTATTCATAACCATATTTTTCATAATTAAGGACCTTGACAACCCAGACGGGACTGTTTCCATAAAAACGCTGCTGTTTGTCCCTGAGGAAAACAAGAACTTCTACGGACACATCGCTCTCTTTCACCAAGGAAACTGCCTAAAAAAAAAATCCTGTGCTTTGTCAGGGAAATTAAATAGGCCATTTATAATTCTTCATGGAGTGAAAAACACAACACTATAAACTTCCTTGCCCCAGTTTGAGAGTGGGTCAGCGCTCCTGTTGTAACGGATTCAGTCAATTTAAGTTCACTAAGTGTTGTATAAAAACCTGAGGAACTTTGCTTTTACAAGGAAGTCAAAGCAAAGGCAAAGGCACTAACCAAGATCAACTGATAATCCGCTCTTAAAATAGCACAGGCTCCAGAAAAGAAAAGTGAACTGAGAATTGAGCATTTAAACATTCACTCTCTCTCAGCAAAGTGTTTCGTGCTCTGCTGAAGGAAGCCAGCCACCTGTGACAAATCCAGCGTTAATGCTATACTGTGCCTTCCAGCTTACAGCAGATAACAAGATGATAGCACAGCAATCTCCAGAGGGGGATAAAAGAAAACACAGCACAGACGAAATAATGGCACGCCAATTAAAAACAGACGTTGTGTGGGAGACGTTGGCTTTAGGGAGATGATATTGGGTTCTTGTTTTGATTTTCTTGGCCTTACCTGCCGTGCCACCCGCCGGGCCTCCCAGTAGGGTTTTGATTCCTCCACCGCTTTCCCAATCTTCTTCACCAGCTCGTCCAATTTCAGAGTGGCTTCCACCAGCACCGAACGAAACTTTTGCCTAGCCTCCTAGATACAAATCAAATATAAACAATCAGATGGTTATATCAGAACCATATCGGTTATTAGCTTATATTAAATTTTATTTATAATCTCTGTTGATATTGAATATATGATTGTGCATGATACAATTAGGTTATAAAGTAATCATTGAGAACATAATTTAATAACCAATAATAATATAAATATTTTATATATTGTTTTCATTCTGTAGCCTACTATTATAATGTTGTGATTACTTCATATAATATTGTAAATTTATTTGTAGCATTTAAATGTAATTCATTTAAATTAAAAATATATATTTTAATTATTTTAATATATCATTTTAATATTGGCCATAATATACAAATAAACATCACCTTAATTGGTATCAGCCAGAATGATAATTTTTTATAAATTTTTTTATAAAAAAAATTTAAACATTCCCATTTTATTACATATAAAAATATATATTTTATATATTCCCATTTTAAATATATATATATA
>JAUMHG010000060.1:14761158-14789821 GCA_032359395.1 Enteromius anoplus | reverse complement strand
TACGTGTATATATACACATACGTATACATACGTGTATATATACACATACGTATACATACGTGTATATATACACATACATATGTATGTGTATATATGTATGTATGTGTGTATATGTATATATGTATATTTATGTATGTGTATATATATATATATATATGTATGTGTATATATGTGTATATATACATGTATATATGTATATATATATATGTATGTGTATATATGTATATATATATATGTATGTGTATATATGTGTATATATCTGTATGTGTATATATGTGTATATATCTGTATGTGTATATATGTGTATATATGTATATATATATATATATATATATATATGTATGTGTATATATGTGTGTATATATATGTATGTGTATATATGTGTATATATATGTATGTGTATATATGTGTATATATATGTATGTGTATATATATGTATGTGTATATATGTATGTATATATATGTGTATATATATGTATGTGTATATATGTGTATATATATGTATGTGTGTATATATGTGTATATATGTATACATTTTAATTCCACTTTATTTGGAGTTTTACTTGGGCACAATGCCCTTTTTTTAAATTAAACTTAAAATGTGTGTTACTTCCTCACAGTTAAAGGGCATTAAGTACAAAATTAGTTGTTCCAATTCAGTATACTGAAAGCACAATTGCATGGCTTTTTATTAAGTACATAAATATAAAAATGTATGTGTAGTATACTGAGCATGAAATAAATGTATGGTATATACATGTCAATTATATTTAATTTTCCCCAAGGTACATAAGCCTACTTGCAGAATTTAGAATTTGGCTTTATAAAGTGCTGAGATTTTTGTTCCTGAATTTTTACATTCAAACATAACATTTCAGAAAAGGAGTGATATCATTTTTTATGCAATTTTTAAATTAAACCAATCAGCTGGGAAAGTATGGTGATATTTATTAGAACATTACTCTTTTTACCTGTGTCTTACCTTAAAAAAAGGATTATTATTTAATTATGCAGTAGATTGTTCAATAAAATATATATTCAACACTTAAAAATATGAGTCATTGCATTAGAAATCAGATGTAGTCATATAAATTATAGCACAAGCACACTTTTCTAATAAACATTTGAGATTTTTTTTTGTGACTTTAAAATGATTATGTTTCTTATTTAAAATATCCTACTTTAACCCTAAACACAACTCAATGTAGTCCATCTTTAAATTACAAGTGTAAAAAAACGATGCTATGGATATAGATGTCCAATTAGGAGGGCCATTTTATATATATATATATATATATATATATATATATATCAAGTACATTCTCAAGAAGTTTTGACTGTGGAGGTTGTCGGCATGTTCACACCTTGTAGTTTATAAAAACTGGCATGACAAAAGCTCAGCATATGTTCACTTTGGCTGCAGGCAACATTGTGACTCAATTTCATTTGCTCAACAGCTTGTCAGTATCATGGTTTCCTGTCTAATATACGTTCCTGTATCAGGGTTTCCTGTGTCTTTCTTGCATTCTGAAATATTCTTAATAAACTTAACGTTGCAGTTGTGGCAACATCACACTTTGGTATCAGATGCCACAGAGGTCAAAACACACGATTAAGTTGCTCGTTGCTTGCAGATGTGATGTTAATACATGTAGCTTATGCTGTGCCTGCTCTCTAGTTGACTTCCTCCAAGGAACATTTTAAATATGTCATTCTTGATTTGCAATCTTTGTAGCTACTGTAGCAGATTGGCTAGAGGAGGACAGAAAAAGAGGTATTGTTAACCTTCTGCTTGCTTTGCCGCTGGCCGTAGAGCAAAGTAGTATGCGTGTGCACATGCCAGCTCTCATAGGCACTCGCTGTGTAGAGGGAGATGGGGTTTCTGTGCTATTTTAATTGTGATTTCACAGTTTTTGCGTGAAAATAAACACCATTGTAGAATAAGAACCCCAAAGATAGTTATTTTTAGTACTGAGCTATAAATGAAATCCTCCATACGGCAATATAGGTTTCTAGCACTTGTGTCTTCCTCAGTCAACATTTGATGACAGTTTTCAGTCCGCTTCTCTGTGAAAACATCTGCCAAGACAATAAAGCTTGGTTTTTAACTGCATTTTGATTTATGTTATTTTTGTTATCTGTCTTTCTTGGCAAAACGGCTTTCGACAGTACAGACTGCATTCAGCTTGCTTTGTTTTCAGCTTCGTATTTGCACAGAACCGCTTTTGACTCTCTCCAACTCCTCTCTGTGTGTTTGTGTTGCGACAGTTATGAATGACATCATTACCACCATGTTCAATAAGAAGTTCCTGGAGGAGCTCTTCAAACCGCAGGAGCTGTACTCCAAGAAGGCCCTGAGGACAGTGTTTGACCGACTCGCTCACGCCTCCATCATGAGACTCAACCAAGCTAGTATGGACAAGGTAAAATCTAAAGTCAATGATGAATTGTCATTTTCCTGAATTGTTTGCATTATCTCCTTGTATATTTGCCTAGTGAGATCTTCTGCAAATACCTCTGTATTCATGGTAAACAGATCAGGGTTTACTTTTGAAATGAGCCAAAGTTATAGAGTAACACTATTCTATTTTGATCTTACTTTAAAATATTCATTAAATATTATCAGGTTATGATAAACGAAATGGTGTTGAATGGCTCCCTCTGGTGTGTAATATGATGAAATGACTACTTTTCTATGCGCAGCTCTATGATTTGATGACTATGGCATTCAAGTATCAAGTCCTGCTGTGTCCTCGCCCTAAAGACATCCTCCTTGTGTCGTTTAACCACATGGATGCCATCAGGGACTTTGTGAAAGACACTCCCAGCATCCTCAGCCAAGTGGATGAAACGAACAAACAACTCGTAGAGGTAGCAAGGCGCTTTTAATCAGTATTTTTTCATTGTCAGTAACTGTTAATGTAATATTATTTCACACCAGTATTATTATTATTATTATTAATAATATTACATATTTTCGATATTACTATATAATTGTCAGCTTTAAAAGTGTATTTTGCTTGTAACTCCTAGATCTATACACTTTTATCTGGTGGAGAGTTTCAACTAATAAGACAGACACTCCTCATCTTCTTTCAAGATATGCATATAAGAGTAAGTCTTTTTTCTGTTTTGATATATACACATTAATACAGAATACTCAAAAATCCAATATGTAACTTTTGGTCATGTTTATGAATAGGCAGAAAAGACATACCTATTTAGGCCTACCTAAATAGGATGAAACTTTTTTTGTTTTAGGTATCAATTTTCCTGAAAGACAAAGTACAAAACTCCAATGGACGATTTGTTCTCCCCATATCAGGCCCAGTTCCGTATGGGACGCATACCCCAGGACTTATAAGGTTAGCAGGATAGGATTTTGCAACTGTTTCTTGCAGCAAAACACATTTTTGCATTGAAACGGCTGAGAATGGCAGGATTTTAAAGAAATAGCTGCTTATTCATAGTTGTGCATATATTTGTTCCGAAACGACCTCCCTCGTTTAGAACTGACGTTGAGGGTTTATAGTTAATTGCATTATCAAGAGCCTTGGACATTTTCTAAATATAGCAGGGTCTGTGTTTAGACTGTGACAGAAAGAAGTATTTTAAAAGAGGTTAGTGGTAGTTGGCATATTTGATGTCCATCAACTGTTTTTTTTTTTTTTTTTATCATTTAGATATAATACTATATCCCTTCAGCGTGATACAAGACCCTCCGCTTCGCGTCGGGTCCTGATCACACTGTCGAGGCTTATTTCTGCGATAACTAGCGGCTGCTTGTATATTATCCCTTACTTATATATTTTTTTCTTCTAGAGAGGCTGTAAAATGGTTGATCAATTTTAATTTTATAACTATTTATTCCCTAGAATCTTTAGCTGTAGTGGTGAGGAGGTGAGAAGGACGCAGTTCCGTGACGGTGGCAATTACTATGGCGCTCTCCGTGAGGGTTCTTTTGAAATGTACGGTGATCGAGTCATCAAACTGGGCACAAACATGTGAGCATCAACCACCTTCTACTAATATTCAGTAGTGGAATGATATGACTCGCCCCTTCAGATGCAGGGCTGTAATTCATGACGTGTTAAGTTTTATCTGTTGTAAAGCATCATCTCTAATTGATATGTGAATAATTTAACTGCAAACCTGAGACAGGTTGCCTTTCACTGGAGCATCAGCTGTACTATTGTCCTGTTTGTTCAATTAGGTACAGTGTGAGCCGCCCTGTTGAGACACACATGTCTGGAACCTCCAAAAACTCCTCACAGCACATTAAGGTCGGATTATGATTTGATTATGCTTTGTTTGTTTTTAATCTTGTTGACTTTTTTATATATGTAGGTCTTTTGATCATAAAAACAAAATGGTTCAACAAAATTATGAAAATGTGTAATGCTAATGTAATATTTAAAAAAATTCATACACTTCTGAAGGTCAACACAACTCCAAATCCTTTGGCAAAGGAAGAGCTAAACCTGCTTGCTAGACTAATGGGAGGTCTGGAGGTGCAGAAATCAGTTAACACTGACTCTGGTTTCCGTGTCAACCTTTTTGCCACTGACGAGGAGGAAGAGTAAGTATTTTTTTGAATTTTGATACTTTTGATAATTTTGCATCTCAGTAAAGCCCCCCAATAAAAGCAAAATAATGCCATTGTTGAAAGCATATGTGTAGATTTTATTTATTTCTAATTATTCTAATATTCTAATAACTAATATAGTGATTTTTATATAAATGAGTTGTAGCAATGAATATAGTGCTGCTTGTGTAAGTTTTATTTTTAATAATAATTATTTCTAGAAAGGATGCAGTTCCATAAAAAACATTTAGCAACACAGCTATTTTCAACATTGATTTAAAAAATAAATAACGTATATTAAGGGCAAATGAGCATAATATAATGATTTCTGAATGATATTATGACACTGAAGACTGGGCTAATAGCCACTAAAAATTCTGTGTTGTAAAGTATATTAAAATAAACATTTATTTTCTGTTATAATAATATTTCACAATGAATTAATATCAATATTGTACTGTATTTATTCAAATAAATGTATTCTTGGTCAGAAAAAGACTTGTTTTTATGTAAAAAACATTATGTGATTTAAAAAAATCTTAATTATTCCAACCTTTTGACTGGCAGTGTATATACGCAGTTTAACAAATACAAGTGTATGTTTATATCCAAAAATAGGCTTTTAAAAATGTTCATGCAAAATGTAATGTATTACTTTTTATTGTGGAGTAAAATGTGACCCTGCCATGTTCTTGACAGGTTTTGTGAGTCAAACATCACTGTGTGATGAAAATGCAGCTAGACATATCAGTGAAATAGATGCTGTTTGCGTGAGATTTCAGACAAATATTTAAAAAACTGATTATCCCCACAGGGAAGCTTTGATATCAAGACCGGATGAGCTTTCCTATGAAGTTATTAATATCCAGGCAACAAAGGTAAGGCTGAATGTTTGTATCCTTGTGGAGTAATAAACTTAAACATAAATCCTTGACCTCAGAAAAAACATTGTAATGCCCGATTACTAGTGATCCACCCACACTGAGAGGAAGTTCTCAGCTTGTCTAATTGGTTCTTGACTGGCTTAAGGCTTTGAGTCTTAAGTTAACTTTAAAGTACCAGAGAGCATGACAGTAACAACTCCCCTCTGACTGGCTCATTTCAGGACAAACAGACCAATGCAGAGCTGGCTAAGATCATGGGGGAGTTTGGAGAGATGGGAGAACCCGCCCCCAGTTCCAGCAGCAAGGGCGACGACCTCCTGGCCATGATGGATGGATTGTGACTTAAACTTGATGTTCCCTTTGACTGAGAAGAGTGACTGAGCTGTTAAGCAGGGGGAAGTGCTAAAATGTCTTTCTCAGCAAAAAGGCCTTTGGTCTGGAGCTGCAGTGACATTCGTATATATTTAGAACGAGAACTAAGCTCAACAAGAAAGTCTCTCTTTGAGAATTTCACACAATTTTCCTCTCCTGCCACCCACTGAATGTGAGAAATGCAAAAAGCAGGTGTAGAAATGTAATATGCGTCTTGCTGTGGGACCATATTCACTTTTTCATAATCGTTCCGTCAAGTTCCTTTGGACCTACTGAGACAGCACAGGCCATATCATCACATATTTCAGCGAATGGTTTGGCTTCAGGCTTCAAAGAACCGTCTGTGAGGCTTTGATGTCACAGACACTTCTGTGACATTTAGATCAGTGGAAAGAATAAAACGCCTTTTCTGGACCGTTTTAGTCGTCTAAGAGGACAATCCGTGCACATGGAATTCATTTAAATCTATTTGATGTGCAACCGAGAGGTGCAGGATATGCATCCACACAACAAGCACTCATTAAGACAAGGTAATCGAGGAAACCGAAGTGCACTTGCAGTAAATATTTAGTGCAGATCCTAAGAAATGCTTTACAGGAAGCCCCAGGACAATTAAATGTGTGTGTTTTTTGTCTTTATTTAAAGGGAGTGCAACAAAGTCAGGTATTTCAAGCTCAAGAATTTAAAATGTCTTAAGAGTGTGCAGTTTTTGCATTATGTAATGTATACATGAAGCCACCTTCCATGGAAAGAAAGCAATGCAATATGTATGGGGGATTGTTTATTTTTCATAACCATAATATAGAGCTTATTTATTAAGGGGTTAATGTACTGAATGTTCATTTGTGTCTGTTTAATAGATTTGAATGTGAAATAAAGTAAATCTTTTTGCAAACAATGACTGGTCAATATACCAAAGGTCCGTGTTTGTGTGCAAATAAGACTTTATTGTTAAAGTAATAGTTCACACACAAATTAAAATTTGCTCACACTAAGGCCATCCAACATGTAGCATAGATGAGTTTGTTTCTTCTCTGGAAACACTTGAGAAATTTAGAATTACATCACTTGCTCACCAATGGATGAAAGGGTGCTGTCAGAATGAATCCAAACAGCTAATAAACTTCACACAAGTAATCCACACAGCTTCAGACCATCAGTTGTGAAGCGAAAAGCTGTGTGTTTTTAATAAACAAATCCATCACTTAGGCATTTTAACTTTAAACCGTTGCTTCTTTCCTGATGAAAAAACAGCATTTGCTGGTTAGGTATGTTTTGAAGCTGGTCCTTTTGCTGGTTTATGCTGGTCATGTTTTGGCAAAGGTTCATCTTAAACCAGCGAAAGGACCAACATAAACCTGCATCACAGCTTCAAAACATCCCTAACTCAATGTGTTGTTGTTAAATGTTAAAAGTTTGCGTTTTCAAAGAAGAACTCACCTGCATCTCGGATAGCCTGAGTTGAGAAAATTTGAAGGGAAATTTTTATTTTTGGCTAAACTATTCCTTTGAGGTAAACCGAAAATCAATTAGGTTAGTGCTTCTTTGTGTACACTAGATGGCGCAATGGAATAATGCAGCGTCATTGACATCATGAACAGAAAGATTGCTTATCACAAATGTAATGTTTTAATTATTGTTATTAAAGAAATGAACATAGAAATAGTCGCTAAGAGGTAGTCACTCCAATGTAAGCTTGTGACGTTTGATACAATCGAGTTCAGAACTTCCAGCACAGAATTTTGTAATAGGCCAAAATCTGACAGTGGTTTAATGTGAAGGGAATGTAAACTTTTGAAAAGAAGCTACTGTTATTGCATTTCCCCCATAATTCTCCAGGTTTTTCTATGCCACATGCTGTTTAAGCACTTGAACTGTTATGACTTTTCCAGACAAGCAATACTGAAAACCCCTGTGTTCATTTGAATAGTCGTGGGAGACGAATCTCTCGCCCACACAGTTATGAATGAATTGCTGTCACATTTGTTCCTCCATGGGAAAAAGCTTCTAATATTCATTACCTGTGCTTTTTTGACTCCCACAGCAAAATATTTTGACATGATGTGACACTGCTGCATTTCTGGGACGCCTGATGTTCCAGAACATCATGAATATTATTAAAAACAATTAAAACAACTTTTTTAATTCCAGTCATGTCAGCTACACTGCAAAAACATTAAAGCTGTTTGCATTTAGAAATCTCTAATATATTTACTTAAAATAAAACTTAATTATAATTTATATTTATTTAGAAATTAAATTATGTAGGTATATTATAATTATTATTATTGTTATTAAATGGTATGTATTGACATGGGTACAGTTATTTGGACATGTCAGCACATTTTCAAGGTAGAGTAAAGCTGTTAGTGAATGATTTCTTATTTCTTGGAAATATTGTAGAAATAAAATATGTAATCCTTTTTTAAGAAACTGGCACAAACGTTCACAAAAAGCCTCCAAATATAAGCACAAAATAAAATTTTCTTTATAGTTTTTGATTTCGCAAGATAGTAATAATTTAATAATAACCAAATTTTTATCTTTTTAATCAATTTTTATTGCAGTACAACACTTATTCAAGAGAGGGTTATTTGAAGGAAAGTAATACAGGTTATGGGACAGACTGTGAACGCTAGGTCTAGATGTTATAGTAAGGAGTGTGCTTGTGAAATTGTCCTTGCAGTCTTTCTCAAATTCCACTGCTTCTTTATCAGACATGGGCACTAGTAAAGTATGATTCACAGTTTCCACCCCACACACCGTGGGTTGGCCAATGTTTAGCCACAGGCTTATAAAAGTGTTTAATGTGGTTTAAGGCAAAGGCCATGCTGAGTCAAGACAGGAAGACAGCACAGCCTTAAATCAGTTACTGCCCTTTAAAACACTCTCTGTTTGACATGCAGCTCTGCACCATCCCACTGAATTGAAACTTGCTGTTGTGGGTGAAGCCGGTTAGTTTGGAGGGATCTAAAATTGGATACGATATCGAGGGTCTTGTGAATGCAAAAAAAACCTTGCTGTACAGAGGTAGATTATTATTCATCTATTTACCCTTTAGTCTTGGATGTAATTGATGTGTGATGTTTATTTCACCTAGCACTGATTCTTGAGACACGTTTCTTTCTTAAAGTGACATAATTTCCACGTTAATTAATTAAAATAATTACATTATGTCAAGAATGTTCTTAATGATTCTATTTATTTTAGCAAAATTGTGTCACAACACATGACCTTTAAAAACCATGTCTTCATATAGCACATTTTTTTATATTAATAAACATGCATATTTTTAAGAAACATTGCTATGATGGAGCTGAAAACTATTTTCACTATTTTTTTTATATTTTCTGGTAAAAACGTTTAAGTATAAATATTTTAAACATTATTTTGTTTCTGGCATCTGTTGACACTGATCTATATATTATTATAGATAATATAAAAAATGACAGACCAGTGCTGTTGACCCATATTGTGTGATGACAGGCACTTTCTTTTTCTGCAAGCAACATCAATAATAAATATATATATGAAGTGTAGATAATAATGCCTAATACGTTTTATCGAGTTTTACTGTTTAATTTCGCGCATGGCGATTAATTTCCATCTTTTTTTTTTGACAAAACTGCACATTTGTCTAAACTTGACTTGAGTTATGCAGTAGTACTCTACTACTCATTAACATAGTACGTACGTTTATCATTCCACACTAGAGAAGAATGCCAATCTCCAGAAAGCACGTAAGGGGGCGGGGACAACAAACGACGTTTTCTATTGGCCGCGCCGCTCCGTCACTCATAGCATGTGCGTCATTTCCGTTGTCAGGTGGTGCTGCTATGGAAAGATGTGATCAGTTGTCCTAAGAAGGCTTTTCCCTCAAAACCTCTATTGGTAAACGTGAAATTTCTCCGGCTCGCTTGAAACAAACCGCTTCGTGGTGGAGTGTAAATGTCGCTGCACCCCAGCTGAACGTTTAGTCTGCCAGAAATGAGTGGGAATTAGTGTACGACAGAGGATTCCCTCGGCGGTTTTGGTAAGTTGTTAAATGGCCCGTCGGTCGGCTGAGGAGATTTTCACAGTCCGTTAAAGGGACACGGTGAACTCATTGGCTTTCTGGGCTTTAATTTCATCTTGAAATTCAGATAAACGCGCTTTTGCATCGATTAAACTGTCGTATTTTTAAACGTGTTGCGACATAGACTATATAAGCAAGAATACAAAGTAAAATAAGCAAGTTTCGCTTGCAAACGCTGGACGACTCGAGTAACGTTACGCTCGAGTAACGCTTTGTTTTCTAACACATGCTTATTTAAGTAATTTATAATCAGTGGTTATTGTTATATTTTGGTTGACAGCGTTCGTCAGTGTACGCAGTGTACTCGGTTGTGATCATATTGCAGTGCTCATATCTCTATTCCCTCTGCTGTTTTAACTATAAATGGAAACATTAGTCACTTGTTTTTACACACCACAAATCTTAGACATCCAAATATAAAAAAAAACGTGTGCAAAAACGCGCATCTGATACGGGTTGCATCAAGTTGCCAGGTTCTCAAGTTTGCAATGCTTGCAGTGACAGCTAGTATATTTAGATCTAATCAAATATTAAAATGTTCTGCTACTGTGTGGATCAGAGCGTTTAAATCATGCAGGGATGATATTTCACTTCTGTGATGTGGATAATGCCATAAGATGACCACACTGCATCATTCAGTCTGATAAATTCAAGGCAGTATTAGCAATCCTTTATATAGCATGATTTTATCAGCAGCGTGTTGTTTATTAAAACGAGGGGTTGTTCATTATTTAACTATGCTTTTTGTTTTTGCAAAACTGATTTTTATTTCACAAAAGATGATGTTAGTATCAGAGACTAACAGCGTTGGTCAACATTCACTGAGACCGTCTAGCATTTCCTTTTGTGTTCCACAGAAAAACGTCATGTTTGAAACAACACAACTAATGACAGTTTTCTGTTTACTGATGTCGGCTTCCTGAGAATTCCATTCAGTAGCTCTGAATTGGATTCAAGATTGTAAACATACGTGCTGTCTGAGAGATAATTTAAACTGCGTTTAGGTTTGGCATGACCTAAAATTATTACAGATGGTTTATTACCAACCATGATATCTTTCGTTTCCTTTGAGGTTACAGTTCACATTCTCAGCCTTGTTTGTGCCAATGCACAGACACGGTCTTTGCAACAAGCCTCGGTGCTTTAAAGATGTCAGATTTCCAATGATGCATGTCAAAAGGGTTGATTAGAAAGCAATCACGTCTCTCACCCCCGTCTGTCACATTGTCAACAGTCTGGGTCCAGAAAGACAAAAAGCTGTAAACGTGTGAAATGATCTGCGATAACTGCCAACTGTACCCCCTCCTACGTCCTCGAGACAAGCTGTGTGATCTGTTGCAGGATTACATTTCTCATTTAAAAGTACAATGCAACCAAGCTTATAGCTAAAATGTGAATCACAGCTGTCTGTAATTCAAAATTCAGAAGCTATTTTAGTTCTACTTTATATGTATTTGCTATTAGAGCACATTGATTGTCATTTTATCAATGGGATTTCATGGCCAGTCTCTGTATTGTGCCTTAATTTAAACAGAGTTGAGATTGATTTTTGAAGAGCCAAAGGGGTGCTGAACTGTCTACGATGCTAAATGCGCTCTCCCACCCCCCACTCGCATCGTGATATGATGTCTAGAGGCTGCGTGTGTCACGCTACCATTGGTGTCAAACAGCAGCATTTCATATTTCTGACAAATTGCTACCAGTGCAAACCCCAGGGCTTGTGTGAATCACGCTATATCAGTCCGTAGCACCACTTGCCTTTCTGCAGAACCACAAAAGCTATCATCAGATTATAGCAAAACCCAATAAAACAAGTAGGCTTTCCTCTGAAAGAAGTCTTTCATTCTGAATGTTTGACCATAATCAATGCACTGCTTGTGATGTCAGAATTTTTTTTTTTTCTTTCGAAACGTTTCTTGTTGCAGACCGGTCAGTACTGCAATCTTGTAATATGTAGATTACGCCACAGAGATTTGCAGATAAACCCATGCAGATTAAGGAACGGAAGGATTACAAATAGTGAAAGAGGAAAAACATGAATTGCAGCAGCAGAAATCAAGATTCATGGGTTATTTTAGTCAGTCATTGAGATCCGTTGGTGCTGAACGTTTGCCTTTCTAGAGCGAGTTGTGGTCAATGGCACCGTTTGTGAATGGACTTCCATTGTCTAACATGGATGTCACATCAACAGATCACACCTGCTGCTAATCTTTGCTTATGCAAATGCATACAAACCTGATGGGTTGTCATTTATACAGGCGTAGAGCTGTTAATGGCATCTGACCGTTTGGAGGTGTTGGGAAGGGCATTGTTTTTGCTGGATCTCCTTCCCCCACCTGTTATTTGCCCTCTTTAGAACTCACACTTTGTTGATGGTGTACTGAAAGACCTCATTGGATTGGCTATTATCCCTCGAGGCAAAAAGTGAATGGGTGTCATGGAGTTGCTTTGTTTGGATACCTTGGTGATTTGAGTTAAAAAAAAACTTCTTGGCGAAGAAGTCACATTTCACTGCTTGCATGTAAGTTTTTTTTTTTATGAATAGAGTATTAACGCTTTCTCAACTCTTTTATCAGATCTGCAGAATGTCTAAACGCCGTGCTTCGGAACGAGGGGCCGGAGAGTCATCCGGCAGACCAAGCAAGCTCCTTTGTCCTGGGATATCTGGCAACAATGCTAAGAGAGTTGGTCCCTTTGTTTTAGGTAAGCTGCCTAGGGTATTGCAAGGGAATCTTCAACATTAGCCCTATCTTTTTGCGTTTCTAGTATGCAAGTGAGAGGAGGAGGGGGTATAGGCTCCATTCAGAGACCTCCTGTTTGAAAAGAATTGCAGGAATGTTTTAGATTGATGGCTTCAGTTCTGAATCTGCAGGTCTTTTCCTGTAAGCCACTATCACACTGTCATCTTGCCTTTGAAATGCACCCATCACAGTTGGAAATAGCAGTGTGACGTAGTAGTGCAGGGCGCTGTGATAAGAGTGTTTATGATTGGCCTGAAGAAGAATTGCTGTGCTCTGGACTGACTATACCTTTTGCATCTGTTCACACTTCTTTTCTTTATTCCTCCCCATCTCAACAGGCCCACGGTTGGGAAACTCTCCCGTGCAGAGTATAGTGCAGTGTCTAGCCAGAAAGGATGGGACGGATGATTTCTACCAGCTAAAAGTGAGTACCTTTTTAGGCCTTGCTTACATGGTGAGTAAAGTGGTCAGACGAGACAGATCACCATTTATTTCTGGCTCCAAATTCGTGTTTTGCGACTATTTTTGATCACATTGAGTAAGTAGAGGGGTAGAGAGTAATACTGAAAGTTTAGTCTCTATTTAGATAAGTGTCTATTTCAGCATGCATACATTAAAAACCGTAAAATTGTGAAACATTACAATTTTGCATAACTGTTTTAATATTTTAAATATGAGGGATTTAGTAAAGGATCAGTCAGACTTTTTTTTTCCCCTCTTCCCTGAAGATCTTGATTAAAAAAAAAAATAGTTTGTCCCTGTTTACATCTTTATTGGGTTTTAAATGAACCAAAATGGCTTTTGAAAGCAGATGCGAGGTGATACAGAAAGACAGTTTGCAAAAACCCTCCCATGTGATTTAAACATGTCCTGACCAGGGAAGTGAGACTGCTTCTGAACACAAAAGCCCCTGTGTGTTTCACTGTTTCCATGAGCCTTTGATCTGCCACAACAAATCTCCACAATACGGTCCAATTCATGACAGACTGTGGTTCAGAGATGACCATCGAACATCTTTGTTTATGGACCAGCCTGTTACTGGAAGGGCCTCACTGAAAGGTGCTTGTCAACCTGGAGTCTAACCTTTTGACCCCACTCTTCCATGCCCCTGAGTCTAGTGTCTCTCAGATGGTTGTCCAGATGTGTTGAAGGACATGTGAGGGACTTATCTTTGTCCACTCTGTAGATAAAGCCTTTAATGGACTCTCTGTATTGCCTCAAGATCGTTGATAGCTTAGTATGCCATCACTGTGAAGATAAGGAAGGTTTAGAATAGGATCTAGTGGTGTGGTGTCTTCTTACCTTCGACCTTTGTTGTAGATTCTCACCCTGGAAGAACGTGGAGACACAGCAGGAGAGACACAGGAAGAAAGGCAAGGGAAAATGCTCCTGCATACAGAGTTTTCTTTACTGTCACTGCTCTCCAACCAAGAAGGAGTGGTGCACCATCATGGCCTCTTCCAGGTAAAAACCAATGCTTCATGATTATTTCACAAATTCATAGTTGGCTTTGGCTACACGCATTTCTTAAAATATTTTTTGTGTTCAGAAGAAACTCATAAAGGCTTAAGGTTTCGGTCTAATGCAGAATGAAATTTTTGCATATTAGCTGATCCGAGTACTCTTTCCACAATCCGCCTTGTTTGGGAATCGTGCCTTTTTTAATCAAAATGTAGTCGATTTGAGAGATGCCTGAAGATTCCCTCCCGGACTGTATGTTCCCAGTCCCACTACTTAATTTGTTTCTTCATTGTTCCTTCAGTTGTTTTGATTTTCATCACAAAGCGCTGGCAGTGACTCACCGCTTACTTTCTCTTTGAGCAAGATGCTTTCTTTTTTTTTTTTTTCTCTCACTCTCTTGCGCCTGCTTTTAAACTATATCTAGACCTCTCCTTTCTTCCCTGGTGGAAATGGGCTGCAGAACAAGCCATACTGTGCTGTCAGGGCCATTCATTGAAGCTCACAGTATTGATTGGTTTATTATAGCTTCTCTCTAGAGTGGGCCAGTTAATTATGGATCGCTTCTTGTGTTCGAAGGCACAGTCATTGCAAACACAAACCACACTGCCAATCGATTCATGGCCCTCATTTGACCCCAGTCTCAGGTGACCGAAGGAGGGCTTTCATCATTCAAGCTGTTGCACTTGGAGAAGGCATACAGGAGAATCATTGCTGTGCTTTTCGTATCACCAGACCCTTAGCGTCATCTTGTTCTTTAAACCCTGCATTTTATTCTTTCGCTCCGTTCAATAGCTTAATGGTGCAGTTATGTGTTCGTTTGCTTTGTTACACATTGTTAAATGCGCTGCTGGGCTGTCTGAGGTAAAGTCTTTTATGCTGTCCCTGCAATTATTCTCAGCGCATAACTTTTCTAACGCATTATCTCTTTCACTTCTCCATCTCAGGACCGCTCCTGTGAGATTGTCGAGGACATGGAGGCCAACAAAGTGCGGAAGATGAAGAGACGAATCTGTCTGGTGCTTGACTGCCTCTGTGCCCACGACTTCAGTGACAAGACGGCCGACCTCATCAACCTGCAGCATTACGTCATCAAAGAGAAGCGACTGAGCGAGCGCGAGGCCATCGTTATTTTCTATGATGTGGTGAGAGTGGTGGAGGCATTGCATAAGGTGAGCTAGCAACTGGTTTTAAAGTCCGTGTGAAATCAAAATTGTCTGCTTTACTTGACAGCTTTCTTAAAGGTACTAACAAGGCAAGGTGGTGGTTTCCCATTGATACATTTTTTGCCTCATTGAATATTTTGTTTTATTTGTAAGTTTGTCATATTATAGAAATTAAAGGGATAGTTCACTCAAAAATAAATAATGTTTATCTGCTTACGCCCAGGGCATCCAAGATATAGGTGACTTTGTTTCTTCAGCAGAACACAAAGATTTTTAACTCGTACCATTGCAGTCTCTCAGTCACATAAAGCAAGTCAATGGCAACCAAATGTTCCAAAAACAAAACATACACAGACTAAACCAAATGAAACCCTACTGCTAGTAACAATACATTGAGGTGTTAAGACATAAAACAATCGGTCTGTGCAAAAAACTGAACAGTATTTATATCATTTTTTATGTTCATCTCTTATACACCTTAATCTCCAACTGTGCTGAACTCATTCACAACGGTTTAAGTTAAAAAATCTTTATTTGTGTTCTACTAAAGAAACAAAGTCCCCTGCATCTTGGGTGAACTTTCCCATTAAATGGTTGTGTGATTCACCCTAAATTAAGTTTTATGATGGTGAATAGCATTTTTCTGTAATACATTGCTGTGGTGATTGCCAATCTTTCCATGTGTGTGTGTATATAGTAACTGTTGGTGTTTTTGCCTTTTGTAGAAGAACATCGTTCATAGAGACTTAAAGCTTGGAAACATGGTGCTTAATAAAAGGTAAGACTCCTCTCTTTTTCTTTCACCTGCTGTACCGGTGGAGTTTTCTGTGCACTCAGACTTTTGTTAGGGTTTCATGGAGCACCGTCTGGCCTCATTGACCTCTCTCCTCTTGAGCTCTTAGTTGAGAGTGTGATTCATCCCCACAGGCTGAAAAGGGAGGGGGAGTGAGCAGTGGGAAGCTATCCCAGTTAAAACGAGTAGGCATGGAACGTGCCTGGTTCGTTCCCTGGAAAAAAGGAGAGGATGATGGAGCCAGGGAAGGGGGGCGGGCGGGTGATGAAACCGCACATGCTGGCTTGAAGGCATCTGAGTTCGACTGGCATTGTGAATCGTATAGGCCTTGCGGTATTCCCAATTCCTCATCCATAAAGACCCTCTGCAAACACCATATGCACCGCATGTGCTTGTGTGTTTTCTGCAGTGTGTGTGGATAGGGTATGCTTCTAACCACAGTTTTGTTGTCTCTGCCATTTCAAATGTCCCCAGGAATGAGAGACTCACTGACTAATTGAAAATCCTCAGTTCTGCCTGTCACATTTGCCAGCATGTGCTGCTCGCTGCTGAGTTCTCGCATATTGTAGTTCGGTCACATAAGTGCACAGCTTGTCTAATTATGAAACCCGTCACACCGTATAAGCTCAGTGGCAAGTGTAGTGAGAGGAGTGAAGCGTGTTTGTTTTGTTTTCTCTCCTCCTTTCCTTGTCTCTTTACGGGCAACTACTTTTTGCATCCTGGCTGACTGACTTGAAGGTATGCATTAGTTTTCTGTCATTAACCTCCTTTGCAAGCCTAAAACAAACAAGTGGAAGTTTTTCTGTTAGTAAATAATAAAAAAAAAAAATTATTATGAGCAACTACCTGACTGCACTAGCATTCAATGCTAAAAAAATCATTTTTTGAACTTCATCAAGGAGTTCCTCAAACAGCATAGTTTTAATATTTATGAAGAGAAAAGTGTTTTTTGAGTGTCAAATAAGCATAACATATCCTGTGACACAAAATATTCCCATTACAGGAATAAATTATTAAAACGACAAAATATTTAAATGGAAAATAAAAAAGAGAAACTGCTGTTTTAAATTGTAAGATATGAATATTTCTAATACTATATAAATAAGTATTTTAGTTTTTTTCTGTATTTTTATTAAATAAATGCAGCCTTATGAGCATAAGTAGATTTTTCCAAAAAAAGGTTTAGACCCCAAATTTCAGAATGGTAGCGTATAAATGCATTCAAAGAAGAGCATGTGTCATGGTGGTTTTTATTTTTGTGGTGTCTGCTCCGAAATGCACCTGGCAACTTTGTGGGTAACACTTTGGAGTTTATTTATAGACTCATATGGCCACCATTTACTAAAGCTGGTTTTTGTACTCAGAATTCTAATCTCCGTGTGAAAAGGTAAATGTCAGAGCTGTGACAGTGTAGTCTTGCTTGAGGTGAAATTGTGTCACTTCCCATCTCGCTTCCTTTCTCATCTTGTCCTGTTGATTTAAAATGTGACAGGAAAGTAGAAATCTAAAACACTGGGTAGATTAAAAATCAAAATAAAGCTAGGCTGAAAATAAACTAGCTTGGTAAGCTACTAAAATGCAGAATTGTTTTCAGAAAGGAGTTGGGAAATAAAAAAAAATATGAAAATTGAGTAACACGTGAGTTTCTGCATATTTGTGCCCGAAGCATTTTTTCTTTTCTTTTTTTTTCTTTTTTCTTTCATCTTAATATATCTTGCATGTGCCAGTTGTTGAGTCAAGTTTTTTATGCCTTTCCACGGGAGTCAATTAAAAGGACAGGCATGGACCGGTATGTCGTTGCTGAATGAGAAAAAGAAAACATCCACACGTACTCGCACTCGTCACTGGACCCTATGGTGATGAAACCAAGCAGTCTGGTCTGTCTGCTTCAGTTCAGCAAGAAAGCAGAACACTGTGTCCCAGCTGGAGATAATACAGCACTCTGCCAAAGGATCCATTGCTCAGAGCTGAGTCACACTCACGTAACGCTGGCATAGCTCTCTTTCTCTCTTTTTCACTCTCCAAATACCCCTCTGATCCTACTGTCTGTGTGACCCTTCCCAGCCGGCAGACTGCTGGCTTTGGGTGGAATGGAAAGTACTTGATATTAGTCATAAGTAGTCTATGACATGTACACTGTTTTTTGTTTTTGTTTTTTTTGACAGTATGTTTGGGCCTTCAAAAACAACTGCTGAATCTGATGTCCCTAATCGACCTGTGCAGGCATTGTTTATCTTCAGCATTTTTGTCAATAACTGCCTGTTGTGCAGAAGCTTCTCTCACATTTCACAAGCGTTTATTGCCATTACTTCGTACCTCTTCTCCCTCCTTCACACCATATGGCTGTCACCCTCAAAAGACTCTATAAAAGTGAACAAATTGCCTGATCTGCACATTTGCTTTCACTATTAGCTTTGTTCCTCTTACAACACTGCTTGCCCAAGCAAAGGAACTCCAGTACCAAACAATTGCATCAAAATCCTCGCCCAGCAGAGGCAGTTCTGACCGGATTTCGACATCAAGACTTCCTCTTGCGTTTAAAGCATTTAACTTTTCCCATCAACAGGGGCTAATTTTAGCAGCACTGAGAGACCGGGGGGCTTCTGGAGTCTTCACATGAGCAGGAAGAGAAGAGTAAGCAATGAGAATGTCCTGAGGAGAAACACTCGCTGATATGGTCATGATGGAGCCAGACGAAAGCTTATATTAAGGCTAAAACTATTATGAAGATAAAAAATAATGGAAACAGTGGGACAACAAAAAAAATGGTTTAGACATTAGGAACATGTAGATTTGAAATGATTGACGCATGAAGAAAAAGCCATACAAGTTTGCTTCATCTAACCATCATTAAACAAAACTTTTGAAATGATGTGTTCAAATTGCTTTGAACCGCATAAACTTCAGAGTCATCAATATTTTGTCCTCTAGTGTGAGCAATCTGGAGCTTAGCCAGTTCATGAATGAAAATATTGCTGCATTTGATAAATTAATGCAATGCTACATGTAAGCTAAAATTGAAAACTATTTATAACTAGGACACATGCAGTGTAGGCTGGAAAGACTGAATGTTTTTTTGTTAGTCCATTGTGACTAATCTCTTTTCTGTTTTAATCTAATTTAATCATGACCCTCCTTTTTAAATGAAGATGGTAATCAGCTTTAAATCTGTTAGAAAGCTTCAGGAACGGGCCTGTTTGTAGCTGTTAGGCGTAAGTGTGACAGTCACTTTCAGGGTGTGAAAGTGAGAATGTAACTGGGGAAGCATGGGAAAAGAGGATGTAGCTAAAGAGATGTAGCTTTAGTGGTGGAGGTTTTTTTTAGTGAAGGGAGATTACAGTTGTGACTCTCACGTTGGAGGTCCCCCAGTTCAGCTCCATCAGCTGACGTGTTAGTTTTGCTCATTGTAAATGTGAATGCATTTTTTTTAACGTGAAAGCCTTTCTATGTGTATGCCAGAATGCTTGTTTTCATTGCATGCCTGTCGCTGAAAAAAAGAGAAAAAAAGTGTCGTTCTTTCCTTTCTGAGGTGCAAAGATTAGTCATCCCTGAGCTTGTGAGAAGCCACAGGTGACTCACTTGTTTGTCAAGTGCAGTCACAGTGTGTTCTGTCATGTTGGGTTCTGCTTTCTGGAAAGGCAGAATGGCTCCCTGCCACAGATTAGATTTAAAGACATAGTCAAAAATATCAGAGGCATGTTTGCGCAGATACAAACACGTCTAGCCTAACAACAGTTAGAGTTTCGTTTTGATATGCATGCATAGTGTAAAAAAGTTTTTATGTAAACATTTAGAATTCATTGATTGTCACGCTCATGTTGAATTCATAAACGACAGGGTTCGAGAACATTTTCTTTTTTTTTTTGGCTGTCGTTACCAGACTCGTAGCCTCTAACCATCTGATTATTTTAATTTAATTTGATCTATATTTAAAGGACAAGCTACTTTGTTTAAAAAATAATGTCCTAACTAATTAAGTTTTTTTCTTTCCTTTTTGATTTTATGATGATATATGACCTGGACATGCTTGCTAAGATGCACATCATGGATTTCACAAGCTATCTTTTTAATCTAAACGGTGTGACTTGATGCAAGGGTTCATGGTTGTTCTTTGACGTCATTGGTGTTTTGTGTGCTGCAGGACCCATCGGATCACCATCACAAACTTTTGCCTTGGCAAGCATTTGGTGAGTGAGGAAGATCTGTTAAAGGACCAGCGAGGCAGTCCAGCCTACATCAGCCCAGATGTCCTGAGCGGTGAGAATTCAGCTTCTGTTTGTGTGTGTGTGTGTGTATGTTTGTGTGTGATTCACATGACTCACCCTCCATGTCACCACTGTAATCAAAGCTCATAAACCCAACCACCTACACGGCCCTAATCAGGACTGCAGTCACAAACCGTCAGCATGGATGAGCAATAGTTACGTTTATTGAAGTCATTATGTGTGATGTGTGCCGCAAGACTTGACCTGTTCGCCCATCAACGACTCGATACCAAAACTCTTCCCTTAAGCTCGTTGTCATGGCCTCGAGCAGATCTTAGCAGTGTGACGGATCAAATTAACAGCGGTTGTATCGCGAGGTATATCTTTCCAAACAATCTCTCTCTCTGTGCGGAATTGAAGTTCACTCAAGTGATGTAATTTCAGTACATGGGACTCGCTGTTTATCTTGTCTGTCAAACGTTTATGTAGCACAGTCCAGTTAGCCTTACTGAATAATTAACACACAGAAAATATTTGGACCATTTTGAGTTTCGCAAACTTAAACTAGTCAGTACAGTTTTTAGAGATTAAAAAAAATGTTGTTAGAGTTGGCTTGTATTTAACCTAAAATATTCCTTTAATATTGTATGATAGAATTATATTAATAATGTTTATATTAATATTTTAATAATACTAAATTATGTGTTATTTAAAATAAAATAAATGTCTCATTTCCCCGCCCCTCACATTTTAATTTATTAATTAAAATGAACATGTAACACTTAGGATTTTTTTTTTTTACATTGCAAAGCAATTAAGATAGGCATTTGTGATGTATAAAGTATTCATATGGTTTCAAAAATCTGTGCATAAATGCATCATAGACAAACCCACTGACACCAAACTTTACCCAAAAGTAAGTTGCCTTCTGAGATGCTTTGTTTTTGTTCTCTGTTCAAATGAAGCAATGTGATTCATTCAATACTAAAGTTATATTTTAAGGTTTAAAATGTCTATCTTAGATAAACCTTTGTTTGTAGACTATGGTTTTTTTTTGTCACGTGAACTTTGCGTGCTGAGTGCATGCATAGTAGAAGATCCCTGCATTTAAATCTTGTTCGTTTAGTTGACTCACTAACTAAAATATCAAACAGCACCACCTTTCCAGAACTGTCTTTCATGTGTTTTCGGGGTTTTTCCAAGACCTCTATGGATGTAGGCTCTGGTAAGATGGTGCATTCCGAGCATGCATGTTAAATAGAGGCGCAGTTGAGCTCTTGTTTGCGGTCTCCATTCACAGTAAGATGACAGAAAGAAACCGGGAGTAAATCAGCCGAATATGACAGCAGAACAAAGGGAGAGCTGCTACAGTGAGTCATCACAATGACTCATGCAGAGAGGAACTACTCTTCCTGCTCTCTCTCCATCTCTCTCTCTCTCTCTCGCTCTCTTCCTCTCACTGTTTTTCCATTGCTTACTCTCTCTCTCTGTTGTCTGCCTCTTTCGCTTTCTCATGCGTAGGGTCAAAGTAGAGGCAGAGAATGTGTACCTTACAGAAAAATATACCATAAAAATCACGCTGTTTACTAAACAGAATCCTTCCCAATTAACCCCTGTTTTAAAAGCTCCCATGACTCATTTGTACTCTTCTGGCACATTGTGTTCTGCCCATTTATGGTGGTAAACAAAGCGGTGTAGTGAGTGTGAACAGTATTTGGGGGACTTTATAAGATTTTGGCACTATTGGTAGCACGTTTTATTTGTACACTATCACTACTCACTCAAGAGAAACTTCCAGTCTGATTGAATAAGCAAACTGTTGTAGAGCTGCTTGTTAAAACTGCACTTTGCATTTCCGTGTAGGTCGACCATACCGTGGTAAACCCAGTGATATGTGGGCGCTCGGTGTGGTGCTGTTCACCATGCTTTATGGCCAGTTCCCATTCTACGACAGTATACCTCAAGAGCTCTTCCGCAAGATCAAAGCAGCAGAGTACTCCATCCCTGAGTGAGTGTCCATTATCTTTCTGTGGAAGGAATTAATTGTTGAAAAATATGAATTGCCAAATATTGTGATGGCCCTTGTTTTAAAGGGATTGTTCAGCTGAAAATGAAAAACACTCATGTTCTTCATGACATTGGTTGTCAAGATTTCCATTGAAATGTTCCTTATGTCACTTATGATAAAAGTTTGACTTCAGAAGATGTATGTACATTCTTTTTAATGTTGCTTTTGCACATTTGTGTTCATTGGAACAATGATACGGATTTGGAAAGGATATCATTTAGTCTTTTTATATTTTGGTGAGCTATTGCTTTAAATGAATATTGGATTTATTTATACATTTTTTTTTTTTTGCAGATGGAAATGCTAACATGTGTTTGTGCTTGTGTGTCTTTGTGCAGGGATGGGCGTGTTTCAGAAAGTACAGTGTGTTTGATCAGGAAGCTTCTGGTGCTTGACCCCCAGCAAAGGCTTACTGCCACTGAGGTGCTCGAGTCTCTGAGCGCCATCATCGCATCCTGGTGTGTCTCATCTTTTTTCTGAAATGAGATCAACTTTATAGTTAAATTTTCCATCAGTTGCTTTTAGACGACTTGTCAGAGTTCACATAACTTCTTAGGAATTCATGTGATGGGATGATGTCATTTTGGGTCAGCGATGTTGTCTCGCCACATTTTTGCTGTCTAGTGCAGTTTTCAGTCACGCATTTAAAGGCTTCTCGTCTGTAGATCTGAAAACTCCCATTTGTCATCAACTTATTTCCTTATTTATTTTTAAATAGGCAATCTGTATCCTCACTAAGCGGCCCTCTTCAGGTGGTGCCCGACATAGACGATCAGCTTAACCACCCCGAACATCTTCAGGAGGTCAGTACTGCTTGTAGATGTTACAAAAATATGTAAGCATGACTCTGAGTGAAAAAAGTTTGGTTTAACATTGCTGTTGTGTAAAATCATTGGGACCATTTATATATGACCTGACCTATGCATTCATTTTACTCTTGTATCTTATAAATATGGTGGCTTTGAATCATGGATAATATTGAAACTTCCTCTTTTTATCATGATGAGGTACTTTCTGGCACTAAAACAGTCTCTTATCAACCCCTCAAGGCAAAAGTGACAGAGGAGTCGTCTCAGTATGAATTTGAGAACTACATGAGGCAACAGCTCTTGTTGGCGGAAGAAAAAAACACTATCCATGAGACCAAGAACTTTCTCAGCAGGAGGCATTTTGGTAACGTGCCTCCAGTAAGGCGCCTCGGCCACGACGCTCAACCCATCAGCCCTCTGGATGCTGCAATACTGGCCCAGCGCTTCCTTCGGAAGTAGCGCCGCCATTCTGCCCGCAGGCGGGGGTCACTGGGAATGGAGCAAGCCAAGGAACTGGGTGCACTCGTTTATGTGCATTTGCGTGTGAGCTAGTGTTTGTGTGTGAGCATGCAGCTTGAGTCTGGCAGACACAAACATGAGCCAAGAAACAGCTCAGTGCTCTGTTGCTCCATTCATCAGCCCAGGACACAGACTCTGGACCCAGGTCTGTTAAGACCACCACCTCCAATATGCCAATCCTTGCCCAAATCTGACACGCATGCATACACACACACACATTTTCAGCAATACCCCAACAGAATCATGTAGCAGATCACACACAACCACCCTTTTTTCATCCGCCTCTCCCCCAGCACTTTCTACAGGAACGCCTCGGATCACATGATCAACCCTATTGTTCTGTTTCCCTCAACCAGTTTGTCTGTTCCGCTCCTATCTGTATCTATGACTGCAAATCTACCTCTTACCATTTTTTCTATCTCTATATTTCCTCCTTTCTTAGTCGGTTTTTAACAACGCTCTCCGTTCTTATGAAAGCAGGACTCATTATGTTGAGGGGAGACAAGCACAGGCTCAAGAGCATTAGCATTGCGGTTGTGTAACTATTCTGTGTCAAAACCAGTGATTGGTTTTTCCTCACAATCTAAATAAGCTTCCCCCCTCCTCTCTTACTAAAAAGGTAGCATTTTAAGTAAGGTTATTCTCTTTATTTCCAGTGAAGATGTTAAGTTTGACAAGCTATAAACCTCATATTACTGAAATCATAGCAGCACGTGTTTCTCCTTCCTCTATTTGAATGGGTTTCTGTTGGCAGCTAGCATCTGTGTCTGGATGCATACAACCAAAAGCATAACTTGGCATCCAAACCGGCCCATGCGGTACGTTATGCTCTCCTCTAGCTTTCGTCTAATCAGAAGGCAGCAGGAAGTGCAAGGCCGCCACTTCCTGTGCATTCGACCAAATGGAAATGTATTTGAATCATGTAATGTGCCACTACAGCGGACTCTCGAGAGCTGAGCTAGGTGGTACTTGTGGATTTGGTAGTGTGTCACACAGGGACTCATCGCGGGGCTGTGCTTGGAAAAAGATGAGGTACGTGACAGCTGGCGATGGGATGAAACTGTCAGGAAGCAGGGCGGCTGAGCCGGCAGTCATGCGGAAGTCTAAGCCAAGATAAGCCCCCTAAGCACAGCCCTTAAGCCCTCCTTTCCTTTTGTGTCCCTCCGTCTAGAGCGCTCACCCTCTGATAGCATGCCAAGCTATCAAAGTGCATCTTCTGCCATGTCCTGTATCTCCGGTGCTTTCGTTCCCCACACAGATTTCAGCTGCAGCTCAGGGATCGAGGATTGGCCGCTAGGGAACGTTTCTGGCCACAGTGATACAAAGAAACCCATTGCATTGGGGATTGTTTCTTTTTGTTTTTCTTATACTTTTACCTATCGCTCATTTCCATGTATGGTTATTAACTGCTTCACTTTCATCAGGAAGGAAATGCCATGAAACCAACTCCTCTCTGTTTCTTATGTGAGAATATTGCAAGGAAACGGATTCTTAATGTCATTTGACTTTTTTTCAGGCCTGTTTTAAGCTACCCCATGTGTATAAAGCATAATTGTGGGATATCTTGCCTTAGATTATCAACAGATTCTCAACTCAAACCGTGAGCACAGCAGTGAATATGTACTTTTGATGCTAAAATATATCTTAGTATACTAGGCGGTTGGCTTGCATCGACCTGTGGACCTGTGGCTTAGTTTGCAATGCCTTTATGTCTGGCTCTACTCATGTCACTTAGATGAAAAGGTCATTCAGTACTGTAGATCTCTCATGAGCTCATGACTAGCAGCTTAGCTTGTCCTTTTAATCTCCACTTTAATTTTTGAAGACATACAGCCTGGTCATGTATCCGTACCTTTCTGTTTTCCTTATAATTTATTTGCTTCTTTTAAGTCATCTGCCATGGTAAATGTAGAGATCATGTATCACTCGAAAGCATTGCTGTGATCTCTCACGTTTTTTTCCTTCTATCTTCAGTGAAGGTTTTGTTTTGTTGTCTCTTTCCCTTTTTTTTTTTTTTCTTTTTTCTTTTTTCTTTCTAAATAATTATTGCAACAATCCTGTCGGTATATTAAGCTACACTAATTAGGTGACTGACTTTGCATAGCTCTATTTTAAGTAAACTAAATTATCGTGCACATTAGCATGACATGTAGAATCGATGTAGAGTTTATCTTGGAAGATAGAATGATACTGCACTCTGGCCAGTGTGAAAGACATCATAATGGTGGTTAGGCATCAATAGTGTAAAACCCAGTACACGGTATTATTACTTTGAAGAATCGCACCAATGTTTCCACACAAGCCACTATTGAAAGCATTAGTTTTTCCCACCTCAATGTGAATATATTTGGTTGTAAAGCAGTATTGTAGTTGATAATATGCGTGACTTGATGGAGAGGGACTTTTTGTGAGCAAATTAAAGTTCTTTCCTTATATTCGAAAAGGAGTGCCTCAAGGCTATATCCTAGGTCCACGTAGAGTTCTCACAAAAGCCATTATATCATAGCAAATTTGTACAGTTGCAATATGGCTGCTGTTGATGTGGTTGTGTAGTCTGTACCCAAAACCTAGATGAAAGAAATGAGTAAATATTTGTTTAATATGCCCCCTACACTAGTGACTGCAAAGTCCCCCATCCCCTCTTGCATACACAGTTTCATGGTGTCCAAAATTCTGTCTGCAGCATGAGAAGTGTACGTTTTTTTTTTAACTCTGTATACAATTTCAAAGCAATTAGTGCATGATTCTAATTAGCAAGATGTGCCACAAGATGCAGCAGAAATTGGAGTGGATGTGGGTGTTTTGCAAATGATGAATACTCCAAAAACATTGCAAGGGAAGATACCGAACATTAAGTTGAACTTAGATTTTCTTTTCTTTTTAGGCCACTTTGTGCAGATGTTTCATAAATTGGGAGATTTCTCTTTAGAATTGTTACTTTCTTTGCATATTTTACTGAAACTGGAAAATTAAAATCTGGTGTAAAAAAAACATGATGAAACTGGTCAAAAGCCTGATCTTTAAATGTCGTAAGCTGCTCTGTTAGAATGGTGTCAAAGAAAAAAAAAACTGGGTAATTGTACAGAGATGAAAAACAAATTTGTATAAAAGACATATTTTTGTACTTCATCAAATCTCTACATGCATGTCAGCAATAAACTTTGATATGGAAAATTTTGTCTCTTTGTCTTATTTGAAGTGTAGAAGTGTTTTACAATGTTATTTTGCCTTAAAGTACAGTATTTAAAAGCACTTTTTAAAAATTCCCTTTTTCATGACATCAGTATTAGACTTTGTTTTATTCAAATAATCCCTGTTTGAAATATCATTTAATTAATTCTCATTAGCCCTTTATTTCGCCTCTTTTTTTTTTAAATTAATTAATTTATTTTTTATAGTTTTTAGCATGGGTTTGAGTATGACAACAAAACACAGCTGCATTTTAGGTGCAGTTGTGTCCTCTAGTGGTAGACCTGTGCACATGCTAGACTTTTTGCAGAGTTGCCCAGAATTTTTTTTTTTTTATCTCAGTCTAAATGGATCTGTTTGGAAGATGTGTGCAAAGTGTTTTGTTGTAGTATCATCCTAATTAACAAATATCCTGTGCAGCTGATGTGGCAGTAAGCTAAAAATCAAGTCACCCTGATTAACCCTTAAGGTCTGAGCCTTTATTTTTAGTTCAAAAAGACTCTTTTCATTAGTTACTCATCAACAATTCCCCCTTTTATAGAAGACTTTTACTCCAGCACTTTGTGTATTTGTGTTCATTAATCATCTGAATGCCTGTGTAGATATTGGAACTTGAAGGTTGCTGTTCATTATTCACCTTTCTTCTCTTTAATGTGATGTCTGCCAGTTTCATTTGCCAGAATAAGCTTCAGTGTGAACCAAACCTTATTAATCAAGACATGTAAGAATAGTTAAAAAAAACAAACAAACAAAGAAAGTCCAACACATTAAAATACATCTCCCAAGACATGTAAAACTAACTTTAGCCTCATAGTTTACAAGCCACCCCTGAATCCTCTATTGCTGAGTGGTTTTGAACAGCAAAAAAATATTAACATGATGCACACAAGGCATCCATATGAGCTGTTGAACAAAACTGTGCTCGCAAAGCAAATTCCTCAACTGTTTTCATTTTGCCGTGCCTGTCCCTTGTGTGCTCAAAACAACACATGGGAGTTTATATGTGAGATCTCCTGAGCACATTTCGGGCATCCTTTATTGATTATCTGACTTCCTATTAAAACATCCTCAGAATGCAATATGTGTTAGTCCTGCCCTTTTATAAGACTGTTGTGATGGCTCAGACTGCCTGGGGTTAATGTAGCAAATTTGAAGTGTTTGATAAATGATGTTACAGCTCCCCTGGGGTTCAGCACTAGTTTTACGACTCCAAATCACCATTAAATGTGTGAACCGCTACGCCTCACAGCAATGCCCACATAAAAGACAAAAAACAGTGCTGGCTAACTCAAGACACTGGGGCTAAATTGGAGACATTTGTAGTGAATACTTTGGTGTGGGTTGTGAAGATGCTGTGTACTGCAGACATTAAAGTTTCCAATCTTATAATAAATCCGTTCTAGTCTTACGAAGCCTGTTGGCAATAGCTCACATTTAATGTAATTTGGTCAAATTAAAATTTGAACATTTCACATTTACATTTAGTTTTTAAATGATTTGTTAATTATTTGTTAAAATGCTCTCGCTAAATATATATACAAACACAGATGTAAACTATATGGAATATATATATATATACACACACACACACACCTTTAAAAGTATTGAAAAATAAAATTAAATATATATGTAACCTAATAACATTTAAATGTAATTATTTTTTAAATATTTAGTTACGTTTTGGTTATATGTATATATATATATATATATATATATATATATATATGTATATATGTATGTATATATATATACGCATATATACACACACACACACACATATATATATATATACACATTAT
>JAUMHG010000060.1:14743133-14761058 GCA_032359395.1 Enteromius anoplus | reverse complement strand
TTTAGATCTTTAAGTCCATCTCATGAAAAATCGGAGCAGAAACAAAGGTGTTGCATTTATATTTTTGTTGAGTATATTTAGTTGCCAATGTGTTATAAAAGTTGAGAAGTGTTCTGATTAGTTGCCAAGAAGTTATGTGGTTACTAAGGTGCTTGACGTGTTGCTAAGGTGCTCTGAGTGGTTGCCAGGGTGTTTCCATTTAGCTGCCAATGTGTTATAAAAGTTGAGAAGTGTTCTGATTAGTTGCCAAGGAGTTATGTGGTTGCTAAGGTGCTTGGCGTGTTGCTAAGGTGTTCTGAGTGGTTGCTAGGGTGTTTCTATGTAGTTACTAAGGTTTTTAAAAAGTTAAAAGGGTGTAATGGGTGGTTGTCAAGGACTAATGGGTTGCTTTAGTTGGTTGCCATGGTGTTTCAATCTGTTTATTAAGAAAGTTTCTTAGAATATAGTGTCAGACTGTCAGAGTATTGCTAGTGGTTTTTCTGGTTAGTCGCAAAAGTGTTCTTTTTTGTGCATGTTTTATTGTGCACTAAGTCGGATTGATTATGAAAATAATGATGCTTATTAAAGCATGGGAAAAGAAGTTTAAAATATATGTATATATAAGTATATATGAGTAAGTTGGAAGAGTGAAAGAAAGGAAAAGTGCTCATCTGCGCTTCTGTTGTTGAGTGCAGGCCAAGTTTGTTCCCCAAAGGTTGTATCTATAGCAGCATATTTGAGTAACGTGAGAGTGTGTGGGAGAAGCCAGAACTCTTTTCTGGGTGAGATATATGAAACACCATAAACCACCATCTGCTGAAAGGGCTTGGATTGGATTTTACAGTGTAATATTATGGGCTGTAGAAAATAACTCTGGTGAGATGTCAACGATGCATTACAGAAGTGACGGGTGGATGTCGATATCACATTCTGCTCTCTAATTCACTCTTACATTAATCTATAATCCTTCTCTCATCTCAAAAACACAAAAAGGTTCAGTGAAATCACTGTCTTTGGGGAATAAGGCAATCGTTCTGAAATCCTGTGAAATCAATAGAAATGAAATCCAGTTTCTATGACGAAACAGCAGTAACCATAACACAATAGGATTTCACAAGTGTCCCTTGAGCACCCAGAGAGCTTCAAAGTGTGCCGTCATAATCACATTTTCTCTGGGGTCATCCTTTGTCATGAGTCATTGGGAGCATGTTTGAGTGATGATGTTTTGGACCCTGGGACCTTTTTATTATATAAAGGTTTTCAGTTGACCCCAATGACTTCTGTGTGTGAGAGTGAATGCGTATGTCTGTTTTAATCTACTTAAAAGAAAAAAAGAAATTATGAGGTTATGTGTATAAATTAGATGTATAATTAGTTACAATTAAATGACTAAATGATAGGCAACATTTTTTTTAACCTATAGCTATCATGAGCTGTTTATAAATACATGGTCAAGTGAAAAATTAGATGCATTTTGCTAGATCAGCACTGACACATCTTACCCCAGCCTGCCCTAATTATACTCGTTCTTCAGGAATAAATATATATTGCCTTTAAATCATGTATATTATTGTTGCTGAGGAAATGTAATTGTAAATAAAAATATAAATACATTTATTTCAGACTTCTGTCTTTGTCTTGCCAGATTCCTGACTGTGTCAGGTGCTTTTGCCCAGAATATGAACATTTTGGAGGCACCAACTTTGAAGAAAAAGGTATGTTTATTTAGTAATATTTCTGACAATGAATTCTGATTGAAAGTGTGTGTTAATATCCTCTGTAAATGGTGTTTTCTTTTCAAAGGCCAGAAGCTGCATTCATTTGTAAAATATCTTCTCCATTTCCTGTCATAATGCACGTATTTGAACTATGTGACAGCAGCTGTATATCTTTAGGGTTTCGTGAAAGCTTTGCAGACGGTTCAGATTAAGAAGTCTGAAATCACAAGGATGGAGGAACTGCTTCAGAAGTCCATAAAATTAACCCGATATCATCTTTTCCTGTGTTCATTCCATTCAGCTACCAAAATAGGGTGGATTTTTTTGGCCTCTGCAGAACCGCGTAGCACTTTCGAAATATTTAGTTTGGATTGAAAAGCCAGAGAATGCAATACAGTGGAAAGTTCAACTATCACAAGTATGAATATGTGATTTGTATTAAGCTGGACTGGAAACGAAAACAATTTGTCAATGCACGATTAAGAAATTTGCTGAAGAGAGAACCAATGAGACTTTTGGGAGAAGGAGTGGAAAAAACGTGACCTCTCTAAAAGGGAGGCAGCAAACTCTTTGCATTAGCCGGCGTCACAATTATTTTACCTTCTCCTCCGATGGAATGTTTTTGTCACTTGGCGCCGATCCTGGACTTGTATTGCTCAGCCTGGGTTTTGGTGCTGAAAACCTTTGCCGTAAAATGAACTGTAAAGTGGTGCTTCTGTTATATATTAGCTTCCCAACATGCCTTCATTTACTTCTCTGCATGGCCACCATCTCAATAAACAGTACTGCAACATATGGGTATTTTTGCAGAGTATTAGACCTGTAGGTCCCATAAATTGTTCACAATGAGACCAGGAACATCCATTAAGAAAGTAAACTTTCAATTCTTATTTTAAATTGACTGTAAAATGTATTATGTAGGACACACAACAGCGCTGATGGATTAAACATGGATTGAGGAAGTTTGGTTGTTTGTTTCATCAGAACCATTGAGCTGATTTCATGCATGTGTGTTAATGTCTGTTGCGTGATGTAGTTGTTTACAGCTGGTTGTAAGTCAGTATAGAGCCCAAACAGGTGGAAGGAAGTTTTCTTTCTTTAACATCAGCTGTGTTTACACTTGAACTCATAAACGGGCCACACACTCATCTGGAGGTCTGGATGAACACATCTCCCAGCACCAATATACTACACTTTTTTCTTTCATGTCATGCTTTTTTATTTTTTTATTTTTTTTGCTTTTAGTCTCTCTTTGAATCTCACTGACTTTAACGCTTTGTTTGTTATTCCATTCCCAACCAGACTAATCATTTTGAAATTAGTAATGGGCACACTGTGCGCTCATAAGAATTGGAATACCCACCATTTATCAAATTCCTCAAATCTTCCCGCCTACTTGTGTTTGTCTAGTAAATATTTTGGCTGATACGAATATGCTTTCAGCTTCCCAATCAAACGGCAGTACAGTTTTGTACTATTTCTGAAGAATTCCATGGATTTTGTTTACAAATGTGATTAAAAATCCCCAGGTTCCATTTGAGCCTATACTGATGGGTTTTAAATGTGAAAAAGATAGCTTCATGGAAAACTTTGTAATGGTGATTGAATGAGGCTGCTCTGTGTAGAATGTGAGCTTCTCCATCTGCTTCATTCCACAGTGTGTAAAATAGAAAAAGCTGCAATCCATCATGGACCTTTGTGATCCATCTAACCTCTGAACCACAGCTGTGTCACTGGAATGAGCTGCGAATGAAGACCTTTTTGAGAATTTCAAGTTTGGAGTCATAGAAGTAGTATAGATTTGAAATGTCCTATGAGCATCTCTAGTTCATGACCATAAAAAGCAAACTAAAAACCTAAGAGGAGCTCATGGTTGATAAATGGTATGTTGAAGGGTATTTTTTCCCGTGTAAGATATTAATGTAAACAGACTGACACAGTAAACGCAGATTACAAGCCAAGAAGATAAGTTAACACAGCAGCTGAATTCCACTGACTAGATTTTTTGCATTTTACTGTCACTGGGTGTTGCTTTACTTAAAACATTACAGCTGTGACCATGTACAACATGTCTTTTAAGCAAAATCCCTTTTGTTTGTGATGCAAGGGCCCTTCAGAATATGTATACACTCTTCAAATGTTAGAAGTCGGTTAGATTTTTTTAAATATTTTTAATAGAAATGACAAAGCTGCATTTATCTGACCAAAAAAAAAGAGAAAATAGAGAAATATTGTTACAATTTAAAATACTTTTTTTAAATATTGTAATATATTTTAAAATGTAATTTATTCCTGTAATGAAAAAATATGTTTTTGTCACATTGGAAATCATTCTACTATGCTAAATGAGCACTCAAGAAAAATGTGTTACTATTATGAGCACTAAATGTGTTTTTTGCACCTTAAATTCACCATTAAATGTGTTTTTTTTTTTTCTGAAGGTGATATGCTTAAAAATGTATTCGAGCCTAAAACAGAAGCTCTGGAAAAGTCAGCTGTGCATGTTTGTTCTTGCTGAGTAGCTGTGTCGGACAGAGGAGGGAATAATGATTAGTCATTTAATATTACTGCGATGTTTAAGGTGTCCTCACCTGTGAGAAAGCTATGTGAAAGTAGATATTGGGTTTGACTGATGTATACTTCATAGACAGATGTGCAGGCAAATGGCACCCTTTCAAAAGAAACACAAAACTTTTAGGTGTGTTCAGATAATCACAGACTACATATGCGTTTTAACCACCGTGATTTGCATGTTTCATTCAGGAACCTCATTTCAAATTATAGTGTAGCAGCACAAAAACATGAATCATTGAAAAAGCAACCTGACACGCTGTTTGTTAGCCATTGTATTTCGGTAATGTGACATTTCAGAGTGAGAAAGAATAAAGGGTAGGATCTGATTCCATTTAGAGATGATAAAACGAGTCTCTGTATGAGAGGAAGATGGAGAGGAAGGGTTTAAACGAAGATAAAGTAAGAGGTATAGCAGATCATTGCATTTTGGTGAAATGAATTTTAGTTTAAAGGGGTCATATAACATTGCTAAAAAGAATGTTATTTTGTTTTTTTTGGTTTAATGCAATGCATTTAAGGTGCAAAAAAAAAAAAAAAAAATTTTTTTTGGATAAATAACATCCATTTAATCATGAATAACTCGTTTAAATTAATTTTCTTCTCTAAGCCCCACCTTTTGAAATGGGACAATTTGCATTGTGCCTTGTAAACATAACACCATGTTTGCATTTGTGATTGGAGAAATGACAAACAACAAGCACTCCCCTTAAAGATTGTGAGACAGAAGTGCCAGCCTCTTCTTGCAGAGGTAGAATTGCTCTATTTTAAAGCCTCTGTGCACAGCCAGCATGGACTGCTCTGCAGGTTTTATGAATCATTTCTCCGTATATGCGCTTAACACTCTGTTATATTTGGGTTGAACTGTTCTGGAACAGTGTTGTGAATACAACTTAACCACTGATTTCTAGTTGTGATTTCTAGTTCAAAGTAGTTTCACAATGACACATGGCGAACATGGCGCCTGCAGCAACACAACAGCGAGAACATTTCCATTTCAGCTCATTTGAAGGTTTTCTTTTGATGCAGATTAGATGGGGATAATGAAACATGACTTTGTGAGAGACAATACCTTCAGTTTTAATTATAGAGAGACTCCCGGGAGCACTTCAGCATGAGAAAACGTAATTAACTAATGGTCTTAGGTTTGTTGTGTGGTTACAGCAATCCCAGAGTGCTGTGGCCTGGCTCAGGTTGTTTGTTTTAATGATTGGTGAGTCAGTTGCGAAGGAAGTGGGGGACATGGCATGGGGTCTGACCACATCATGACACATGTTCCCGTTCGGTGTGTAGCAGAAAGTTACTGTGTGGATATGTTCGGATGCATATGTTTCTGTATAGCCTCCATTATGTCTGAGGATGATTGGAAAAAAGATGGATAAAAAGGTCTTTTTTAGTACTGTATAGGGAAACCGTAAAAAATAAAAAAGTTAATTGTGGCTATATTTTTACCTCTTGAAGTTTTTACTTTTTTGTTTCCGCCACAAGATAAAAAGAAAAAAAATATTGAATTGGGAATTTTTTCTTGTAGCTACATGTTTATGTCTCATAATTCTGACTTCTCAGAATTCTCGCAGCTCTGAGGATCATAATTTATAGAGAAAATGTCAGAATTGTGCAATGTACACTACAGTGGAGTATCCCATCAGTCTGTTTTGTGTCAAAGGTTGGGTTTGTTGGGCCCTCGGGCAGTGTGAGCTGCACTTACCTAATGCAGTAACCTGCAGTAAAGCTGCCAGCCTGGCTCCTCTCGACTTGCCCCATCAGCACACCCCTGTAATATCCCAAAAGAACATCGTTCACACACTGTCTGCCCTCTGCCTGCCCTCGATGACCCATAAATCTGCATCGCTGCTTCTCTTTTATAGTGCTGCTCGAGACTAAACATGCCACATATGCACAGGATTTAGCTTAAAACAGCTTCCGTTCTTTCTTTTTGAAGCTGTAATTTCCTGCGTTTGCTTATTTGAGCAATGAATCTTTGTCACTTGCCGCAAAATAAGTGACTTCCTGATTGCACAGGCTGTATAGTTTATGCCTTGCTGCAGGTCAATGTTAAAAAATCAATTAAACCTGTTTATTTCAAGGCTACAGTGAAGCATATACAATGTCGGTGAAAGGAAACAATTTCTGGAAGTTTTAAAAGCAGAAATGTGAAACTTTTTACATTAATTCTTCTGTTATTTTAATTTTTACAAATTGTCTCCATTCAATTGTATTGTGTTTTCCTTTAAAAAGAAGAACAATGTAAGAATTAAAAAATTTTTTTTTTATAAAAGTATGTTTTTATTATGTTTTGAGTTAATCATATATTATTTGTATAGTTGTGTATATCCATTACATATATATATATATATATATATATATAAATATATTTTTGTTGTTGTTGTTGTTGTTATATTTAACCTAATCAACATAACTCAACTGCAGTTTGATTGAGATTAATTGGAATGCACAATGAAAAAAAAAAAGGTTAAAAATGGAGTTAGCAAATTAACTCTTCAATTGCAAACTAATTTTATTTGAGGCAATCAACCTTATACGAGAATTGCCGTCTGTTGTGCATAACTTTTTCTGAATAGGGAATACTTCTTTAATTTGATGTAGGAAGTATGACGCTTTTCGTGCTCCAAGAATATGTCTTCTCACGTCACGAGAAAGGAGTATTAATAAAAGAAAATTGAATCTGCCAGGTATATAATTACATTCTACATCTGCTAGAACGCTCTTTGGGTGACAGGAGTCAGACAGTAAGTCTATCTTCTTGTATATACAGCACTATAGCACAAAGGGGAGGATTGTGTGTTTTTACAGTGAGGTTGTCTGTGAGGACAGGCATCCTTTGGGATGACAGAGGAACCAGGAAGCAAAGCAACAGAGCAGCAGAGCATGGAGGTTTGACAGCTGCTAGCCATGCTATGTCCCATGCGAGTAACTGTCAAGATTTGGGGTTTTATCCCTGTTAAAGGTATAATTTACCCAAAAAATAACAATTCTGTTATTATTTACTTAGTGTTAGGGAATGGTTTCCTTTGAGTCTGCATGAATTATAATCATCAGGAAAAAATACTGAACATCTTTCACGTTGTTTGATAGATTGTTCTAGCCTCTAATGGACAAAAACGTTTACAAGAAACTTTCATTTTAAAATGAAAATAAAATACTATTTACTTTGTAAAAACATACATTTTTAATTTATTTACAATTAATACATCATAATTTTTTTGTGTTAGATTTCATGCCTTTGAACTCTGTTGTATTACTTTCTAGTAATTATTTATTTATTTTTTTAATTTAAAAATAATGTTTACATTTTACTGGCATCATATTTTATGAAGTAGCGTTATCTTTTTGGTTCTTCATCAGTATTTCAGAATTTTATGACTTTAATTACTTCTCATGATAAATATTGTTACTCTTTTATGGGTATATACAGTGGGTACTTATATCCGTAGGACTATGTGATATTTCAGTTTTTCTATTTTAATAAATGCTAAAATGTCAACAATTCTCTGTTTTTCTGTCAATATGGGGTGCTGTGTGTACATTAATGAGGGAAAAAATGAAGCAAAAAATTTAGCAAATGGCTGCAATATAAAAAAGAGTGAAAAATTAAAGGGGGTCTAAATACGTTCCGTACCCACTGTATATATATATACTGTATATATATATATATATATATATATATATATATACACACACACACAATTATTATTTTATTTTTTTTATGAAATGCTTTGATTTTCAAGTGAAGGCCAATACCCTGACCTTCAACCAAATTGTTTTTTTGTTACAGGTTTTTTCCCCTGAGGTAATCATGCACAGATAGCACTGTTTCTTGAGAATGTGCCTCATAATACAACCTATTACGTTGCTATAAAACTGCAACAATACGACAAATTGTAATGAGTTTCTACAGAATGGCTGCCCTGATAAAGCCAAAAGCTGATAAACAGGAACATTAGCCTAGAACTCAGTGCAATTGTTCCTGTGGGGCAACTATGTTAAAGCAGCTGAAAATCACTTCCTTTAGGTAGCATTTTGGTTTTTTTTTTCTGCAGGAACCAGAAATAACCATTGATTTCAAACGGACTTGGACTGGTTTCTTGTTGGCAGACTAACTTGTTTACTCTTAAACCAAATTACAGCCCAGAACGCCACAAGGCATCCACAAACGGTGTTTCCCTCTGAGCAGAGACTTAGTGACTCCCAGCTGTGGCATTTTCTGGGAAGGTTCATTTCGGGTCCTGTACCTCTCTAACAGTGCAGTATCACAGACAGGTCAACTCTCAGGGAATGAGGATCTGTCTCCGGTCATCCTCAACAATAAAATCTGCCCTGAGGCCTGCTAGAATATAAAAACATCTTGTTTGTTGTTAGTGGTGTTTCATTAATCTTGTCGCAAATATGGCCTACTGGTGAAGATATTTAGGCAAGTTTCACTTGTCTTTGAGTTTCTCCACATGTTCCAGATTGAGGCCCTTTATTGGATTTTACCCACTGTGTTATGTGCTGTTTGCATGGCTGAAACTATTCATTTTGCCTTAAGCCATAGGCAACAATTTTGCAAATTATGATATGCAGAAACAAATGACTCTGGTTAAATGTAAAATATTTTTAGAATTTAAAAATTCAGCCCTATATATTAAATCCTATGTTTATTAATTTAATAATAATTAGAAAAAAGTTTACTTTGGCATCTGTCAAAGCCAGCAGGTTTGTAATATATGCTGGTGTCCAGTGTGTTTAATTGCTTTTCATTTTGTACATGGATTTCAATTTCTCACAGTGCAAGATAAATCAAACATTTGTATATTTTAAGATGGCATCTCGTTTACCAAAGATGCTTTAAAGCATGAAGCATGGATGTGTGTAAAATATCACGAGAAGTTGTGAGACAGAAAGACAGCCTTGTTAGCAGTCCCTCATGTCACCAACCTCCGGGCCTCTCACAAGATCTTCAGAGAAAGTGGGTCTAGCTAAGGATGGAGTCACATGGCTAGCTGCCAGAGGCTAACGCTAGCATTAGCCCTCTGTCTCTTGAGACTAGCAAAGTTAATATTTTGTCAACCTTTTATTACCAGCAGAAGTTACACAATACAGAAGCATAGTTATTTAAGCTTTTGCATTTCATAGAGAGAACAAAAACCTATAATAAAGATTGTTTTTAGCAAGATTATTGATGCAAAGCAAGTATTTCTAAAGCTTAGTGTAAGAAATCAGGTGTAAACCGTGACGAAGGTGAATGTAAATGATTCATTTCAAAAGACTGCAGTCTGTCAGTACACCCTCAACTGCCTTTCCTTCATTGCTGGCATAATTACTTTTAGCCTTGTGAGCTTCTGACACCAGAGCCCCATTAAGTGTTGATAATGGCAAACCCGGCATTCCTACAGCTGGAGCCTCAAGGCTGACTGGAGAACTGGAGAACTACACACAACCTCCCATTGCCGTTGCATTTGTATGTGTCTATGTGTGTTTTGTGGAATGGTTCTGTCAGGTCATGTGTTTTATCTCACTGCCAAACTTTTGGCTTATGAAAACATCCTGGGGTAGTTGAATTTGCATTTAAGCTCTCTTAAGGGAACATTTACCTTATCTAGATTGCAAATTATTTAGTTTGTGTGTATGTGGTTTGTGGTAAAGGGTCACTTGTTGTGTTACTTATTATTTTATCAGTTCTGTCTTCCTTCAATCAACATTTGAAAATGTTTAACAGTTTGAGAAACCAGGTTAATATCACTGTTAAAATTGCTCAATTGAACAAAGGCTCAACTTTAACAGTTGTGCTGCACACAGGGCAGCAATTTCTGGGCCCTATGCACAAGCAGTGGCTATGGGCCCCCATAAGCTTGAGGTTCACAACTTCCTACAACTAACATTACTACTAATCTAAGAACTCTTATGTGTATAACAAAACAATGCCTTATTACACAACTTCTCTGAATTTCTCTTTAATTTGTTTCTGAAACTAGTTTGACAGAAACAATATGACAGCCTATCCTCATGAACCTGTATGACATTGAGTCTACAAAGTTAGACTATTATAGTCCAATAACAAATATCAATTTAGTTTTCCAATTAGTATACTATTGAAATTGTGTAGGCTATGCAAACAAGGCATCATGTCATTTCTAATTTTGTGTTATGCTGTTGTGTTTTTGGCACTGATAATCGCTATTTGACTATTTGGTGCAATGGAGAGGGTGCCTGTTCTTGGACACCATTTAATACATCAATCAACTGATGCATTTACCCAAAATATTAGCATTTGCATTAGTTAACAACATTAATTGTGATCTTAAAATTATATTTAAAGGAAAATAAAATTTCTCTCCTCGGGGGCCCTCCGCCCACTTGGGGCCCTGGTAATTTTGTCCCACTTGTCAACCAACTACAGCGTCCCTGGCTGCACAATATTTTTGTGATTTCTGTTTCTTCGGATGCTTAGAAAGATTTAGTTCAAAAGCATTTATTTAAAAACTACATTTTTCTAATGTTAAAATGCAAACTTGCTAAATAAAATCTATTGATTTACATTAAATATATTTTATTAAACAATTATTTAAAAATAGCATGATGATGGTCAGTTGGTCAGCCACTCACATTTTCCTAAAACCTTTAAAACACTTTTTAAAATAAAGGTGCTTAAAAAGGTTCAATTATTCCAAAAATAACAATTTTTGGTTCCACAAAGAATTATCTCTTTTTTACCTCTTTATAATTAAAAGAAGAACCTTCTTTCACCACAAAGAACCTTTTGTGAAACAGAAGATTCTTCAGAGGGCACCTTTATTTTTAAGAGTGTAACAAATAAAAGAAATAAGTTTCTAAATGCCTTCATGCTTTTTTTTTCTTTTCTCCACAATCAGAAAGGAAGGAAATGAATGAGGGTTGTGAAAGTACGTGAGATCTTTCAGAAGCTGTGGGTCTTGGCCCGTGTGTTTAAATGGGGGGTTGGAGGACTCAACGATGCTTGGCTGCTGGGGTGTTGAACTGTTTATGCAATCCAGCCACCCATCACCCCTCCCAGGCTTTTAGTTCTGCTCACTCTGGTTTAAACTCTTCATATCCCTTTTTTAGCATGAGGAAGAACACTGAGGCCTTGTACTGGTCCAGGCTTGGGGTTCCGGGCCCGGTGCCGACCATGGAGGGACCACGTCAGTCTCCCCTGAGCCATTTCCTGCCCTAACCCTCCCATCTAATACCAAACAGACCTCATTCTGCTTGTGTTCCTCGACAGGATTGAGCCAATGGGTGTGCCAGAACCCTCCATGCTCTTTGCACTTATCAAAAACATCAGAAAACAGAGAAGGTCAGCGTGGAGTGTTAAACAGTCTCCATAGTTTCAGTCTCATTGTAGCAGAATCTTTCACTTCATAGCTGTCGACGGGTATGAGTTAGTTTGCTTTTGCTATAAACAACATCTCATGGATGGGTGTGGCTGTTTCTCACAGGAACTGTGGAGGGAAAAACTTATATATGTTTTTGTTTGTTTCATCCTTATATAAGTGAGTGGAGACTTTACCTGTTGGGAAATATGATCAGTCCTTGTGAATTAATGAGGTTATTTAGCAGGGAAGATGTTCCTGGATTTCTCCGGCACATTTTTGTTCATCAAAACAGTAAAAAAAATAAAAAATAAATAATCCGTTTTTAAAGGTTTCAGTGGCAAGATGACAGTCAGATGTCTATGATTTTGTTTAGCTGAAATATATATAAAGCATTGCTGTGTTTTACATATTTGTTATGCTCTAACAAAGATAATTTTTTTTTTTAAATTCAGACAAGTGCATGTGTGTGCAATGTGCAACATTTAATACGGAGTATATATGAAAACAAACACATGTATGTATATATTAAATTTTTTTATTATTATTAAATATTTACACATATATTAAATAAACAAAAACTTATATTTTGGATGCGATTAATCGCAATTAATCATTTGACATTTAAGGTATATTTTTTAGTAATTACATGGTTATTTTAATTATTTTTGATGCATCAAATTAAAATATAGTCATGAAATGTTTGTTCAAGTTATTCTTTGAGTCTGTAGATTTAGTCATCTTCAATTTTTTACTTTATTCAACAGAGCCCTGTTGAACTCCCTTCAGGAATACTAGGAATTAATCTCAGAACATGTTATTTTTTAATGCAACATAATTGGGCAATTTTCTATCATACACACTTGCTCCTGTTGCAGCATCTGAAATAGCATACTTATGATTCGCAGCTGCAATTATCTCAGTCAATTATCAGATTAGTGGTTGGCTGGAAAACTAGTAACTTCTCTACTGGAAACTGCTCTCAATTAAAGACCTACAGTACTATAAAAGGAGACTGTATAGTGATAGAGTTCACTGGTGTATGGGACACCCTCTCCTCACAGCTAACAATATTTAGTCTTTCATAATATTATATCATTGGGTACAATTTTAATTTTTTATTTTTAAAGATACAAATATTTTTAATACCATTTATTTGACCAAACATGGCAAGTAAATGCATTAATAATGCATAAAAAGTTCAAATTATTATTATTATTTAAAAAAAAATTTTAATTAAAGTTATTTTGAACTTTCTATTAATAAAAGTATCCTAAAAAAAATGCTTTTTCACACGAAAGTATTAAGCAACACAAGTGCTTGTTTTTTTGTTGTTGTTTTTTTTACATTTGTAATAATAAGGAATTATTTTAAGCACAGAACTTGCATATTAAAATAATATCTGAAGAGTCATGTTACATTAAAGACTGGAGAAATGGCTGCTGATAATTTAGCTTTGCTATTATAGGACTAAATTACACAGAAATGTAAAAAACATATTAAAAAGAAAAGATATATTTGAAATTGTCATTTTAAAATTATTTAAAAAGTTTTTTAGTATATATAGATGCTATTTATATGCATGAAGATAAGCAGTAGATTTATAGAGATATAAAGAGAGATGAAACATTTTATTTTGCAAACAAAATAAATCTAAAATGACAGATAAATAAAAGTTATTTTAAACAATGTTTTCCCACTTGTATAGATTTCCTTTCCTTTTCATGCACATTCATCTGCTAACACACCTGGTGAGCTTTATCACCTCGTTTCACCTCGGTTATGGTCTTACCAGACAAGCACAATCTTGCCTCTGATATCCTCCTGTCTCCACCACCCCTTACAGCAGATTTCTCACATGAACACATTTGTGCATCTTCTGACAAATATGCCGTTGATAAGTACACTTCGCCACACTCGCTCGCTAAGCTGTGGATGTTCTTGTAATTCACTCCTTTGTGTAAAAGGGAGCGCTGGGTTCATGTAACACGGGTCCAATCTAGACAGCCTTCGCCTCTCACTGGTCTGTATCTAGTTTTGCTCCCCCATGCTCCCTACTGGCTTTGAAGAGCCGCTGCACTGGTGTGTAAATCAGCCCTTGGGACAGGTGGACATCTGCCAGCTGTGTGGAGATCCAGGCAGCGTGTCGAAGGGGACGGAGAGCTCTGGTAAAGACCACTGGATATTCTCTAAAAGTGGGAGGAGACATGAAAATGATTGAATTGGACAAACATAATTTGTGTTGTCCATTACATCAGCAGATATGATGCAAATGTGTCTGGCAGATAACAATAACAACTAGATTTATAAAGTTTTCTGAAGCAAACGGGTGTGGTGCTTATAGAGTGTTTTAGTAAATGAGTCTGACGAAACTGGACCCATGTCTCATTTCAAGACCATATTTTCTCTGACCAGTCGAGTCCAGGGGCCTCATTTATAAAATGTTGCACAGAAACCATCCTAAACTTGATCTTACAAATTGGATTAAAGCTTGAGCACTGTTGATAAATGAAATTGAACCACAAATTTGCATTTGAACCAAAACAGAAAAAAATGGTAGTAATATGAAATACTTTTGCATAATTTTTCATTATATTCTTACATTTTATTTATTCGTGTGATGGCAAATCTTGGGTTTATGGCAGCTAGTTCTTTACTCATTGACACTTTCTCCTATAATAGAAATAAGAAAATCTTACAGCAATTCTTTTATGGAAAAAAACAATTTCAAGAAACCTTTTGTAAGATTTGCAATGTCTTTACTGTCACTTTTAATTACTTTAAATGTTTTCTTGCTTAATAAAATCATTCATTAAAAATAAATTATTTAAAGAAAACAGCACACTGTGTGTACTTGCTCCTAGACCAACTTATGGATTTTACTTACCTCCAATGGCTAATTGGCTAATTTTGTGTACTACATAAAACTACATATTACATTTACATTTTGGTGATATGTGTTATATTAAGTGATATGCTTAACATCAAATAAGTGTTGGGAAGTATCTTAAATAAAAAAAATAAAAAATCAAAGTGGGGCTGTATAGTTCAGTGTAGTTAGCTATTTTTGATAGCTGCTTGCAGTGTGGCTAACCACTTTTTCAAAACAGTAGATACAGTGTAGTTCTGTACTGTGAACTGCTTTCAATTATGATTAGCATGTAGCTTGGCAAGCTACAGTTTTAGAGTCTCATCCCCAAACTGAGGGGAACGCACTGTTCAGTCAGTGATTTTCTCAAAGGCTCTTTCATTCTTCTGTTCTTCCATGTTTTATTCAGTGTGGAAAATCTTAGTTAATTGGTCTGGAGTTGGCTTTTCATGGCTGTTTCCTTAACAACAGGGGAAAGACCCCCTTCTTCCTCTATTTTTTCTTTCCCAAACCCTGCCCATTTAAGGCTGTACCACTTTTTTTCCCTTTTCCTCCCTCTAGCTCTCTCACTCTCTTTCCATGTCTTTCTCCCTTGTGCGTGTGAGGACTCTGTGACAGCTTTTCCTCCTGCTTGTAGTGAACGGCTGAAAGAGAGTGAACACGCGGCTGCTTGTAATACAAACTCAAGCTGAGTCGAATACACAGCTGAGCAGTCTTTGGACGGGACCCTGAAGACTCTTCTCGGTTTGAACTGCCGTCAGTTCTGGACTAAACTTCCCAAGATGTCTGTGATGCTGTAAGAGAACAGCTTTGAGATTTCGATGAGGTAAGTTTCTGATGTTTCAGCATGCCATAGTTAGTGATAGCTATTACTTGATATAACTTTAGTAAACCTGTTGAACTGTTGATAATATAAAAAAAATAAAATTCTGTGATGTTCTGTAGAGCATTTCTATTTTGCATTTCACTAAAGATATATAAACAACCTTAAAAACTAGAGGTAATTTCTTGAGAGGCAAAATAGTCTCTTTTTTTCTGAAAAGATGTCTTGAATTAAGTTTATTTTTGTATGATCAATATTCGTATTTTAGGCATAAATCACATTTTGTAAGACTGTGTATTATTATTAGAATGTAATAAGAATATTACATTCTAAAAACTTACTGGAAAATATACATTTTTTACGCTTTGATATTTTGTTTTATAATTTTTTTAGTTATTCAACTAAAATACATTTAATCTATTTATTTATACATGAATGTGATGCTGAGTGCTGTAAATATAGAGCTCTGGCACATGTCACATCTCTATGTATTTGTTGACTCATATGCTCATGAATCATGTCTAGTATGGTTATGATTTATGAATGCGCCAATTAGAGATATCATCTGTGCAGATGGAAGTTATTTTGCACTGCATGAAGCATGTGTGTGTATAAATGTTTTCCTATATGAGAGTTTGATCCAAGTTCTAGACAGAGTCATCCCTAATCTAACTGAGTTGTGTTAGGGCCAGAGCTGAAGCTGTAAATTGGTTAATGTTTTATACCTATAAAAATAAACACCCTGGCTCATAATGTGCTTATCTGCGGGAAGGTCAATAACAATGTATAACATGACCAGGCAGCAAAGGTAAGGGCTTCATGCATGGCTGATGTGTTCCGTCAACTAAAAGGGGTTTCCTGCCAAGTGAGTAGTTAAAAGCCCCTTTGTTTGCATGCCACACCTCTTTAGTTATTAAAAATAAACCATTTAAATTTACCTTTGACATGAAAATCTATTCGATGTCTCGCACCTTTGAGCAGCTGATTGTTAAAGTCTTTGTTTGTTTTGGCATGCAGTGTTAGTTTTGATTTATATCCCGATGGAGAGATGTGCAGACCTCGCAGCTGCTTTTTGTTTAGAGATGGCTGACTTGTGTTCAAATCCGTTCAACCCTGCTCTGAGCATCTGCTTTCTTCCGCAGACGCTCTCTAATGTTGATCAGTGAGCCACCTTATCTTCTTTAGTGCTGGTAGATAATATAGTCTGTCAATTCAGAGAAGGTCGGAGGTCAGTCTTTAATCTAAATGCATTTGTAAATCCTGCTGCATCCACATTTTTGTGATGAAACTACTAGAGCAACCCACATACTCACAAAATATAGTGCTGACTGAGTAATCATCCTATGACTTTTAATATTATTATAATTGTACACATATTGCATTACTATAAACTTATTGCATTACATCCTTTAAAGGGTTTGTGCAATAAGCAGCTACAATAATTTTATGTGAGACCAAAACATGTAACATTTATTATTGTTATATTCATTTATAATATTCCCTTCCACTCTTAAATGAAATGTCGCATCATCAGATGTGCTGCGATTTGATGTCAATGACATCTGGTCATAAGTACACTTTAATAGATTTCCCTAAAAATTGATGGTGTAAATTTCAATTTCATTAACTGATATAATGTTAATATACCAACCTATTAAAGTACTGAAATCTGTTTTGTACCTTTAAAATACACTGATAAGCACCGAATGCAGGTGGTAATGAGAAAAGTCACATGATGAACCCATTACAAAGCCCATCACAAACAGCCTAAGTATATGAAGATATTTTGAAGATGCTCAGTGTCATTCACACAAACACTAATCACCATCATGGTGAGACTCTGCATGGTGAGAAAATATGCAATAAACTTTAATTTACCAATATTACATGTAACATACAACCCTAATAAACCCAAGAAACACAGTTATTTAAAAAGACAACAACATGAAATTCGTATTAAATTTGAAAAGCAATGCAGGGAATTCTGGGAATGTTCGTTTACGGCTTTCCCTGTAAATTTTACAAGAATTTACCATTTAACAGTTTTTTACCGTAGCATTTTTCATCATTAAAATCACAGTAATTTTTACAGTGTAGTCAATAGCATCAATTGACATTGATGTGCACTTTTCTAAATTTTTCTTTCTATATTTTGATATATGTGTTCAGTTCTTCACACTCTCATCGGCTTTCAAACGTATCAACTCTTAAACGACTTTGAAGACAGGGAAGGGCTTCGACTCTGCTATGCCTTATCTTAGTTTGTTTGATTCAGAGTGATATTTACACTGACACTCCTTTTGCTCTGAAGGTTTGAAAAGTTTAATGACTATGTCAGTGCTTTTAAATGCCTCCCTAACATTCTTTTGTCTCCCCATCTCTGTTTTTATGAGCCTGTGGATTTTGATTGAGAGAATAATCCCTAAATCCAACAGTACAAATAATATATAGCACGGAATCTCATCCGAGAGGTATGCGTTAATGCCATTGGCTTGATTTACAAATGCATTGAGTGTCAATCTTGTTTAATGGAGCAATATTAAAGTTAAAGGATATTAGTAAATCTCTTGGAATTAGATTGAACATGGGTGTGTTTAAGTTAAACATCATTCATTCTTTGTATGCTGTTCTATT
>JAUMHG010000060.1:14728109-14740413 GCA_032359395.1 Enteromius anoplus | reverse complement strand
TCAAAGGCAAATCGGTCTCTCTGGCGAGTTCCCATATGTAACGTCGAAGTGATTCGACTGAAAGGGTAACTGATGTTACTCATTTGAAAAACTAACTCAGATCTTTCTTTCTACATTAAAAATGTATTTTTCAATTTACTAGTTACTTTAAAAAGTTATTTAAGTTTTTTTTTAGTAGTTACTTAAAAAACGTCTTCTGGTAACTTGTAATACATTACCCTATCACGGTCATCTGCTGATTTGGGGATATTGTCAATGTTGAAACAATGTTGCAACAGTTTAATATTTTAATGGAAATGCTTTTTTTCAGGTTTCTTTGATGAATAGAAAGTTCAAAAGAACATTTAATTGATTTAAAGATATTTTGTAGCATTAAACAAGTCACTACTTTAACTTTGATTACTGCGTCCTTGTGAGACAGAAATAATTACTTACGTCAATAAACAAATAAATAAGTCTCACTGACTCCCAAACACTTGAGCAGCAGTTGTTGTATAATATTAGGCTATTTATATGCATCTTCATTATCATAATTTAGAATACTTAGAAAAATAACATTCCTTAATGGGGGAAAAAGAGTGAGGTTTATGCAGAGATTTGTGCATTTGAGGGAATTGAAGAAAGGAGCATGTGTGGTGTTCGTTTAGTATCGTCTTTCTCGACTGGCATGCGTCTTTAGGGTCAACTCCACGTTTGGTGCAGGGGTCAAGAATCTGATGGCAACCACATGTCTGACTTGGCTCCAAATGAAATATCCCCCCCAGTAAGAGCTACTGGCAGGAAGTACAGTCCAAATGAGTTACACGGCTTAATCTGCTAGATTCTCTGTCAAGAGAAACAAGAAAGAAAGACACTCTACACTGTTTTGGAAATGTCACGGTGAGGTCCAGGCCTGTAAAGGAGCTTAAGATAATTCACATAGCGAATGCTTTTACCATGCAACCCTCCTGCGCAGTTTTACAGGCAACACAGCCGGTAGAAATGCATTCAAGTTCACTAGTTGGACAGTTACCCTCACCTCTGAGGTTTTGCAAGTTCGAGCTTCTAACTTTGATTTGCTGAGACAATTCGGGACATGGTTGGCGTTCAGGTAAATCTGCCTGATGGGAGAAAATGAGACCCGAGGGACGTGGTGTTGGCTGAGAGACTGCACAGTCAGCACTTTTACAATGCTTCTGGATGGTTGTTCATGGGAAAAACTAAAAGATTATGAGGACGTTAGGATTGTAGCGTTCCGCCAAACGCAAAAATTATGATAAAAGCAATGTTTCAAAGTTTCAAATGTGCTTTCAGGGACGCATGGTCTCCCCTCGGTCCTTTTTCCAACATGGATGTTTATGGGATAAGAAAAAAACATTTTCTTCATTTTCGAAGAGAACTTTTCTTCTTAAAAGGACATTTTTAGGAAATCAGACACTAGTCATGATAAAGTTATTTTCTACTGAGGCTGACAGAATAAAATAGTCATTAAGAGTAGTTTGTTTATTGAGATTACCTCCTCCAGCCTGTCCACAGTTTGGGAATAGTTTAGTGAGACAAAGAAACATAATTATATTTAGATTTAAAGTTCTGTAACAGTCACCGAGCCCTGTGCCAAGAAGACCACAAGTGGTTGGACCGCTGTGCCAGGAAATTCCAGTGGCTCAAAGAACATTTCTAGTATCAAAAATATCCATTTGCTTGTTTTGGCTGGTAGTGTGTCATATGAACGAAAAGGCTGCGCTGGCCACTTGGGTTATGTTTTTCTTTTGCTATTGGTGAATTCAATTATAGCCTTTAAAGACATGGAGTAAGTTCCGTTCATGCCTTGTGATGATATTTTTGAGTGCTTTACAATGAGGGAGGTGTTCGGTCAGGTTGTTTTTGACTGATGCGTCCCTCAGTGGTCAAAACTGTAGCTTCTGTTTAACAATTAGCAGAAAAAAGAATCGCCGCAGAGGTCTTTGGTCTGTTACTTTGTCCCCCACAAATCCTCCACATAAACTCATTATTTGGACAGACAACTTAATGAAGAAAACAGAGAAACAAATCAGGGGGTGCTGTTTAGGTGTTTGCACTAGGTCTCAATATTTCCTGTTGCATGGAGATGGATCCAGGGGAAGGAAATGCTATTGTGGTCTTCTTATTGTAGAAAAGACAAGAATTATCAGCAGATATAACAGTCTCTGGACTTCCTCTGCCTTTAAACAAACAACGTTTAATATAGAATGAGTATTTCGGGCGCTTTCCCAGGCTTTGTGATATAGGCAGTGTTTGCTTTGGCATTCCTTTGACTTTTTCTTTATTAAATCAACTGTTAAGTAGAGTGCAAAAAATGTCATATTAATGCATGGGTGCTTTATCTGGTGCTTTATTGGATGTGATTAATCACAATTAATCGTTTGAAAACACTGAGAGTAAAGTCTACTCAATCTTGTGTTTCTTGGAGTCATTTAGCCAAAGAAACATATTATACTTCCAAAAAACATTTTTTTAATATGTTGCCAGAATATGTTGTTTAGAATTTGTATATTATGTGTCTAGCCTGAAAAATAATAGCTGCTGAAATTTCAGCTTTGCACCACCGGAATTAATTACTTGTATTAATTAGACATTTTACATTGTTATCTTTTTTCACTTTTGAATGCGGGCGGACTTTATATTAATAGATATGTTACTATAAAGTATTAAAGTTTTTTTCAAGTTAAAATAAGACTCTAGGGACCTGACCACATGGGGTTGCACCAACAAGAGATATTTTTAAGGATCAGAGCAGGCAGAATAGCTCTTAACTGCACGTTTTAACTTTGACCATGCGCCTGTTATTAGCTCAAACCAATACATTTTGTTCTCAAGCCTTATTAATGTCCCCAGACATCAGAACATACATTGGTATTTTCCTCTTTGCTTTGTCAAGTTTAAATGCAACATCTGTTTTGGAGCAGAACATGAGGTCAGAGAAAGAATACCGCTGACGTTGGAGTGACAGGATCGCACGAGGGCAGAAGGCCTGCAAATAATTTCCTCCTCAGGGGAAAAACAAAAACAAGACGGCAGGTTAATAAGTGTTTAGACAAGCTTTAAACGTGTTTCAAGCTCACATTAGACTCCGCTTAGAAACAACTGTGCTGTGAAGAAGAGTTGAACAGAGCTAGCACAGTGAACATTTTTCGGGAGTTTATTACTACATTTCTAAATTTTCTGGTGTTTAGTGCATGTGTGTTAGGGACTTATGGACCTGTTATGGACTGGATTAGCCACTGCAGTAAAGGAACCCAACGGGAACATGCTTTTCATTCCAGCTTCCAAATATGTTCACACTGTCTCTCTTTTGGGTCACTCCTGGGTTTTCCATGTGGGTCAAAATTTGTAATGATCTCTGGCTGTGGTTTCTATACACGTCACGAGTTTCCAAAAGTCAGCTAGATCCAAATCAGCGCTGCAAAGCAAAGAGGCTTTACTAAACCAACTCTGAACGAAACCTCCCGCTTCTTCTATTTTTTTTCACACCATCTGCCTATGAAATATTTCAGAGCTCGGGCCAAATGTCTGGAAGCATAACTTTATAACTGGCACAAACCGAATAATTTAGGCTAGCACTGTGTAACATATGAAGAAAGCTGACAAAAAAATGAACACAGGGGTTAATATTGAAATATTTATTCATGATGCTTCTGTTCAGCCGGTTCACGCTGTGATTTATTTTTCTAATTGCGTTCACTCCTGGGAAGTTTGAGAATAGCTCATTCATCATTTAGCATATTCCATGGGATTTGATTTATTGCATTTTCATAGATGAAATGTGAATCTGTTTTAGGCTGTTAGATCTCAAGCTGACTTCCTGTGTGCACAGCGCAATCTGGCGCCTTACGTTTGTTTGCACTGCAGATGCCTCTGTGATTTCAGATGTGATGTGGACTGACAAGGGTGTGCATCTGTGTGTGTGTGTCTGTGTGTATTTGCTTTTGTTGTTGGCGTGGGGCCATTTTCGGAAAAGAAATGCCTTTTGAATTCTACAAAATAACTTTTTGATTTCATCACCCATAATAAGGGCACTTTACATCACTCAGTTTACATACTTAAACAGTATGTGTACAGCAATGATGTCACAGACAGAGAACAATAGTGAGCAAGAAAAGCCAAAGTCAGCAGGAAGTTCTGTGTGACTGTATTGGATGGGATAAAAAAGAGGAGTGGGGGGGACACAGGAAGTGTGGTAAGATCCAATAGACGCTAACGACCCCAGTTCTCCTCGATTTCTGTGGCGCCTGCAAAGATGAAAACCAGGTGCAGAACTGTCATACTGTCATAGGGAGGATATGTTTGTTAAGGGTTATAAATATAACCTCCTGAATGTCTTGCCCTCATACTGTATGCGATGGTGTGGCTGTCTTTGGTCCTTAAAAATATGAATCTTCCTTGGGAGTTCACAGTTAGGAGGGAAAAGAGTCAGAGAGGAAATACAATCCAACGCAAACAAAACAGGAAAGAGAAAGGCTGGAGATGTATTTGAATGGACGTCATTAGGAATGAGTATTGTATAATGTCCTTTATGCAGATACAAAAGAATATGAACACTGGCTACACACCAGTAGGTGGAGATTTGTAAGGGAAATGGGCCCCACAACTCTCAGCAATACTGACCTTTTGACCTCATAACAGGAGCTTGCAGGGATGGGTTGTAGACTTCAGGATGTTTTTACTGCACAGATATACATAGTGTATCTATGCTGGGCTTCACAGTGCCAGAGAATTTGAGAAGAAATGCTTTGTGATATGAAAAATGCTTTTGAAACACAGAAGCCGTTGGGCTGAAATCCTTGCATTTATTTATGTATGTATTTATTTCTTGTTTTGTTTTGTTTGTTTATTTGGCTGGTTGGTTTAATTTATACATTTTTAATTTATAATGTAGAATTACGAATTTATTCTTTATTTGAAAACTTACCTGTTATTTTAGAATCTAAATATTTACAGCTAATTTTACCTCTAAAAATGTTGCCTTCAGAAGCAAAAGGTTAAAAAAATAATAATAATAATAAAAACTGAAATATTTTGTTCTTGTTGTTTTTTGCCTCAAATTCTTGCATTTATTTATTAATTTGTTTGTATTTAATTGTTTATATTTGATTACTTTTTCTCAAATTCTGAATGTATTATTTATTTGAAAACTTATGCAATTTTATAATATAAATATTTACAGTTAATTTCACCTTTAAAATGTTTTAGTATGAAACTATGAATAATTTTATATTTATTAATTTAATAAAAAAATATTTTTTTATTTATAACTTACTGTTGTTATTTTCTAATCTAAAAATGTACAGCTAATTTCACCTCTGAAACACTGTTTACAAAATACACTGCCGTGTATTTAGGAGAGTCAGAAACCACCCAGAGCACTCTAGCAATCCCCTTAATGCAACTTAGCAGTCACAATAAAGCATGCTCTGAAAGCAAGCCAATCTCCTTTATAAATAGTATTTTACATTTTTTAACCCATAGGTCAGAAAACACAGGACAAAGCCAGGATGAATGTCAAAAGGAAGGAGATGGATTTCTTGAGCAACACTATTGCTGCTTATGCTCACATTAAAGGTCAGTGTAGTGTTTTTCCATGTTTAACATGCAGCAGACTCATATGATCCAGTGATTAAACCAGACTTGTTTCCCTGTCTATCCAGCCAATCCAGAGAGTTTCGGCCTTTACTTTGTCATTGGCGTCTGTTTCGGCCTGGTGCTTACTCTCTGCCTCCTGGTCATCCGGATTTCCTGCAAGCCTCGGACAACTACAGCGCCCCCCACGCCAGAGAAAAAACAGCTGAAAGACTATAGTGAGGAGGAGGAGGAAGACGAGGAGAGTGATGAAGAGGAGGAAGAAGATGCAGGAGGCCTGAACTCCTCCATCCGGCACAGCACCACAGAGATCCCTGTAAACAATCATCTCATCACGCCGGACGGGACGCTGAGCAGGAACGTGTTCACCTCGGCTGAGGAGTTGGAGCGGGCACAGCGATTAGAGGAAAGGGAGAGGATCATCAGGGAAATCTGGAGAAACGGACAGCCGGACATCCTGGGAGCAGGGACAGGCACTATTGGAAGAGTGCACTATTACTAACACTCATTTCACTGAGTGCAGTACCTTTAAAGACTGTTAATGGACAGCAATATTTTTCATACTGATGTTATTACAGTATAACTCTTCTGACCACGGGTACAGCTTATCTGTATGCAACATTTACACTGGGCAAGTTGCTATCAGCCCCTAAGTCATGGTGCTTCTTGAAAAGTCATTTTAAAGCCGTTTTAGACGTTGATGTCTGAACTAATGTTTAAAAAGTATTTGTATATTGTAGGTGATTATTAGAAGCTCACTGAAAGCAAATGCACTTTTGCACCATGCCATTTGTGTGTAGATTTTTTCTTGATATTTTGTATTTCTTTATTAAGTCCTCTATGTCAAATAATTCAGTAATTCATAGATTATAAAGCTACAAGGCAATATACACTGCTGTTCAAAAGTTTGGGATTGTTATTATTTTTAAGAATTTAAAGAAATTAATATTTTTATTCAGCAAAGATGTGTTAAAATGATTTTAAAAAGGGATATGAAAGTGTCATATTTCGAATATGCTGTTCTTCTTTACTTAAAAAAAAATCAAGTAAATAAATATTAGGCAGCTCATCTGTTTACAATATTGATAATATTGCTTTAAATTGTAGTAATATTTCATGATATTACTCTGTTGTCTCTATTTTGATCAAATAAATGCAGCCTTGATGAGCAAAAGAGACTTTAAGAAAACTTTAAAAATCTTGCTAATCCCAAACTTTTGAACTTTAACAGAACAGAAATTAAAATTAGATGAAGATGAAATAATTTGCTTCATGATTAATACTACTTTGTCTTAAGCTAAATTTAATTGATTTTAATGCTACAATGTGAAACAGGCATCGCACCATTAAAATGTATAACATGAAACTTACTTTGAGATTTGCAAGTTATTGAGTTATTTTAACATTAATTAAGTTGAATTATGGTAAAACGTCACGGTTTGCCTGTGGCGGAGCAAGAACGTGGATTCAAAGTACTTTTATATAAATCCTTTTAATAATCCTTTGGCACAAAGACAGATACAAGCAGGGAATCCACACGAACAGAAACTTAACAATATCAAGGAACAGACAACATGAACTAAACTGAACGTTACTTAAATAGGGAGACAATGACACTAATTAACAAGACACACCTGAACGGACTCACATGATTAGACAGAGACAGAAACTAGGTCACAGAGAGCACATGGGGAAATGACAACAAACAAAGTGCATGGGCGTTATAGTAACATTCTGAAATAAGCATACACAAATAAAAACGAATATTGCTAAGTATTGATACATTTAAAAAAAGTCTTATATCAGCTGATTACTGATATGGCACCATATATTGTGCATTATGGTGTATATGGGTCCTGCTCTGAAACCAGTAACATGCAGTTTAAAACAATAAAGAGTTAATTTAGCAGTCACCTATGATAAAACCCACTCAATATATATCAGTAATAAATACCAAATAGTCAGATCTTTGAGTGTTTTACAATAAATGTCATGGTTGTTTTGGCTATGCCATCAGTCATTTAAAATGATCAGTTTGAGTCATTAAAAGATGTAAATACGTATTTAAAAAAAACAATTAGGGACATATTTTTTAAATATTTGCTCACTAAGCTGATGCTATTGTATCATTTAATTCAGTTAAGAAATAATTTTATGGCCGTCTGGCCATACATAAATATATAAATGTATATAGAGATAATTTTCCAATGAATCAACTTTGCTCACTGTTTAACTAACCTCGTAAACCACGTCAGCTCAGGATACCAAACTTAAGAACTGCTCATAAGACACCTAACATATATAATATATAGAATCCACATGACATCACAGACGAGCCTGGAAAAATTCAGAATTTGTTTTGATTGATGGTACTGTCTTCACTGTAAATCAGCCTACAAGCCTTACAAACATATCTCTATTATTTGGAATTAGTCTTTATGTCATTAAACACTGCCGGTTCTCAATGATTAGTCAGACTATGAGGAGCTAATGTGCTGCACATGCTTTCCAGATGCTGTTTTCAGTCTAGAAAGAATTTAAGTCCATCTCACATCACAAAGGGAAAATGGGCTTTCACATTCAGTATTTTGAAAAAGCAAAGAACTTTTAAACAGCATTTGCTGTGTTTCAGTTCATCACAAATTACCTGGAACCAATAGAATTGCGTTTTGTGTCATTTCGGAAGATTCTTTTCAGGTGAGGGGGGGGGGCTACAAAAAGAAATCAATATTTAAATATGCTTCATTCATAAAAGGTGATACCAGTTCTGTATTTGTCCATCATTGATATGTTACACATATTTATGCATTAAAAAAGATGCCAAATCAGACTCGGAGCAAAAACAAGTGGAACTATTTATTGATTTATTTGTTACAGAATACAACCACAAAACAGAAAAATATTAATAATAGAAAGTGGGTTGATACATTAAAATATGACCTTACATTATCCCTGAATTTCCATGAAAACATGAGATATTGCATATCTGATATTTACACAATTCAAAATGCACAAATGTCTTAAAAATAAATGCAGAGGACTCCCACAACCAAATAAGCTAATAAGCAGTGTATTAAAAACCAGAAGTCTTTTGAAGTTCTGCTTTCTGAATAAAGCTCTGGCTTCTGGACCGCTCAACCAGTAATTCATCAATCAGTCACATGTGCTGGATTTCCATTCCCCCAACATCGTCATTCTGTAGCCTCCAAGCCGCCCGTGTCCCAGAGAAGGATCACTGGGGTAGTGATATACTCCTGCTGTTCAATATTCACTGTTTTTTCCTCAGAGCCTCCACCTCATCCTATAAATATACAAATATTATTTAATAAGTTGCTGTACAGTGCTGGCTGACATTATTCTTAGCTAAATAAATCAGTAACTCGGTTAAGAAATTATATTTTTAAAAGTTTTTTTTTTTTTAAGCTTTTAAGTTTAAGGCTATTTTTATCTTTTATGACAGCTGTTATGTGATTCAGATGTTTGGAGTTCAAACAAGTTGAATTTTTAACTCATTGCTGCTCTCTTGAGGATGAACATGGTACTTATCAAGTTTTTTTATGTGCCATAGGCAACTAGATTGAATTTGAAAAAAAAGAAAAAAGGAAAAAAAAAGAAAAAAAACAACAACAGTATTTAACCGTGTTTATTTTTACAGAATGGAAAAAAAGTGAATCCATAGTAGTATTTCTGTGAACTATCTTTGCATATATAATAAAGTGAGACTCCTCACAAGATTCAAACCTCCCCACTCACCTGTAATCTAGTTCGTTTTTCTGTCTCATCCTTCAGTTCATCTTTCAGTTCCTTTATGTCTCTCCTGGTCATTAAGGAAATATATTGTAATAAGAGAAAAGTGTGATATGATCATTCAGTTGTGGTAGTTAGGGGTTCATACTCACTCGTGCTGCGTTTTGAGGAGATCCAGGGCCATGCGGAGATCTTTGAGTTCTGCCAGCACCGAGGCCAGGGAAGCGCTCTCATCCTGAGCCCCAGCTTTGCTTTCAGTCTTGGGTGGAGTTGTTGTTTTAGCTACCTGGTCTGTCTTGGTGGAAGGTGATGACTGAGGTTCTGTACCCTGTGAGAAAAATACCAGCAGCTGAGCAAATGACGGATGAATATGTATACGACTCCCTGGTCAAGATGACAAAATGTTAACAAATGCTTTACCTGTATTCTAATTTTAATAAGGGTGCATTAAATTGATAAATTGTCAGTTAAGACTAATATATTTAGATTCATAAAATCCAGAAATAAATGCTTTCTACAAAAATATTAAGCAGCACTAGTGATTTCAACATTGATAATAAGAAATGTTTTGAGTTATATATAAAGAGTTATCCAAACATCTGGAATATTTTGTGGCAATTCTTCTTTCTCTTCTGAAGTTTCATTGTGGTCAATTTCAGTTGGAACCTTTATGAAAAACAGACGTCAATTGCATTATTTGTCAAGACATTACAATGTATGAACTTGTTATATATAATCATGATTAATTATTTTAATTGATTGGCAGCCCTAATTTTTAAATTTGTCATTTTTGTCATCATTCTTCATGCACCACCCTTGGCATGATTCGGCTCGAGTGGCGCACCTCAAGTGTGATTAAGTATCTTAATACCTGACTCATTTTTGTTGCAAACCTCTTAAACTGAATCTACCTTTAATCAACCAATCATACTCAAATCCTGACATGTGTATGAGTGTGTTAGGCTCACTTGTGCAGCAGGGGTGACAGCAGTTGGTGGTCTTCTCTGTGGAGGTTTGGCTCTGTTGGCTGTGGGATGGCTCAGTTTCTCTGAGGACACATCTACACCGTCAAACTGGTCAGGGGTCTTCTCTTTAACCTCTTTCTGTACTGGTGAAGCTGGGGGCTGTTGTTTAGGTAAGACTGGTTGTGGTTCTTCATTTCTAAGTGTGAAAAATAAGCATTATGCATATTACACACATGCAGTACAATACTTTAAAATGCATTTCAGAAACTTCTGAGTACTTAAAACACATAAATACAAAGCCAGCTGGAGCAACAGATGTAGTTTCAATTTAATAGCATTGTTCTCTGCCCTGAAATCAAAATAAACATCAGCATTTGTAACGTGGTGTCTAATGTGATTTAGAGTGCTGTGAGCTTTTTTCAAACAATGCACCGCTTTGATTTGTTGTGGAAAATTTAAGATTAACTGTTAATTGACTATAATGTCTTGGTTTGTGCATGCATGTACGCTCTGCCTAAAGACACCGTCTCACTCACAAAAACAGGAAACAGGCAGTTCGGTTTGTTTAGTCCCTCAGCAACTCATAAAATTTCCATTGCTCTCTACAAGACTGCGCATTCACAGGCCCTTTAGAATAACACATAATGCTTAATGATCATCTAATGATGGGGAATTCAGTTCCTTTAGCTGAAAAACAAATCTAATTGATGAAAGAAAATGCATGATTTCATTTATCTGGTGAAATCGTGAAAAATGAATGCGTTTCAGATTTCTTCTATTTTTGGCATTACTTGTGATGATTACTTACTTTGGTACAAGTTTTATGGGCTTCTCCTTCACTGGTGGTGGTGGAACAGGTGGTTTGTGCAGACCGGGCAACTTAATTTTACCAGGTGGGTCACTTCGAAAGTCTTTAGTGTCTGGTTTGTCACCTGAGCAAAATGGAGAGAGTCCGAAAACAAGAGATAAATATTACCATATTAGGCAAATTAGCATAACATAAGATACAGGTGTGTTCAGAATTATTACTTTTTGTCTCTGTCTTTGTGCTTGTGTCAGAGCTGTTCTGGTCCATTGCTGGCATCTGGTTCCCTGAGATATAAGTGGATACAATTTTGCAGTCAGTAATATGATTTTAGATCTGACAGAGGTGGCTCTATCCATTTGTTTTTGGGGGGTTTTCTCCATGAGTTCTACTACCTCTTTAAAAATGTAACTTAAGAAAGAATCTTCACCCTTATCAACTTTGCTTCTTTTTTTGGACTGTTTCTCTTGTCCAAAGAACACTGAGGAGGCCAGCCTGCACCCTTGAAGCAATTTTTGCTGCCACTTTTTTTTGTTTTGTTTTGATAATTTGGCCTTTGCACATTTTTAAAATAACAGCATAAAATAAACATCGCTTTAAAGCATTCTCACAACTACACGGGTTAGATGCTAGAGGTCTCAGTGGCATGGGAACAGGCAACTTTCCCTGACAAATGAGCAAAAGAGCTGGCCTGCTGCCGTTTCCTGTGGCTACACACAAAAAAATCTCATGGGCTCCCTTAATAAACCCAAATGGGTTCAAGTATTAACAGCCATTAAACTGTCTGGCAAAACAAACAAGCAAAAAGGATGCCATTTCTGTGCTCATTCAGAATTACTCTTATAGAGCAGGGGCGGATCTACCGGGGTGGCAATTGCCACCCTAAGAAAAAGCCTTCCCACCCCAGCTCTAGTGCCCCGTATATTGATATTGGCTCCCTAATGCCCGCAAAGTGTACAAAATATCCCGGAATCTACACCAAGCCGGCACGCGCATGCACACTAGATATTAATGTCTGCATCTTGCATCTTTTAATGCGCGCAAAAGGCGGAGTGAAAGAGAGAGATCGACCGTGCGTGCATGTGAACTGTGCGTGTGTGTGTGCCTGTTCATAACGCGTGCTAGACAGAGAGCATCCTGATTGGTTTACTAAGCAAAATAAGCCAATCAGCTTTCAGTGTGGGCAAGCTTT
>JAUMHG010000060.1:14675726-14718472 GCA_032359395.1 Enteromius anoplus | reverse complement strand
CGGGGGGGAACTAATATTCGGGGGAAGGTTCCCGCTGAAGCCGGTCGGAGAGAGCCACAGAGGTACTCGCGGTGACAAGAGCTGTGATTGTGCTGAGATTGTAACGCTTGTGTTTAAAGCATTTTGTGTGTCATGATGTCTGCAAAGCAGGAATCACACAAATCTTGAAATTATATATTTTAATTTAAACACTCCCGCGGATCAGGAGCCTTGGGAGGCCATAGTTGCATAGTCGGCACTTCCGGCCGTGAACTATGAACTGGATTCGGAAACGGCTGTGATTGGGATCAGCACCTCTGGTCGGGGGCTGGGATCGGGATCGGCACTCCTGGCCGAGACTCTGGAACTGGATCGGGAATGTGCAGATCAGCATCCGCACGGATTGGTTCTGGTAGGTCGGCCCACAAATCAAGGTCTGGATCTGGGTTATGGGAGCTGGAATCCACGATAAGTGGAATTTGTAGTGGAAATTTTGACATGGATTTATCTCCATATGGAGAAGTTGTTCTGGGTGCTGACACCGATTTACCTCCATAAAGGCACTGCTTTAGGAAGCGGACTCTGGCGCACGGTGAGGAGTGAGCCGGGCATTAGAGGAAGGCCTCCTGGCCGTTGCTTGTGCTAACCGGGAAGTGGAGGAAGCCCGTTGAGGAAGCGAAGCAGGACCTCTTCAGAGCTGATCATATTTTTTGTGATGGTCTAGTCCTTCTTTCACAATGTCTAAAAAGCAGGAATCACACAAATCTTGAAATAAAATAGTTTTAATTCAAACCTGAACGTGGAACACAGAAGCAGACACCAGGATATACACTTGAGGACTCAACAATAAGGACTAGAACAGAGGCACTATAAATACACACACTGATGACGCTAAACTATACACACATGAGGTACACGGCTGGACAGTAATTAACACACTCAACTAAACTAGGATAGAAAGAAGACCATATAAGGGCATAAAGGAACTCAGACTCTGTCTTTTAAGAGACCATTAAAATAGGCTTAGTTCACAAATTGATACTTAACTAATAAATAGTGTGTCAGTATTCTTTGAATAAAAAAAAAACTAAAAAAAACACCTTTGTTTCTACTGGACACAAAAATCAGTCAGATGTATATTTTGCTGCATTTTTATTTTTTCTGATTGTGAGTATATAAATGCAAGTCAAAATGTATATATCAGACAGTGCAAATCAGAACCAGGACAGCTAAAATCCAACTTTGAGTAAATGATTCACTTTCCCCATGATAGTCTTTATACTTTAACTCTTCAAAAACATATTTCCCAAAACACAAAATGACATTTGTATTAGTATCTTAGAGCCAAAGTGATTACTCCGTCTAAAGAAGGTGCTTAACCAACAAAAAAGTCATACAATTTGAAGACAAGACACACATTAGAAAAACCATAATAAAACAGGATGCACACACTTTCAGTTTTGTCAAAAATGGCACCCCAATATGTTTAAAAATCGAACAGTTTTAAAAACATTTTTAAGTGCATGTACATTTAACTTATTTATAGGCTGTTTGTCCAGTTGAGATCTTTGACTAGCAGTTGGAAGAATGTAAATGTTTTTTCCCGACATGTCATTGACTGGGACATGATTGTCTACCTGCTGTAGTTTGGTCCCATAGTGAGACTAGGTCATTTGTACAAGTTACTAAGTCATGATCTTCGTTTTTAGGTAGACACACAAGGGTCTCAAAGAGTTTCAATTAAGTCCAGTAAACATTAATATGTACAACTTTTTTTTCAACAGCAATGAGTACATAACCAGCCTAGTCTTCTACAATTCAGGCACTATGGTATATTAATGGCATCTAACCATTGAACTAGTGGTCAAATAAAATGGGCTTTTTGTTGCTTGATATCAACATCTATAAAGCAGAGTGGCCATAGACTACACGTGTGTCGTATTATGTTGAATTAACTGTATTTTACACAACAATCAAAATTCACACACAAATAAAAAATACAATTTCTTGCTATCCTTGGACAAAGCTATGAGTAAAACTGGAAACTAAAACAGAGGGGAGATAAACACTTAAATCAAGTAATAGTATTCTCAAAATGGAAATATCGGCTGATCAATTAGCCTGCCTTATCCAATTCGTCTTTCACTACATAGATATTAACCTTTTGTTCTTCGTTTGCATGTGTTAAAAGTCTAGTGCAAAAAATAACATAAAATAAAGAGGCAGGATTCTCAATGGAGGCACTTGATTTTGAAATGGAGTGATGCTAATTCTTGCAGAGATTTAGGGATACAATATAAATTTGAAGTTGCCTTTAACAGTGTCTGCCATGATTAGATGAATGTGCTTTAAATAACTTTGCTTAAACTTGGTAATATGTATTTTTCTATTAAATTTGTTTGAGTTTGGTTGTACGAAAAAAACTAAAAAAAGACACACAGAAAGCACAAAACACGTCCAAGCTGACAAAAAGCATCCTCACAAAAATAGGAAATCAAAGCAATACAATAAGTATTCTTATAAGCTTCTTTCCTATCAAAAAGTTTTTGATGCATATGCGTATGAATATTATATCCATTCTTGAAAGTGTGAAGGCTGACAAGTCTTATCCCAGGGTTTAAAGCATGATGAGAGATCCTAACATTGTTACTGCTCTGTTCTCACTGGTCCTGTTCTATGTCTTCTCCTTGCTGTTCACCCTCATCATCATCAGTGGCCTGGAATTTATCATGGGCCCATTTAGGGCTCGTTTTATTGGTGGTGTTAGCATTTGTGGCCCTTCGGATGATGAAACGTCCCTTTGCGCGAAGAGCATTACCGCAACCACGTCCTCGTGCGTCCATCATCTTCTTCTCAGCCACACCATCTCTTTCACTGTGCTGCAAAGACAAAAATACAGACTTTTTGAGAATCTTCTTGATGCAATTATGTAACATACATAGTTTTAGGTAGGACGGTCTTTCCATTAGAAACTCCAAAATAAAAGTAAAGCAGAAGATCACAACATACTATGAAATATTTCTTGCTCTTGGGAGTATATTCTTGATCCCAGTCGTCATTCTTTGCTAACATGTTCATCTGTGAATCACCATTACTGCTTCCACGGTTCCAACTTCTGCCGCGTATTCTAAGCTGCTGAGGAACAGCAAAAGGCAACCTTAAGTACGATAGCAATAAACAAACATAGTTATTCCATACACTCAAAACTTACAAAGCCTCCTCGTGCGCGTCCTCTTTCTGCAGGCTCTCCATAGTCTCTAAGCCCCTGTTGGACTTTGGAGAAACTTTCTGCCTTGATCTCAGCGTCTTCTCCATGGTAAACAAAGGAAGACGATGAAGATGAGGAAGATGACTCAGAATGCTCATGTTTCTTCTTGTTTTTCCTTAGGAATTAAGTAACATTAGATTCAGACATTGTCCGCGAATGTAAACCGGTATTAAAAACTCCATAATCATCAAGATGACTTTATGGTGGATGTTTATCCACCAGATTTAAATTTTAAATCTTTACCTGAAGGAAAACAAGACATTTTTTTTAAACATTTGACAGCCTTTATCCAATATATTCCATATATCCAGATCGCCAGAAAGACAAAAATGTGCGTTCACACTGACAGTGATTTAATAGCTGAAGTTGACCAGGTGTCTGTCCTATTGGACACAAGCAGGCATTCAAACTTGGTATCAGGAGGTTAAAATCATGTGAGCTCCACTCCCGTTGAAAGTCGCTGCATCCTATTGCAGCTCATTTGCCTAATATTCAGCTCTGCTCAACATTCGTACTGCCATGGATTTTTGTTACTCAAGTCACATCACCAACTCTCATTGAAAGTGTCTGACTCCTTGTTGCAGCAGACTGTGAGTGTGAACGCATCTTCATGCCTTTTTGTAAAAGTCTTAAGGCCTCTTGAGACTTCTTAAAGTTTTAATGCCGTTTAATTTTTATTTAACTCAACCATTCTTTTAATGTTAAAGCAAGTAATATTTTATCCGAAATTGTTTATTGGTTAATAAATATACTACATTTAGTTACCAAAATGGCAGCAAGCTTCAACCATTTAAGTCGTTCTTAATTCTGCTTTCTATAACTGAAAAACTCAGAGGAGAACCTCTGTACTCATGATCACATGTCTATACAACAGCTTACTTTGTTTTTTTGTGGTTCTTTGAGTTTTTCTCAGTGGATATTTCTTTGTTTGAATCTGGAGATTCCTTCAATACTCGTCCTCCATACTCTTCCTCTCCGTGCTCTCTCTCCCCACTCAAGTATTTCTTTCTGCGCTCAATATCCAGGCGAAGGTCCACTGAATCACCTTTAGATTTTTTACCATCAACCTGTGGTGAGGAGAAAGAGATATTTTGGCCAGATGAGGGTTAGCAGTGTTCCAGTAGCTTCATGTAGCATTGCATGGGGCAGGACCAACAGAGAAAACAAAACATGGCAACAGCTGAATTAAAACAACCGTGCAACTGGATGAGAGGAAGAGACCTTTTCTAATGTCAAGTTCAATTTTGGCTTCTCACAGTCTTTCAACAGGCTAATTCAACCGTATATCTCAGAAATGGCAACAGGCCGCAAAGTTAACAATTGGATTTCCTCTTATTTGCTCACCAAAGCAAAAAAAGGCATTAAACAAAACAACGTAACACAAGAGGCAAAGTTACACAGCAGATATACTTTCATTGGTGCTCATGAAAGTATGTTGTTTTTACTTGGCCTAAACACCTCACTTGTTCTTTGCAGGCTTTGAAGAGGAATACTTACTATGACTTTTGTTTAGAGTCCTTTGAATGGATTTGACATGGGAACAACCGGTCACTTCCATTTCTGACCCCTGATTTCTTGCCTCTTAGGAAGGCTTGTACCCATAGTAAAAGGTTACCATCAAACGTTGAGGGGGCATTTACAACACAACAACCTGAATGCACATCTTTTTGCATCTCACATTTGGACTTTTATGCCTCTTTCATCAGAAACAGAGTTTAGAGAGAGAAGGAAGCCTAAGAATGCTCTGGCCGGATCACTCGAGCAGCATTCTTTTCCAAAATACGTCATATTTCAAAATGTTCGGTCACCTTGAAGCTGTTTTCCATGGAGCTTTTCATCTCATCAAACAGAAGAGAGTGCCTCTTAAAAGCACTGGGAGAAACATCAATTCTCCTGTGAACAACAGAAAAAAGGAGGTGGAGAGAGGAATATTTTGATAAATGTTGATCCTCCTTTCTTAAGAGCCATAGAAATTGCTAATACGTGCGTGAGAAAGCAGCCTGGGAAGTTGTCCCTGAATTTTTGTACCTGTGTATCTCTGGACTCTTTCTCTGCTTCATGAATTCTTTCTCAGCAGCTCTTCTCTGGTACATGGCAAAACGGTCATTTAGGGTCAATCCAGAGGAAGGAAAATATTGAGCTGTGGGCAGACAAATTGTTATTTGTATTTTTTCAATTAAATTAGTAATTATTCATATCTACACTATGATAATGTTGTTTAGGCTAGTGTACACAACCTTAACGGCAAAAGACATCAGTCATCAGTTTCAGTCACCTTTAATGTGATGGACAATTGAAACTATGTGCTGGGCAAACAGCTCAGATGGGCTTTTGGGTGACTGCTGAGCCCGAAGATGCTGAAGGACAGACTGAAACTCCCAATCCTTCTTATCAAGATGCAGTAAATCCAGAAGATTCCTTCTTTCATTACTCAAAACAGATGTCCTGTCAAATGCAACAATGGTTAGGAAAGGTAAAATGAAATAGAATTAAAATCTGATGAAGCATGTAGTTTTCTAGAAGCGATGGTTCCTTGCCTAGATCTTGGAGGGAAACGAAAATCATTTACCTTGAAAAGTCATCACTTAGAGAATCCATCCTCACACTCAATTCACTTCCTCTTTTCACTGAAGCTCTTGACGGGGATTCCTCGTTCATGACCACAAACATCTCTTGCTCACGGTTCTCAGAGCTCCTCCTGGGCAGCAGTGTGGGTTTAGAAGAGGAACTTAGCGTGGTTTTCTCCTTTCGTTTTACATTAGAGAGCTTTTCAGGTGTGGGATCCTTAAACATGCCACTGAGCTGGTCTGGCTTAGAGAGAGCAGCTAGTAAATTCGCTGCTCTTTCCTTTTTATGGCAGAGCAGGAGAGCTTCCAGCTCATCATCCCACGCCATGCCCTGCATTCTTTTGATACGATTCTCGAACATTTCTCGAGCTGACACTGTGACTTTGCTTTTGCTTTTGGAGGGATCTTTTTCCATTTCCCACACCCGATCAGACATCTCCATTTCTTCATCATCGTCCTCGCCATCCTCGCACAGAAGTGCCGGGGTGTTTCGTGAACTCCTTTTAGTGGAGCTTATGGATAACTTGTTACCATCACCACTCTTGGCAGATTTGGATTTCTCCTTCTCTCCTGCGTTGTTGTGATCTACAACGCGAGACAACTCAATGCCCTTTTCAAACATTTCTCCATTTTCTTTATCACATGTTATGTCTCCATTACTTTTTCTTTTATTTGTGTTGTCATCCCATGTAGAGGCCTGTTTTTTAAGATTCTGCTCCTCCAGAAATCTAGTCAATGAGAGAAAGAGATTTTCAGTTTATTATAATTGACAAAATCATGCTCAGATGCATCTGTTGTCAGTTTGACGCGACCAAGGACTTCTGCACCATGTCAAATTGACAGAACTATTCGTAAACTGTAATGGATTTGTTCATTTTACCGTGCACAAATGAATGGCTTCCACTGTGAAACAGGTAAACAAGAGTGTGTGGCTGGGAAAATGTCACTTCATCCATTTGCAAAGTGCAAATATAAACCTTTTATACCTTTTTAGAACATCTAAATTATAGACTGTGAGCTGACATTTGTAAACAAGCCATATCTAGCTCTTCATGTGTGTTTGTTCTTTCTTCCAACAGCTCTGCTGATGCATTTGAAAGACAGATCGCAACCCAACTGTGCAATCTTACTTTTTGTCTGGCACACACACAGGATTTATAGTGTGATTTCCACTCTTACACTGACTAAAATAAAAGGTAAAAAAAAAAAAAATAGAAAATAGAAAGCAAATTTCATTTGCATATAATCCATCAAAATGATAATCATCTGTCATTTCATTTTCTTGAAAGGCTTTAAAACACAGTATGTACAGGACAAATTAATCTGGGGCTGGGTAGAAATGATGATCTTTGTTTGAACAATTCTTCACTAACGAATGACTACTATGAATCAGTTTCATGAGTCAGTACTATTTATTGAATCAAAAATATATAAAACATCTAGTGTTGCCCTAGTTCTGGCAAATAATGACTCTTATAGGATGACTTGTTTAATGAATGGTAAAATGATTTGAAATTGCGCTTTATGATATACAGCATTAGCAGACAGAGATTAAATGAAATCTGCAATAATACCCAGCCCAAGGGTAAACGATAAGATAATATACACTATTGGTAAAATGTTTAAAATAATTAATTATGTTTTTTTAGACTCTCACCTAGGTTGGCATTTATCTAATAAAAAATACAATAAAAACTGTATTTAATATTTTGAAATATTACAATAAAAATAGTTTAAAATCTAATTTATGGCTTTGATGGCCATTATTCCATTCTTCAGCATCACATCATTTTCAATTAACAGTTGCTCTTAATATTATCAATGTTTAAAACTGCTTATTATTATTATTATTATTATTTAAATTTATTGAACTTTCGTAGAATTCTTTAATGAAAAAAAATAAAAATAAACAGAACTTATTTGAAACAAGACAATGTTACGATAATGTTTGATCAGTTTGTGCGTGATGATAATAATAATGTTTACTGAGCACCAAGTCAGCATTTTAAAATACTTTCCGAAAATCCATGTGACACTAAAGATGGGAGTAATGATGCTGAAAATTCACCGGTTATCACAGAAATAAATTCCATTTTGAAATATTTTTAAATGGAAAAACATGCACATTTAGAGCCATAGTGAGTCTTAGAGACTTCTACTATTCCAAACTTTTAGGATGTGTAAAAATTGACAGGTTATCATTAAAAGAAGCCAAACTTACTTCAAAAAGGCAGCAGAGATAGCAATCGTATCATCTGTCTGTTGGTCAATATTTGTAAAGAGCCCAAACCCATTAAACATTGGTGCAAGGCTTTTCTTTATAGGGCTGGTGTTTGAAGGTGCAGTTTCAACCCTCTGCCAGGTGGTGGCAGCTTTATTAGGAGCATTATGAGCAGGATTTGTCTGGTTGGATGCAGGGTCCGTCAGTTGGTCATTGGAGCAAACCTGCGGACTTGCCTTTTTAGGACTAGTATCATGGTTCCTCAAAACCTGACAGTTCTCCACAGCCTGGTCTCCATTTGAGTTCCCTTTGGCAACTGGAGAACCTCCCACCTGCTCTGTCAGAGCCTCATCTCCTCCTCCTCGGGATTCTTCAGGCACAGAGATGTCCTCTCTTACATCTTTGCAAGTGCGTTTGGCAGACCCAGAGTTGGAGGAGGAAGAATGGTGCGACTGTGGCGATCTCCCTGAGGACGACCTGTCAGAGCGACGGGAGTGGCTGCGGGACTGAGGGCTTTTTGACTGCTTCTTGGGAGAGCGGGAACGCGAGCGGCACCTCTTGGGACTGTTGGGCTGGTACTGCTGCTGTTGCTGCTGATGGTACTGCCGGAAGTTCTGCCAGTTTTTGGGCCGGTAGTTGTTATATCCACCCCTTCCACCACGCTGAAAGCGACCACGGAAAAAGCCCTGACCTCTGCCCCGGAAGTAATATGGCCTCCGGAAGCCTCTGTGGTTGCCTCGAAACTCGCGTTGGTTCTGGTACTCCCGTGTGTGGTTCCGCTCCCGGTTGTGGGACGGAGAATGGGATCTTGACCGAGAGCGAGACCTAGAGCTTGAAGACAACAAAAAGAAGAAGAATCAACAAAACTCTTTATGATATGGAAATGACACAAAGAGACATTAAGAGACAACAATAAAATAATTATTTCGATTTTTTCCTAACAAATATGTGACCCAAAGAGGACACTACATACAAGCCTCATATCTTGATATCTCTGCGTGACAACACCAGACCAAAGATTTTCACTAATAATCTTCACTTCCATTACAGATCTCAAATCAAATTTTATTCAAATGTAATTTGGTTATAATGTCAAGAAATTTGGCTATGAGACACTTCAGAACGAATGATGTTTGTTTTATTGATGTCCAACTAAATGCTTTAAGTTAAACTCTTTTTTTCTCTTCTTTCGCTCCTCCAATTTTTTAAATCCTTTTTGGAGTTAGAAAGCCCAGAAATTGCATAAAAAGTAATATTAATGATTGTAATTTCAATTATCGCACTAATTAAAATAATTAGTAATGATAATAATACTAATAAGTGACTGTTATCAAATGAATAATAGTAAAAAATTAACTAATCCTGAAAAAACGGATAACATTCATTTTTAAAGCAAAAAGGGCAGTGAACATAGCAATAAAATTGTACAAATATACAAGAAATAGTTATTTTTATATAATATATTGTATAACTGTGTATTCAGCTGTTTTGACAATTTAAGATCAATAATTAATGTAACTCTTTTTTTGAATTATTTAAGATACACTTTCTGCTATGCCCAATAACAATTAGCTCTGGCTTCAAGGTCAACTTTAGCCACACGGTGGCCCTGTTGTTCTATTCATGAACGCATCTGAAGTAAAAAGTTCTGTTCTCTCTGCAAAGCAGCCCATTTTTTAAAATGTCTTAACATATCGCAAACATTGATAATTAAACAACTTGCACATGCAGGCACTGCATACTGTGCATTGGACTCTATCTATAGAATATGTCGAATTCATGGCATATAATCTCCTTGCAAGACAATAAACCATTTAAGCATTATGCACACATCAACTGCGTTAAAACAATCAAATTTAAGAAAAACTACAGCATTGTATTAAATCTTTTCATTCAAGAGGCATTGTCATTCGGAAAGCGAAACAATGTTGCAAATAATTATCCAACCGAAGCACCCTCCAACTAATTTGCAATCCAAAAAACAACTGCAAACGTAATGGCATTGGCAATAATTTACAGTTTTGTTGGTTTTTGTACTCACCTGATGCGTTTTTTCATTGGAATACAGAGTAAGAAGGTAGTGCACAGAGCAACATGATACTCTCACAGTGAGCAAGAGGGACTTTGCATCTCCTCTAGTGAGCGCGGATGGAAAGAGTCAGTCACATGGCTCATATGGGAAAGATTTCTACTCTCTTTCTACGAAGCAAAGAGGAGGTTCTCAGCGTGCCAGTTACAACGCATTAGCTTCGCACAGAGAGCAGACTTTAGCTGAAAGTAACAATTACAACAGCTCCACTAAGTTAAATTGATTTAAATAATCATTAAGTCACTCTCATGTAATCTCAAACTATATTATTTTCTTTCTTCCCAGAAGACAAGCATTTCATCTTCTAAGGGTCTCACAAAAAGTGACAGCATGTCTTCTAAAGTCATATGTGACAAAGAGACTAAATTTAAGTCATTATTGACTGAAAACAATAATATTGTAGCTCACATCTCACGAAATAATACAGAACGACAGAACTTTTGGACTATCAGACACACAAAGCTATCATATAGCAAAAATCATATCTTCTATAGAGTTCTGCGACTATTAAACGCTTGAAACCTTGAACTGTAATAGCACTTAAAAAAACAACTAGCACAATTATTTTATGTTCCACAGAAAAATCTATACAGGTTTGGAACGACATGAGGGTAAGTAAACAGACCGTCCCTTTTATTTAATAATCAGCTTTTTTCATTTATTTATAACTTGACTGCATCTTCATCCAAGTATGATCTTATGACAGTTTGACTGAATTCAAAACCATGCAGCTATACTTCACCCTTAGGACATGCATGCATCAAGCTTTTTCCAGCTGCGGCATCTCTCTGAAACTGTGGTCAGCAATGAGAGGCCGTGCTCACAAGATTTCCCTTGCAAATAAGAGACATCAGATTTGGCCTTCTACAGACTCCATTTGCATGAAAAATCAACATTGTACATCTTTCCGACTGGCCTCAAAGTATAAATGTCAACCACACAGGAAAAAGGACACATGCTTATGGGAAAAAAAATCATGCATTCTCAAAACAATGTAAAACAAAAAACCAGAGTACCACAAATATGTATCCGTCTTTGTCTAATAGAGAGCAGCAGTTTTCTGGCAGGGGCTATTTACATTTGGCTACCTAACGGGCTCCACTGTGTTGTAAGCACAAAACCAGCAGTCCTATGAGAATGTGCAGGGAAGTACAATTTTTAGCGCGGGCAATAAGAAAGTGTGGTTAGCCTTTCCAACACAGCAGCCCTTCCCAAATATCAGACTTTATGCAATGCTGACGAATGCATGGAGAGTAAAATCACAGTGACTGAGCAGCCCCTTTTCAACAAGTGAGGAAGCCGAAGTATAAAAGCACAGTGCTTTTATTTATGTACAGAGGTGTACCTTACATAACTTTGGCCTGGCAGCTGTGGCTAGACGGTTGAGACTGGCACTAGAATATTGATTTTAAATTAAAATGAGTCCTCGAGGGGAAGCCGAGCATGAGTCACATGGTGTGTGTTTTCAAAGAAGCTCCATTGTGTGTGTTTATGAACATAGTGAGAAGTTAACAGCTTGCCAACCCACTCGATCCTTAAGCGCATCTATCAAGACACAGTAAGCCTTTTTGTGTTTAGCTTTGTAGTATGGTCAGAATGAGTAGCTAATGTTCATTGTTCACCAAGCACAAGATTGTAAGTAGACCCAGATGGAGTCTTCTAACATTTTCTGGGTTTATTTACACAGAATTGTGAGCTAATTCCATGTGGGCCAGATTGGAAGACAGCAAAAGAGACTAAATGACTCCGCATGAATGACCCAGTAGTCAGGAAAATGGAAATGATTACTGATCATTTAATTAGTTTTTCCTCTTATATTACAACACATCCCTTGTTTCCTATTCGTTCTTACACGTATTTAAATCTACAACACGTCACTGAAAGTGATGACTGAAACTCGAAAGTACAAAATCTGACTCAAAACTAAAATTAATCAACTCCTTCGTCCAACATCTGCACACACCTGCATTTGTACCCTGCAGTAATAGTATTTAATTAGCATACTAGACACTTACCAGTATCTGCGTTTCCTGGATCTAGATCTAGAGCTGCTTTTTGATCTGGAACGGGAGCGGGAATCCGAACGGGATCTGGATCCGGAGGCCGATCGAGAGCGAGACCTGGACTCTGATTTCTGTGTCTTTGACATTGTCGCTTGTGGCCTCTCACATACGTGCCTGTAACCGAATGAAAACCAGCAAATTACAAAAAGGTTATAATCGTAAATAATTACATTTTTAAAAAACGTTTTATGAGCTTGTTCTAGAGTTTTCTTTTTAATCAATTATATTTTATTGAAAAAAGCCAGGGAAAAAAGAGTTTATAATGTTACAAGGGCTTTCTTTTCATTAAAATTTGTATGTAAATCACCACTCATCCATCTACATTGAGATGTTTTTTTCTGCGGGACATTAAGATGGCTTGGCTTGGGCAGTATTAAAATTTCCATCTCTTTAAATCACCATTTGTCAGACTACAACCTGGAAAAATAAGCACTAAAGGTTTGTTTAAAGGCACATCAGGAATTAATTATGGAATAAGAAGCAAATGTCAGTCTACAAGGCTGTTCAAGTTTATGTGAGAGATCATCAACAGACCGTCTGTCATTATTCTTGATAGTAATTTACAGTCTGTTTATTTTGCGATAATGGCTGGCTAATGGCTTATACCGCTCATTTCACAGCTAAATATTGATTTGAGTTGACTTTTATTTTTCTTACCTATATGTTATCTTAGAACTTCCACCAGAAAAAAATTCAAATGTAGCAATCAGCCAAAAATGCAACAATATTAGAATAATATTGATAGTGTAAACATCTAGAGTGATTTTCACCCCAGTCAATAACTGAGATGTAAGATGGCATCATTTGCGCCGTACAAAACAAAACGGGTGAGTCTGCTGCAGATGCAAGAGACATGAAAGTAGCGCAAGTTTCAATTACCAATGAAAATTGCAAGTGCAATGACAGTGCAACAGTCAGGAAATATATATATAAAAAAAATCACATTCATTTTCTCCAAAGAGGAATTCATTTTTAATGATAAATTAGGTTATAAACCTGTGTGACAGATCTACTCTGAAATAAGGTTGTTAATAGATGGTGTATACTTTGCTGACTTTTTTCAAAGAATTCCTGGTAAAAAACTAGATAATGTTCTACAAAGAAATCTCATTTAGCATCTGCCCATAAGGCAGCTGAAATAACAATAGAGTCTCCATACAATGTCAAACTACTTTATATGTATATTAGTATATGCATTATGTGCAACAACATTATTGCTATGTATATATAAAAAAATCAACCTCTTGAAATCAGCAGGTTTATACTAATTTGTCTTTATTAATTTAATTATGCCATTTTTCCCCTCAATAAAGCCATTATGTAGTCAGTTTTGTAATCTACTGGCTTTGTAATGTTGCGATTCACCTCGCTGATAGCTGGTTGTTTGATTCATAAATTATAAACCTTCAACGAAGATTTCATATGAAAAAATGAATGGAAAAATAAATCAGGGTCACTGAAAAAGTGGAAGGCACTGTTGAACTCTATTATGAAGGATCAAAGTGCTGAATGTCATGACTGACAAATTGAAAACTAGCAATTTTAAAGCAGCGTGTCATTTCTGTACCAACGGAAATGGCAAAAACAGTAAACAGGAAATACACGCAAAACGATTGAAGAACAAGTAAATGGCTTTACTTATAATCTTCCTAATGCGATAAGAAATATCAAAATGCACACTTCAGCTTAAATTAATCTGACTTTCTTTAAAAGATTTAAATACACGATGCATGTGTTGAGTCTATTGACAAGGACAAATGTGAGGAAAAGCTACAGGTTTTGGCAGGACAGATGTAAAGTGACGCCACATTAGCATGGAGGCGAGAGTGATTTACTGGCTCTTTAATGTTATCCCCAATGTATTTAAAGAGGTGTTGAAAGGTGATTCTGTCTATTGTCCGTCATCTTTACCCTCCACAAATGCCCTCAACTGTTTCGCTGGCCTCACTCTTGGGTTTCTACCATAGGGAACACTGGTGATCAAAGAAAGACAGCACTGTGGCTCAAAATAAACTTGCAACAGAGATAAAGAGATAGCTTTGAGTTCAATGCAATGGCTGCAAATATCCATATTATAAGCTGCACCTCGACTGCTTGTCATCATACCTGTTAAAAGACACTACTATTAATTAAAGGTACTAAACATAGATTCTAATCCAGTATGAATTTATTTGCTATCTTTGCACTCATTACTAAGTGCGAGACCGCCAAGCTATTTGTTTACTTTATCTGGACAGAAAGTGACTGGTGACGCATCGCAAACAATTAGCTGTCACTTAACTGATCTATTAGGACTGCTGACATAAGGATCTCAAATAGATGCACAGAAATAGACTCTTAAGACCCGTTCACACGAAGAACGATAACTATATTAGTATCCACACCATCAGATGATAACATTTTGATTATTCTAAGTGCATGATGCTTTCTGTTGCTTTCAATGTTCAAGCGTTTAAAAGCTGGCTGGATTCTGATTGGCTGTCAATATTTTTATCATTCATCATCTGTAAAACATGCTTTTAATGACTCCAACTATATTGTTTTTGCTGTGGACTTTTAACTTATCTTAACTTTAACTCTTATCTAACTTTATAGTTATAGTTACAGTCTTGATGTAAATGGCGTAAGTAAAATGGCATTTTTTTTTTTTACATTCTCTTGCCTTTTCTTGTGAAAAACAAGCCTCAAGATTAACTGCCATTTTTTAGTAATCCTACATATGACGAGCAACCTTGGCACTCCAGAAAAGCTATTTGGGAGGTTTTGGGAAGTAGCTTTGCACACAGGAAATTGCAGACTGAATGCTTAATCTACAACTCATTGTGGTATTTTTTTGTACAGCATGCTAGTCTGAGTAGATCCGTGCTGCTGTTTTAGTAAACATCAACTGAAATGAACCCAAAGCCTCTTTTTTTTTTTATTCCTTTTGACTGCTTGTTGGTTTTGGCCAGCAGTCCATAATTTCCTGCAGCCTCCAGACATCCAGACGTTTGGCTTACTGTGCAAAGTTTCTAAGCTACTTTACTTCTACTGTATATTGAAGAACTATGGGAACATTAAATGAATGTCACAAGTATTCAAATAGTGTGTCAACTAAGACACTTGGTGTTCAACAAGCAGTTTCTCAGTCTCAGCACCTGTCTTTAGAGATTAGCAAAGTTAGTTTCAGATGCTTAAAATAGAGATAACAGGAAAATAACACGCCACCAGACACTTTCATCTGTTTACAGTAGCCCATAGCTTCCTTTACGCAAATGGGGTCTTGTTGACTCACAAGAGTGGAGAAGTCTGATCATGACACTTTTATGATAATGAAGGCTTCATTGCATGAGTCAAGAAAATGTGCATTGATTTCAAAGTGTAGTATCATAGATTAGAAAAGAGCAGCCGTCTCATAATCCTTAATTTTCCTGAGGATGTCAATAGAGCATCTACGTGCCCATATGAGATATGGAGTGTGCCATTTGTCCATATGGGAATGGAGTATGGACTGTAGCATAATCAGAAGGATTTGATAGCTAAAAATGTCTGTGTCAAACATCTCCGGTGGTCATACCCTTGTGCTATCATTACCACATCACACGTGCACATGCATCTTGATGGCTCTCAACAGTAACAGCTGCACTTGGACCTTCTCACCTGTTCGATTAAGGGGAGAAAGTTGATGTAAACAGTGGTGCAACCTGACCCCGCCGCAGTATGCTCCCAACACTCAATCAGTCGCTCTATCATTAAGACCACAGATGCAACAACAGCAGCACCAAAATCCCATTTGTTCCCTTCATTAGTCAATGCAACAAAAGAGACACTTATCAACAGGCAAAGCAACTGCCGCATTCTTCCAAAGACTCCACAGATGTGTGAAAACCTCAATGAAATGTAAAAAACATTTGTACTTCAGAGCCTACAGCTTCTGAGGGAAACGTTTGATTGATTGTGGAGCTTCGAATCAATCTCTTCAGCAACTCTATTAATAAATGAAGTATGGGTACATAACATGACATTACATGAACTTCAGAAGCTCTATACTTCTTGCTTGCAATGAGCTGCAGCCTCTCAAGACTCAAAGAGAGTCACATCCTGTCATTTCTCACCATCAGAACATCTGCATGATTTTCTGTCCTCTTTAGGTCATAGAAGTAGATCTTTTGTTTTCCATATATAGTCATTTGTAACTATGGGATGACAAGTTTTAAAATTGACAGTAAATCACACAATTTGAGGAGTCTATTTTGAGGATTAAGTCCTAAAGGAATGGCTTGTTGGGTTGTGAATAGTTATCTCAACATCAACTTTTATTGGACAGAAAATAGTACTTCAGCTAAATAATCTTCAGCTAAAGTTTAATACCACATTCCAAATATTTAACAAAATACAAATTAAAAACACCAGCAGCATTCATTTGTCAGTGTTTATTCCCTTTTGAATTTTTGTAATTCATTTGACATTTTTTTCTGAGCATGGGTTTAATTATTTAAATGTAGGCCATATTTTTTCTTTTTTTTTATACAGTTTATGAGCACTATACATTATTTGTGATTTTTTAAAATGGGGAATGTTTGTCCTTATAAGTCTTAATTATTGATGGATGAGACTGAATGTGCGATACTGTGACACAACCTTCAACCACAATCTGCGCTTGAGTTTGTACATCATGTTAGACTTTTCATTTACTTCTGGCTTTGTGTTCTTGGAACGATAACAATCTCTTGCCTTTTCAGTAGCTTACTATATTAATATGGAAAGGCCATTTTTAAATAATCGGTTTTGTCAAACAGACTACAGGAAGCTGTTATCATTACACCCAGTTCTCCATTAGGCTATATATTTTATATCATTCTCATATAGACTAAAATAGAGAAGACCTTCAACTGTTAAGTTCCCTTGTGAAATCAGCAGAGGCCAAAAGATGCAGCGATGACAGCAAGATGAGACACAAGCCATCACAAAATGAAAGAGGGCTCAGCATTGGACCAGGCTCAGCTCAACAAACAAAAAAACCCTGTTTCCTCTTATGTTTGGGTCTTATGTTGGTATATACCTTCATATCCTTCCAGCCTTTACTATCTATTGTTAATTATAAATATATAGCCTATTTAAAATATAATATCATGCATGGCTTGTCTATTTATTTGTGATTTTAAAAAAAATAAAATAAAAAAGCTTCACATCTTTTAAATGATTTTAACAGATGCAAAAAAGCAAAAATCAAAGAGACTTTAAAAATATTATGATGGTTTAGTTGATGAATTGTGAAATGAATAGCCTAATGAAAAATATGTTTAATAGTTATTGTTACAGCAGTAAAACTGTGGTGATTTGGCATCAATAAACAATATAAAAAGATGAATTAAACGAAATGGCACACAGCTACTAACATTGCTAAAGTAGCACGTTTCCACAGTGCATTTTTAGTTTGTTTACTAAACTTTTATTCTATTTAGCTCTATTTTATTATATCCTATAAAAAAACACTTACCTTGATGTAGTCCAGGATGAATTCTAGAATTCCAAGATTCACCTACTGTCAAATGTTACAGGTGACTTAGATAGTTTCCTTTCGTTTTGAAAGAAAAAAAAATCTTTGGTTTTACTTAAAGAAGTTATTTAAATCATTCTGTCGGAAAAAAACGGCAATATCCAGTTGGTTTAACATGAAGTATCCACATCCAAAACGTAGTTATTCTCATTCCAGATGACAAACGCTCCGTGTTAAGTCGTAACCGAACTGTATAGTCACCCGTGAATACGGAGAACTATTCAAGTCAAATGATGTAAAGCAGCTTTATGTGCTCACAGTGGCAGATTTGGGGGTGTGACACGAGACAGCGTGGATACTACAGGCTGCGCGGGTCAAGTTTCTTTTCTGCATTCCCCTGTCAATCAAATGCGCACTGAAATTAAGCCACGCCCCTAAGTTAAAGGAACAGGCACGATTTTTCAGATTTACATGCAAGACCTTTTGTTAGCATCATTAAAAAAAACTGGTGCTGTGAATCGATTTAAAAAAAAAATTAACTAATTAATTGCAAATTGTTCTAAAAGTAATCTTGATTAATTCCAACTAACAGTAACGATTTTTAAATATACTTTTATATTGTAGTAATTTCACATTCAAACATTAAATTAATGTACAAACAACATGAAGACAGTACATTTTTTAATATTTGTACAATAGCATCTGTTTTTGTGACTGAAGGCCAGCATTAATCTGATGTCTCTGAAATTGTTTTCCCCCCTGCTATTTAATCATTGAATAGTCATTCTACATTACAAAGATATTTCATAAAACCATTATAATACCAATACTGATTTGATTTCTTTATAAAATTGTCCCCCTTTTTTAACAATTGACTATAGTCTTCAACATTACAGTATACTGTAATCAAGAACTATCAATTTAAACATTTAGACTTTAAAAAAACTTCTAATTTAAGTGAACTTAAAGCAATCTTTAAATAACCCATTATAATAATAAATGACATATTTACTTGTGCACTTCAACAGAAATATACAGAAATTGAAATTGATGTTATCAGACATATAGATGAATCCATAAAGATGTCCCCTTTTTTCATTGTCCTTTGTTTAAAAGACATCACAGCAACTGGTTAGTATAGGTTATTTTGGCTGTTATTTCTTTAAGAGCTGCCGCTGCTGAATGTGACGCAGTTCTGAGACAAATCTTATTTACTCTCAACTCTTTTTACCTTTTCTGAACAACTTCGGCTCAGGCGTGTTAGATGAATTAAATATGTCTCATATAAAATATATTACATGCTAGCACAGTTTTAAGGCAAGCTTCATGACTTAACTGACCACGGCGTTGCATGCACGTAGCTTATTTAGTGCTTTGAAATGAAAGGATACAGCCTACAGCGTGCTCTGGTATCGTTGAGCATGTATTTGAAGAGCACACGCTGCAAGCACAGTACTGTTTGCCTGGCACTGAAGTGAGGAGGAACGCCTGTCTGAAATGTCTCCCATTTGATGTGGTAGTAAAGACATTATGCGACTTAATAAATGCACTTCTTGTCAAGAGAAAATTGACAAAAGCAGCAGTTGTGAGTGGGGTGACCAATCCTAGCCATGCCCCTGTGTTAATTACGTTAAATCTTTTTAACATTAATCAGAAAAAATTAATCGCTTACGTTAAAGCGCTAAAAAACACACATACAGTAGCAGCAGCTTCAGGATTCACACTTAAAGCATATTTAACTGTTAGGCTATTTATGTTGTACAAACAAAATAGGAAATCAACTTTAGTGTGGTATGTAGCTGTTTGTGCATGAATAAAATCTGCAGAGTTACAAAGTCTCCCACAAAAGGATTTATTCTATCTAAAAGAGAAGGCTGATCCAGGCGGGGCTAAACCGGCTATTCAAATAAGCCCCCACATATCTACGTCACGATGTGGAAATGTTTGCATAATGCAGCTCAAATGCTCACACAAAGAAAGAAGGCATGGTTTCAGTAATCCCAGCAGTGTTAATGCAGCCAAGTCAGGGAGACGCTGTGTGCTTCTGTGTCGAAAGCAAAAGCACTTTATTTGGCTTTCGGAAGTAGACGCAGTAACAGAACAGCACACCCCAGATACTCTAGGCAATATTGGATTCATAATTGCAACCGAATTGCTTTCAATTTTAAACATAAGATTGCCTAGCTTGTCAGTAAAATACAGCTCAGATGGAGCAGCATTTACTACACAGAGCTGAAGTCCACTGACAAGCTATGTAATATCGATGGAGATTTGATGCTAATCAAGGAACCAGCTTTACTGACGAGATGCACATTATAATGTAATTAGATTAATTGCACAGCCATGTGAAATTTTGCTATGGAAATCTGCCACTTCTGGATCAGCAACTGTAAGTTTTATTTATGTTAAGATAACAGTGATGCACTGTGCCCTATTTCACACTGACTGATCGAGCAGAGCTGAAGCAATGGCATATTTTCACAGGGTGTGTGTGTAAGATAGAGGGGAAGGGGTGTACTGGAAATACGAGCATCGTCAATGTGTCTTGTCACAGCAGCAGTATACTCTGTCTGTTACACAACTCTATTGGTACAACTAATGGTACAATGTACTGATGGTACAACTAAAAACATTATTAACTGCTTTTGTATTTAGGCTGCTTTAAAAGATGAAACTCACAATTATGGTTAGGGGCATTATATATTCCACATGCATCGGGGCATAGAGGAGTTACAATAATGTACTATAATTGAAAAATAATGTGCTACTCATAGCTTTACTTTTGCAAAGCAAATATTTAGTCATGTGTTTGAGTGAGTAAGTGAACCATGATATGTCGTCTGTAGTTTTGACAGATGCTGATATTCTTTCCAAAAACGAAAACAACAGAAAATCTGTTATTTGTTTGTTCATGAATCATTTAACTGGTGATATGACTGTAATTGTGAGATACTTGTTGCAATGGCTATTCTTTGGTGTGGAATAGATCCCATCTATTTTATTTTAGCCAAATACTGTATTAAACATGAGCAATTAGAAGGAATACATATTGTTAGAATCAATTGTATCTGTCTTATGCCGAATTCACAGTAGTAATTGATTCAAGACAGCAAATTTGTTCCTGCAAATACTACTTATGTCGAATAGATAGTCTGCCAAATCCATCCATACAGTACAGCTGACATACATCAGCCAGACCAAAGTGAAAACAGTATGTGCAATAGCTTTCAAACAAATGATAACGGTATGTTAATAGATGTTTAAATATAGGCTATTTTTCACTAGAGTGTTTCAGAGGTTCAACTACAACAGTTTACAATGAGTTTTATATGCTAATATTAAAAAGACTTGTGCTTAGTCCAGTTTTCTTCTCAGTTTTAACCTCCCACGTTTGAAGGGTGTGTGCTGGTGTGAATTAAACATATGAAGCACATCAGCTCTGTTTATTTAAGTTGGGACTCTCTCACTGATACCTACTTTGTAAACATAAACAGACGACCACACAGGCTTTCAAATTAGGCAAATGATTCTCATTAGGCAAACAGATAGTGTTTGATAATGCAACATGTACAGTAAGTGTCCATATGGTTTCGGCAGTTGTGGTGACAGCTCAAAAAGATATTGACTATATGGGCACACACAAAATGTACAGATGGAGACTTCATCAATTTCACAGTTTTGTGAGCCAAAAGACTTACCAATATATTGACCAATTTATTATAAAACCTGAATGGGAAATGTAATTTATACAGCCTGGGACTCAGAGGTCAAGACCAATTCATTTCATTTCCTTTTCATCACAAAGAATGTAGTTCAGCTGTCTGACACACATGAGAACTATTAAACCTATGGCCAGCAGAGACCAGCTATGGCCATTTTACAACACCTCAATGGACAAAGCATGGGAGGAAGAGAGTTTAGTGCCAGCGTTGTTTTCCCAGAATATTTGGATTTGTTACAGTCTTTTTTTTTGCCAGTGTTTTCAAGATTGTGGCTTTTATAGCATTTCTGACCATCTGTTAACTGTTACATCAGGTTAGTGTGAAAGCCAAAACAGAAATGCACAAGGTCCCATTGTTTTTTGTTTTGTTGTCTTCCATTCGCAAAACGGGAAGACAAACCGGGTATATTTCTGCAAAACCATCAGCTTCGGTGTTTGCTTGTCTATTTTTACTTCAAGAACTTGAGAAGAGCTTGAGAGTAACCGTTAAGTCATGATATCAGTGCGAAATATAGATGCATGCTAGAGACAATCTGGAACAGTTTTTCATCATGCATTTGACATGATTTAATGTTATTCTCTGTCTCAGAGGTGTTTTTTTTTTTCTTTCTTTGGATCACAAATTCTTTTAAAGAGACTTTTGGAAAGACGACACTGGTATGATCCAAAATTGTAAATTCAGATACAGTTACTTTTATGCAACACCACAAGAAGTAAACTGTGCTTAATGTATAGTGGAAGGCATTTTAGAGAGTGTAAGGGAAAAATATTAGCACATTAAAATGGTGGATGTTGAGGCAGTTAAATAACACAAAATATTATGGCAATCGAGATAATGCCAACAGGGAGTTTTGGCGAGGGATAATAGGCGGTTCTGTTCCTCTGGTATTAATCCAACCAGATGAAACTCTAAAGAGAGATTTCTTGGAGGCACATTTTGCTGTACCCATGGAAATATGGGCCTTTTCAAAGCTAATGAAAATCATATCATTCGAACTCTGCATGTTTTGTAGTTCAAGACTTCATCAGCCAAACTGCAACCTCTAACAGTTTTGCATTCTGTATTTAATGCAGTTACAACAAATAAGGCGGTAAAAAAAGCAAAAGCACCATAAAAGTACCATTAAAAAAAAAAAAAAAAGGCCCATATAAATATATGCACAATGTGCACCATACACCATAAAAAATGTGGAAGGTGAACATAAGGAAACATGCCAGATAATAATAAACAATGCTTGACTTTTGGTACGTCTCCTGTCTCATCCAGCTTTAGCACATTTTGCCTGTTGAATTTTCAGTTGTGTCCTCAGTGACACGACATCAAAACACATGACGACCATTGTGACAACTGTGTCTTCTCTCCTGCCCAGTAACTACTGCCTATTGTGTTCAGCCTCCATAGCACCTGTTTTACCCATAACAGAAGAAATGATACTCGGTTACAGGCCTGTACATGTGAGCTCCTAACACATACAAGATCGAGGAGGTCAACTTTAAAGTGTTGGCTTTGACATTTTAAATGGATTAGCATGAGGGGGGTCGTAAAAGGACAAGCATTTGATAGAAGTGGCTTTATTATTATCGAGGTCTGCATGGGAAATGATTTTTATGAGGATTTTATATTGTTTAAAGCATAATAGGACTAAGCTCAAATAGTAAAGTGACTCAATTATCAAATGTCATAAAGATATATACTGTATATATGATTCATAAGCTGGTACAGCTGAAATATTTCAGCTTCCCACCAGTACGATTCAGTAAAGTCAATATTGAATGTGTGTGTAAACTTGTCAAACTCCAGTATTGCATTTGGATAAACTAATTTCATTCTTTGATTAAACAACTGAAGGTGGTTTCAGAATCATGCAAACCACATTTTTCATGCATTCACATATTTTAACCTTACATGCATATAGTATGTATTATTCTACTATACTGTATATTTAATGTACTGTATTAAAGCTGTAATATTGCTCAATCTCGTTGCAGTGTTCTTTTGTTTCCTGTCCATGGCAATATACACACCTTCGATTGTCAAGCTCAAGAAGTATTATGGAACAAGCATTTGCACAAAACATCAGCTGATAACAAAGCTATTTTCATTCTAGTACCACGTTCTAGTCGCTTCCACAGGGCATGAACCATGTCAGTCCACACTGGATGTATGTCAGCGGAAGACATCTGAGAGCATGGCACAATCTCAAGGTATTTATCACGGCATAATTAGAGTCATCAAAGAAAAGTGATGATGGAACAGATCAGACTAATGCACATTAGCTATAACTAACCCTTCGCAGTAAGAAATAGGAAAAAGTATTTGTGATCTATGCTTGACTGTAATATATATTTGTCTGTGCTAGAAACCATATGTTTTTGAAATCAAGATTGATGAAAGTTCACAGCTCTACTAGGAATAGTGCATTACTGAAATTCAGTGTGTCGTGTAAGACTGCAAGAAACCTGTGCCAAGTAAAAGTGAAAATACACGGTTGCCAACAAATACCTTATACAGTTTTATTTAATATGCAAAGCCAACAAGCAAATGAGCAAAAGCTTGTAACATATCTGCTTGCTCCTAAAGCTGGAAAAACCTAAAAACTTGCAAAACCTTATAAAATGATAAAACTTCTGGTCAAAGAGGTATGCTTTACATGTTTTTGTATTGCTAAAAAATAGCAAGCCGAAGACAATGTGTGGGACCTCTTTTTTATTTACATTTATTCTGCAGACCGACTTGCATATTTCAAAACTTCACGCAGTATTTAATATGTTGGTTTATCTATCTGGGTGTAGTTCGTATTTGATGTGCAGTTGTTGAACATCGTTATATTGGAGTCTTGAGAAAAAACCAAAACAAATATTTGACCACTGTTTGCTTTACTTTGTCTTACCTGATTGGAAGCTTTACCTGTTAGTTCTATTAGAGAATGATTGCCAAGCCACATGCATTTCAAACACTGCTTGTCCAGGAACTGGAAAGTATTCATCTACTAGACAGTTGACATTCCTCATCCATTTACAATGCCTCATGTCATTAGTGTACGTCAGCTTTACTTTCCAGTACACTGTTTAATACACTGGATAGTAAACCTTTTATGTGCAAAATATTGAAGTGAACATAAATGAGTGTGCATCAAGAAGTTTAAAATGAGAAGGTAGTGGATATCAACCCGAAGTGGAGTATTCAACTGTTTTAGATGCCAGATACTAAATGGTCATAAATTGGTTGGAAGTTTTCAGCACCGTTGGCATTAACGACATATTCACATTGTTAGTGGGACAACTGTTTAAACAGTGTAAAGCATCTGTGCATGCATGTTATGATTTGAAGTTTGAAAGGAAACTTGTCTATGATGAATGGACTGATAATCGAGTTTGTCCAGGTACCAGAGATATAATTGTTTCTAATTACTATATTTAATTATAATTAGTGCAAAGTTGGTGAGCATTCTATTTAAAAACATATCTGTAAAATATTGTTCTGTTAAATTTAACAATTCAAGGTTTGTCCGTTTGTGATTATACTGTACAGCTTGTTTAACGCAGTTTGTTGATCAAAATTAATTTAATGACAAGAACCATTTCATCCATATTTAAGAAACATATATCAACTTTAAAGATAAAAATAGTACAATTAAGTACACCTAATTTAACGCTTACTTTTACATGAACATTTCTTTTGGAAAACTTAACAAATAAATATATAGTATAATAAATATAAACTTAAATAGACATTGTTACATTCTTAAACGTATAAATAATAAAAGTTTAATTTGGGTACTTTTTACACCCTGTGGGAAAAGACCGAAATGTTTTTTTACCACAGCCCAAAGAAATGCAGATGACATCAAAAAGCCACGGACAGACATTACAACTGGAAATGAATCATTTTAATACTGTTGAGCAAATGTCCCAAAAACCATTTAAAAAAGACAGAATGTCTGTTAACATCGTAAAAGAGCAGCATTTGAAAAGAAAGCAGGCTTTGTGTCAGCCAGCACCTTTGCACTGAAGCAAACCGTGTTTGTTAACTAGAAGGAAGCTAAATGAAAGAGAGTGAGCACTCCCTGGTCAGGCCTCTATGTATGGGTCCTAAGCCTCTAGTTGCAGCTTGCTGCCAAACATGCAAGACCTAAATAGACTCCTAATATAATGCAGTGCAGCCCACTCATAAAAGAAGAGCCCTCGCTGAGACACACATAACAGGTGGGTCAGTTGGAGTTACTGGTAAAGAGCAAAATTTGTGTTAAGAATAGACTATATGTGGGAGGGGGCTTTACAAATGGATTTTTGATGAATCAGTATCTATGGGATTTCAAGGGAAGCCTTGAGCTTAAACGGGGTCTTTGATTATTTGACCCCACTGACTGCAAGACATTAAGAGTCAATCCAGAGGGACTGCTGCAGTCAGAACAGATTCCTTTCCTATCATGATTGGATTTATATCTCTCTCTGATTCACTGAAATATGAAAAAAAAACACAAAAAAAAACAGGCAACTGATGAAGCTGCTGCTGAAAAAAAGTCAACTGGAAGAGTTTTAAAAATTGTCAATTCATCACAAACCAAAGTATTTAAGACTTCACTGCCAGAGTACACACAGATAATGGTGTACACGTGTGCATTTTGCACATACAGCAGCTGATGCATTGTATTTTGTACTGATGTTCTTTATTTTCATAAAAAAAAGTATGACTATCCATTGCAAATAATCCAATAAAAACAGCTGATCCTTTTTAAAGTGAGGTACTGCTGATTGATTGAAGATGTGGCGTATTACTTCAATTGACAACATTCTTAGGACTGTGTTTTATGCGGATATCTCTGCAAATGCCTCAGTGTTATCTGGGAAGAGCATCAAGAATGCTCTTTTATTTTGTGATTGAGAAGCCATTCACTACAAGGTTTCCACCATGTTAGTTGTTATTCCTTTTGACTTAGAGATGGTGGTGTATTTGACTTATAAATGTGTGCCCACAGGCACAGTATGTTGAAAAACATGGCAGAGCCAGCTGCCACCATCTCTGAAGAGAGCTCCCAAAGAGACATGGTGAGTGCATTTGAGAGAAAACAGCAGCTGAGGCAGAAAACGGCTTCTAACTCCCCAGACGCAGGTTAATCCACCTGGCTGCCGATGTAGCCTGCGGCCTTAATGCAAGCTGGGAGTTTGTGATCTGTTATTTCAATAAAGAAAGTTACAAGCAAAGCCTCTCAAGCCACTGCAGTAAACAGGGCGCTTCACAACTGAGGCAAAACATCTCTTTAAAAGCAATTTCAGATCTTCACAAACGTACTTCTCAATCCCAACCCCCAAGACACAGAGGGTAAATTTAGCGCCTGTGCTTATCCATCCCTCCCATATGCCATTTTCCTAGCACTGTCAGTCAAAATTTACAGCTTGTTAACAGTCTCACTTACAGTTAACTTTCCAACGGAGCAGCGATGATTCCAGAGGGTGGTTGGCGCTGATTGGGTTCACATAATCGGTCAATTGCTGCATTCTGCAGTCAAATATTTTGTGTAATGACCCATCGCACACAGCTGTTCTTGTTTCATGCAAGTCATATTGTGTTTTTCACATAACACAATAACTTCATCTCAATTTGTCATGGCCATTTATTATTTATTTAACAAGCTGCTGTGTAATAAGCGTGATAATGTACAAGTTAGGCAGTCATAATCGCAAAGTAAACCCCTACAGGGTTATACAAGACCTATATTAGGTGACGCAAAACTAACTTAACACAATTTGTTTGGTATTTTCTTCAAAATGTTGACCCCACTCTTCGAAAGGTCACCTCCTTTATTATAACATGATATTAGCAATCAAATAATGCTATTTATATGTTTTTCATGAACTCTAGACCTTGGCTTTGTAAATTGACTTTCAGTCCCACTGCAGGGACCATTTAAAGCTCATGTTACTGATATTAAAGAGGGTGTCGAACCCTGCACCACTGAAGATTAGCAACGACTCTTATAAACTCTTGACGCCTAGATGCTATTATAAAAACATTCTGCACAAACCACAGTACAGCTCCGCCATATTATCCAACCATCAGCTTCACAAAAGCATTTGTTGTAGCCTTCTCTGTAGTTCCCCCAAAAATGAATGAACATATGTACACGGATACATTGTTTATGCTTCTGTCTGAATGTAAAGAATGTGTCCAGTTACATACGTTTCATAGCTTACTTCATGTAAGTAATAATCTCCAGAGGAGAGGAGACAAACTGTTGAATAAAAACGTTTTCTTTGCATACAAGAAGTATCTCATAGCTTCATAAAGCAGTTGAAGCCCTGATGTTACATGATTTTTTTTTCAGATGTCCTTGCTACGTTTCTGAGCCTTGATTGTGGTAATTTCAATGCTGTCTATGGGAGGGTCAGAGAGGTCTTGGAAATCATCAAAAATATCAATTTTTTTTTATGAAGGTAAACTACATTCTCACGGGTTAGGAACAGCATTAGGCTGAATAATTAATGACAGAATTCAAATTTTTGGGTGAACTGTCTCTTTAAAACACTTCTCTTGACCCCACATAGACTATACAGCATTATTTATGGAGCATATAATTTTTATTTGACAGTAAGACTGCTTTAAATGTTGGACTCGTAAACTCACTAGTTTTTAAAGTCTGAGGCCAGAAACATGCTTGGTCAAAGCATTGACATACTTGTGTAGGCTATAGTGTGTTTTAGACCAAGGACGGTCTCATATTCATGCCAGATTCAAAAGGGTGGAGTATCATCATGAGAGTGGTGCCATAAAAGCCACTTAAATGGAGATTTTATCTATCTTACTATCCTCTCACCCCGTATCCATCTCGTCAGATGGGAAAAAAATACAGGTCTGAAACAACATGAGGCCTAGTAAATTATATGAGATGTCCCTGTAATATTGTTAAATAGTCTCTAATTAAAACTTGTTTTTTTAGCATGCTAAATATTTATGGGATGCTAAAAAATGTACGCTCACTGACAAAAAGGTTACAGTACATATTCAATTACATTACAGACACAGCACATTACAATTTTTTATTTTTTATTTTTTTACTTTTTTACTGTTTTCCAAATTTAACTTTTTACAATAATAACTTTTTGATGTATATAAAATGTGTTTTTTAAAAGTTATTACAAAATGGAGAGCCACTGACTCAGGGTTTAAGGTTTAAATGCACATTTAAGAATGATTAATGCTCGAGTTTAAGAATTCAGGATTGAACAAATATCTTTTGTTTTGTGATCATTTAACAAGATTCAGCTGTAAACAGCCGGAAAATGTCCAAATGTCAAGCTGTCCCTGCAGGAGACACCATTAATTCATTTTAAAAAAGCTCAAGCATGTAAACAGCAACATCAAAAACAAGAAGAGAGTGCAGATGCACCAAACAACAGATAGCAGATACTAAGCTGTATAAAAGAGAAATGAAGTCATGACATCATTCTGAATCATTATCTTCTCTTTTATGAGTGAGAGATTTTGGTGAGCTTATGTTCAGGAGATGTTCAGGAGCAGCATGGAATGCAGTTTGCAACCCACAATGACTCACTCAAGCTTGGTTGTCTAATCCAACCTCCACTAACATGCTTTCGGTGCAAAAAAAAAAACATCTGGAGCTGGAGAAATGGAGAAAATTGTGGGGACAACAGGAAAATAAAACAACAGTTCTGTTGTGTAGCACAACAATAATGAATTAAATCTGTTAAAAGCCCGGATGAGAGTAAGGCTATCATTTTAATTACACCACAAAGGAATGAGGTTGTGTTGGGTGGCCGTTCTCATTTATGGGTGGTGACACTGATGTCCAACTCTGAATTTCAGCTGATGCTTCAGGCAACTGACATAGTTGTGGTGCGGCATCTGTAGGTTAAAGGAACAGGCTGTTTTCGACACACTTTCACTGGCATGGAGGGAGGGGGGGAGGAACTGGGCACTGTCTACTTCCTGTGTAGACAGACTCTGCAGCGATGGGCCTTTAGAGCCAGAGAGACCCAATCACTGAATCTGCCACCATACTGCAAGTCTGGAAACTGTGAACCAGCACTAAATTTGGCAAAGTCGAGATGGTAAGACTAACAGCTCCAAGATGGGGGCAAGGCATTAAATGCCTGCCAACACATGCCCATCCTTGCATCTCTAAATCACAGGCCCAGAAAGGAGTGAGCTGTCCATCCTAATCATTTTCAATCCATGTTGAAAAGTATTTAGGATTAGATAATGAAAAAATTAAACAATGACACCTATAGAGTCAATGACACAAATGTTTAAACAGAATATGAATGTACACATATATAAATCAATAAATAATATATATATATATAATACAAAATATTTCATTCTGGTATACACATAATTATTGGATATATGTTTCCATTAAGCAAACTAGTGGTTTATTACACACTAAATCCAGAGCACTAAATGTTCTCACAGTAGTTCTAAGTAAACCAAAACTTTCATGTTCACCGCCCACATGCAAACATAAACAGCAGTACTTTTCCAACGTAAATAACATCCTGTTCAACTAGGCATTAGATGCAGAATATTGCAGAATTCGGAACAAGTTAGTATTCAGAGTTGGCTGAAACACAATGGTTGTTATACCAATGTTCTGAACTCTGGATAGTTTTTCCTTGCGGATGTAAACATTAAAAGGCTCACATTTTCCAGTCAAATATTGATGTTCCTTGGACACATTTTATTTACCAGACTTTACCATTGGGATATGTAAACCCAGATGATTTGCATTAATAACAAGTGGCTGCTCAACTACCAGCAATTAAAAAAACAGACACAGTTCAGAAATATAAGTAATAATTTAATGCATACAATAATCATGAAATGATTATATTGGCATTTATTAATTAGCTAGTCAGTGGTGATAATAAGTGTGTGCAGTGTGTCCTGTGAATAATTCACTAAACTTGTATTAATAATTTGCAAGCTCCACTGCCCATTTTGTGTGTCAACAAGTGAATATATATAGAGAGAGAGATACCTGCATAAATGAACCACTAGGTCTCTAGAGCAATATGTTCCCAGAATCTCATCAGCTGTGACCTCACATTTGCACAATATTTGCTTTGAGGGTGTGCAGCTGTTTTGTATAGACCGGATTTAAGTTTGTCGTGTGACTGACTGCTTGGCGGTATATTTAAAGTTCACACTTGATAATTGTTCACATGCTGTGAAGCTGCAAACATACCATTCAGATTGTTGTGCTTTACAGCTGACATAAAAATAAAATAGAAATTCTGTAAAATAAACTGTGCCTGAGAAGCACAAACCCAATTTTGAAATCTAGGTTAAAACACTTCAACCAGGGATGCATAATGTATTACATTGGCAAAAAAATAGATAAAAAATAGAGAATAGGCGACTGAATGAAAACCGGCTGTTCAACAGCTGATCAAAATTTTAAGACCGCAGCCATAAAATGTTAAAATCTAAATAAAATTGAGCTTTCATGTCATTGTTCTTCATGCAGCAACACTGTCATGTCCTGCTGATGGCAAAGGTAAGTCTTTCTGTGTTTATATAAAAGCCGCACAAGAGATCCTGAGAGTTATGGGACAGAAAAGTCAAGTGGTGGAACCAAAAAAGAATCATGGGAACACGCAGAATGGTCCAAAAGAGCGACGTTATTGTCCTGGAAAAGGTCCTGGTGAAATTATTTAATAATCATTATCACACAGAAGAGGGCCCTCAGTCAAGAGAGATGCCCCTGCAACATACATGTTACATACAACATAGCCAGCTCCAATTTGACCCCTCTGCACAACCTGAAGATCCATTATCCTACTAAAGCAAAAAGCACCACTGTGCTGTGTAGAAAACATCTCCATCTCATGCCAGTAATGTTGGAAGCCATCAGGAGTGTCCAGGTTGTTGTTTTTGTTTTTTTTTTGTCATCAGAGAATAAAACTTTCTTTCACCTTTCAATATGCCATGTTTGGTGCTCGGCTTGGCTCCCATGTTTGGCTCCCTTGCATGTAAACACCAAGTAAAAGTTCACAGAATTTTGTTCACAGAATGATAAGCGCGCACGTTTTAGCATATTATTTTATTATTCTGCTCTCAGTATTTTAACTTAAGCGCTGCTAGCCATGCATACAGTGCCAGACATGGGCAAATCTGGTCTCCAAAACAAGTACTTTAAAGAAAATGCACATTTTCATATTAAGTTATAATGAAAACTTTTCAGTCAGTTTTTGTTTACTTAATTTTAATGGATTTCTATGGAGACTGGCTGCAGCTGTCGGACAAGATGGTGATAACAACGGCGGCACATAAAATCTGCGTTCTGGTTGGTCATATCACCTGTCAATATACTGTAGGTCTTTGCGAATGGTCAATTAGCAGCCAAAATCATGAAAATAACTATTGTCTTATCTGTATCACCTACACTTATAATATCAGTGCATCTCTATAATATCACATGGCTGAACAATATTCCAATTCAACCTTCAAAAATTAAATATTAAATTAAAATAGGAGACATATGAAACGTCGCAGACTGGTTTCCAAGGACAATTGTAAATTATACAGTTTAGTCATTATACAAAAAGATTGGACCACAGAATGTCACAACTGACCAGTCACAAACATGTATTTCAGAAGGGCATGGTAAACATCTACTTAGATTTCAACAATCTACTATATACGGTCTGCAAGTCATCAGTTATGAGTGCAGCTGAGCACACACTGAAAACATAGAAACACAAGTAGAACATATTTCCTTTTTGATCATGGAGTACATCACTCCTAGGGTAATACAAAACCTCATGCATTTAATAGCATTACTTTTAGAGAATAAAATGTGAAAGTAAAAGCAGTTTAGTATCAGATCATAGAACTTGAGAGTTGTATGTAGATAGCATTACACGTGTTGCAGACTTTATGTAAGATAAGTAATTACGACATTATATTAATTAGCAGTGACGTGATTAAAGAGGTAAATCACATTTAGAACAATCAGAATTATATCCTCGTAAGCTTTGCTCACATTTGTATTAGGGTTAAATTTCTCGGGCACGTCTTCAGACAGATCAGTTATATAACAGCAGAGATTAAACTACAAGTTTTCGCTTTTCTCGCACACTCCCTTTACTGTCACCGTTAGCCAAAACCCAAGTCCAAGAAGCCCATCTGGATTTTATTCCACTTCACATTTGGTTACTTAACCGAAAATAATGGTTTCCCTCTCACTAGAAACAGGCAAAATCTCAGAGTCCTCATACGGTATTTATTAGATTATGTGTCATTATCGCCAAGATGCTGACAAAAAAATCATGCTAATTAACACCTCGTTTGTCGGTTCTTCAGACCATGTAGACTCCATCCTGCTGTTAGGTTTACACTCACAAAGCTACTGTGGTTTCACTTCATTATATTATAGTAGATGCTGCAAGACGTTTTAATATACATTGACTAGCCAAATGGCATTTGGCTCAAAATATGTCCATTGCAATGTTAAAAACAATTGTTGTACCAATAAGGCAAACTGCAAAGCCCCTAAAGGAACATGTTAATGAAAAAAAAAGTTTAAAGTGAGGTTTAAAAATCAATGCTTAAATTCACTAATTAAAAGTTTTGTGAAGCAATGCAAACATTTTCATCCAAACACAAAGTTTCTTAGATTAGACAAATGCAAATTTATTATTATTTTTTTCATATTTCAAAACTTCCCTAGCTCAAATAGTTTTATTTTTATACACTTATACACTTACACTTTTATAACACTTATTTTATGATCTAACATCATTTTAAATTCAGTTTGAACGGCGTTTTCTGAAGTGATTGGGTGAAAATAGGAAAACACTAAACTAAAACAGATTTCATTTTGGATGTCAGCTTGATTTGCATATTTGACCTATTTCTTGACATCAATTTTGTCTTTTTCATATCAGTTGCCCACTGGTATGAAAGTAACTCTGGTTTCAGTTTCACAAAGAGTCTGACATACAGCGTTGGATAATGGCAAATATCTTACTACTTTGTATGTGGCATGACTGACCAATTAGATTTAAGTACTATGGACAGGGCACTGTGTGATAATTTATTAAGCCCAGAATATTATTGTGCTTGTAAACATAGTAAAAGTCTAGTTTTAAACCTAAAATTACCAAAAGCTAAGCCCGGATGAGCTAAAACTCAGCATTTTCTTGGCTTCAACAGGCCAAAGGGGCATGGCTCAAGGCAGGGTTTGGAGTACTGGGTTTTTTAAAATCCCCATTCAAGCAGAAAAACATGGCATGCATGGCTCTTTAATTTCCGTACAGCAACAACTGTAAGAGGGAAAGATGGCCTCCCAAAGGTTAAATGAAAAAAAAAATAAATAAATAAATATTAAATTTAATTAAAACTGACTTTGAATATCTGCTCCTGTTAACATATTTCCTGTTTTTTCAAATATTTTACTCACCTTCCTTCAAACACCAAAACTCAATGATCTCATTTTCTACGCTTTAAAAATGGTGCCAGGGCAAATTATTGGTTTGAATGGATTCACTGTTCTGCTTCTGTCTCTGTTTCTCCAGTTCCAAATTTGCACTTCTGGCTATTCATGCCTTCCAAGGTTGAGCGAATGGAGTGCTACCATTCTGTCTCTGCACATCTCGTCTTACATATCGCAGGTATCACAACTATTCACACCGGTCAGTCCCCTGCTTGTGGCGAACATAAACATGCAACATATTTGACAGCTCTGATTTCAAGTGCATTCGTCCTAATTTCCATTTGACTCTTGGTTCCTGCTTACAGTGGGCAAGGAGAGAGAGGATGGTGGCCATCCCAAAAATACAGAGCGCAAAGCTTCCAGCTTTCCAAAGCAGCTTGGCAGACAAGTGGCACCATTGTCAAATTATGAAGCTCTTTTCCAAAAAAAAAGTTGTTAAACCCTGTGTGAAGGTTTGACACTGGGTTCGGTCAAAAGACAATTTCCCCATAGCGCATTTACACCCTTTTTCCCATTTTCCTTTCTTATAACCTTTAATTTGAGCCGCTCCATATGTCAGGCTTTCTCAATCCATTATGTAAAGGATCAGTGTCATTGTCTATGAGTCAAATAATCCTTAAAACAATCTACTATGGAAATTTGTGCAAATGCCCTTTTGCAAAGTTGTCACGGCTGGCAAAATTGCAGCAGTGGGTAATCACTTGCTCCTGAAGGAACCTTCTAGCCAGCAGAAACTCCCCACCGAACTCTCGATTATAAATTATGATAAAAGCCATTGTTCTTTGCTCTTTTAGATCGTACTAGTCACGCACAGGAATACAGTGGTTTGCATTAGCCTGCTGAGTCACCATCTTGCATCACATTCATGGGAATCTGGTCTCAGATTGTTCATATATATTTTAAATGGTTTGGTATGGTAAGCAAGGTTAGTTTTGTTTTGTTGATGATGAGTCACATGAACAAAACCTTTTGTAAATATTTGCAGCAGTGACCTTCTATAATCTAGGATTGATGGTTTTATCACTTTATTTGAAGGGACTGATTCAGTTTCAGACCCCCTCAGAGATGGCAGAATATTTCTGGATATGGGACAGGCTCACTTCTGGATTAAATAAAGTACAAACTGCAGAAAACCCCTCTGCAGAGCATCATCTTCATGTCAACTACTGCTTTTACTGCACTCTGTGCCAGCGAGAAGCAGCTATTTATTATTCTGGTGGATTGTTGGACAGAGGTGACTTAGAAACGCATTAACTGGTTTAGACATTTGAAAGATAAATGTAACACATATGGCATGGTTTAGCAATAGATACTGAACTCAGGGTTGGAGAATGAAGATGTACTGTATATGTATGACTGTTTTCATTGTCAGGCAGCAATTCCTTGCTTAACTAAGTAAAACACTACATAATCCTGAAATCATTCCATTGGGCAGCTTTGATACTTGAGAAAGAGTTTCTATTAAAAGCACAGTACAAAAAGAATCCCTTGCAAATGTTTGAAATTGACCTTTAATGCAGTGTGTAATACAGCTTTAAGTAAATTAAAAAACATCCTGTAAAGTTTTAAATCTGAAACTGCACCGTGTATAAAAATTGCTGTTTCTCAAAAGAAAGAGTCGAAATAAAATCGATCAATCATTGGAAGGGTTTAAAAAAAAGAATCGTATAACAAATCGTTTGGAAGTCCTTGAACAAATAAGGTAATAATAAATGTGTAATATAAGAAAAGGAAAGTGTTTTTGACCTTCCATGCATGTCAAAACCAAAATAGGAACGTTTCTTTCGTTTTTTTTTTTTTTATCTTTTATTTCATGAACTATTTTTTAATACATACAATAACTCAAAGCCTTCCCAGAGGAAAGAAAAAGCCATGAATACAGGGTACAAGATGTTGAGAAGGGATTTGAGAACTAAGGACACTGCGGATGTTAAGTAGTAGATCTGGAATACTTGGCATTTCAATTATAAACGAAGGTTTCTCTCATCGTGCTGAAGGCTAATGCGGTTAGGTCAGCCTAGCAGCCCTTAAAAGAAATCTGACTCGTTGCTAAAGCCCTTGTTGCCACGGTGGGTGTCCAGAAGTGAGTTTATTTTAATAAGATGTAGCAGCGCCAGGGCAATGAGTAACGAAGAACAGAAAAGCACCCTGGGTTATGAAGGAGATATAATATCCAGAAATACGTAGAAAAAGCCATCTGCTATGTTTTCCAAGCAGAAATTCTGCTTATACTTAATCACACATAGGCTAATGTGCAAAGTTTCTTTGTTTGTTTTTGAATTCCGGTAAATAAAATGTCTTTTTTTCATCTCATAATGTTTAGTAAAGTTTGACTTTGCTGGCAGGTTTACATTTCCATGACAGAGAGCTTACAAGAGGCTGTGAATGCTGACCCATCATGCCTGCAGCTCTGAACATGATTGACAGCTCTCTGTAAGGCCTCTGAAATTTAGCTAAGATCTTTTTCCATTGCTTACCTGAGGAAAAAAAACCTTTAAAGGATGCATTTATTTTATATTACATATTTGTTCCGAGAATTACAGAATGTTTTGAACCTGAGTGTTATTCAACCATCAGAAGAAGAAAAAAAATTATAGGAAAGACAGGAGAGGGCAGCCAGACTAGAATGACTTAAACTAATTGAATTAAATATTTTAAATAAACAACATAGGCCTAATATATGAATAATTCATTATAATTCAATGTGATTAAATAATTTAAAAAAAATAATAAAATGGAAAAACACAAACTGTTGTCTTTAAGGAATAAACATAATTTGCAAATAAACACCAATGTGCTATGTGCCTCCGTGATGATGTCCATGTGATGATGAGAAAGAACCATGAAATCTATTTTTGAACTGGTTTATTGAAACGAGTTGTTTCAGTTGAACTGATTTGAAGTTGGACTTTAACAGTCCTTTCCTGCTAATGTGTGGCATTGCAAAGTCTGACTCATTTTATTGGATTGTTTGTTCAGATAAAATAAAGAAAGAAATAAAATCATTTATATTTGTTTCCATAGGTTGTAGGACATATATATTAGAATATTTTAAAACAATCTATATTTTCAATTCAGCTTTAAAAAATGTGGGTGTATTCCAGTATTTTAATCCTATTGTAGATGTATCTTTTCAATGTATCTTTTTGAATCTGATCTGAGCTTATTCATTCTAAAATGTCTGTGATTAAATAAGAAAATATTAATACATTTTATAGTTTTATGTTTACAAAATTATCAAAATATAGCTTGTTTTGAATGGATGTACATCTGAAAGATTATTTAACATTAGTGCAGTACATTTCATGTTTAAGTAGTTACTGTCATTAATTAAACTCATAAATTAAGAGCAGTTCAAAAATCAAAAGTACAGGAGGCAGAAAAAAAAAGCATTTGTTTGGACATATGGTTTTGTTTCTTTTTGTCATTGCCGTGCTCATGGCTTTCATTGTCATAAGCTGGATTTGGGTATATGAAGGCCAACAGAGACTTTTATATAAGCCCTAATGTCCACAGCTGTGGAACTGAAAAGGATATTGCCGTCTGAGCATGCAAAAAAAAAAAGTGATAAATATCAACATTCGTAGATCTATTCATCCACACCAGGTCTAAATCATCTTTTACATGTGAATCTGGGACAGATTTAATATGGCCATGGTATGGAAATCTGAAATTTGCCACAGCATGCAATACGCGGGGAACATGATTGGTTAGACAGCTGCTCAAATTCATTGGCTTAATGGTTTTATTGATTTAAATTATTGGTTTACATGGAAAAAACAAATAGAAGTAGGGATGAAGTAAGGGTATTGTAGCATGTATGCTGGAGTTGAATGAATCAGAAAACTATAGAAGGTCCGCTGTGTGTTTACAGTGCTGTGCATGCAGTTTGGTGATCCTCACAAACACTCCAGACCTTTTAACACACTGTCCACAGTTCATAAGTGCCTGTTCTCAAGTGTCTTTCGTATGCACACATGCACAGATACTGACACAGAAGTTTATTAACCCTTGACTGACTTGACTCATTAAAGCTCTGCTTCATTCCTTTGATGACAGCTTTTCCTTTGAGCTTCTCATTTACTCAGTGGAAACAGTGATGAGGCAGTCATTTAATTCTGGATGTATTAGACTATTAAAAAATTTATACAAAACTTAATTAAAAATGTCTGGGTGAAGTTATTGTCTTTAATAGGAAAAAAATGTCATTAAACGGCTGAATTATTTTTCAAAAAGAAATGTTTATTGTATAAATATACTATTGCATAACTACTATCGTATATACTATTGTATGAGTTGCTACATGGCCTCATGGCATAAACATACCTGGGTGCACTTTTTAGCAAGACACAAAATATGTACCAACAAGTACATATCACTGCCGTTTTCAAAAGAAATAAACACTAGAGGCAGTAAAACTGACATCTTTTATTCCTTTTCACACAAATTTACAGAGTTTTGATTAATAAAGCATCATTTCGCACAATTACTTATATATAATATAATGTGACTTCAAAACAATATTAATATGCTGGAAGATTTGAAAACTGATGATTTTGAGTGTTAGCATCACACATATCCAGCTTGATATCTACGGGTTTTAATAGACAGTAGGTTTGTTCGGTAGTACAGAGATTTGAATCCAGTTTGAATCCTGTGTAACTAAACAGTCCAAATCTGCATAAAAAGAAGTTGTAGGGAACATTTTCAACATGTTTTAGCATTAAAGACAGTGCCTGGATAATTAACGTAATAAAAACACAGCAATATGTACCTATATCAACGTATTAAATACGTACCAGGGTTAACGTATTGAACCTTTGTTTTAGTGCCAGTCAGTGGACGTTCCTCTTTGAAACTGCAGAGAAAGATGCAGTAAGGCACGTAAAAAATGGTGCTGCAGAAAAAGTGCACAGAGGTACGTATTTTTATGAGGCCAGGTTGATAAATATATAGTACTATAAGCCTACAATAACTGTAAATATGAAAGTGTACATGCCTTTGTTGTTTTTCATATATGGCTTTAAAATGTGATGTTTTGCATCATTTGAGAATTTGGAAGCGTGTGGTTTTGCAGGCCAGTAAATTTATTTTCATCCTATCATAAGGTCATAAGGTTATAAAGTTAAGAGACCCATCGTTAACTACGAAATACTAGCTACAAATACACCAATCTAGATATGGATGGCGCAGTGGCAGACAGTTCATAGCAAAGTCTGTCATCAAATAAAATCTGTGAGGTTGATCTGTACTGAGTTCTAAGTAAGTCTTCCCCAGGATCAGCCAGTAACAACAATCCAGTGAAAGACAAGATGGTTTTCAGCCATGAATCTTTCTGTTGGTGTTGCCTTTTAATACACTGGAGGTGGCAAATGTTCTCAACACAGAAAAATAAAAGAAGAGTCACAGCTGTTGTGCTCCTGCTGTGATGAAAGTCTCTTTAGCCAGCTAGCAAAACTGGATTCTGGATCCTCATAGCTCCTTAATGCTACTTAACATCGAGTCCAGAGTCGAAGACACTGATGTATTCGAGGTATGGTGTATGTTCAAGACATGGATCCTCTGCATTCAAATCACAGTACTGCATGCAAATCATTCAGGATGTGAGAAAAGGAAAAACACGTGGTACTACCCCACAAATTCAGCTTCATAATCCTTCCCTATTTTGATTAATAAGCCATAAGCAAATATTACACACACATCAGAAGTTGTGCAAAGTATTCAAAGAAAAGTGTCACAGTATCACACTGTTTTCCACAATCCAGTCTGCTCTTTATTATTCTCTTTTATAAAAGGCAAAAGCCAATAAATTATTTTAAATCACTAAATATGAGTCATACAATATGTCTTTCATGAAAGGGGCCCAATGACTTAAGAATGTGACTCTCAAAGGCACATATAATAGATTAAGGGGAAGCCACACTGGTGTCGATCAAAGGTGCTTGATCAAAAAGCCAACCAACGCCCGAATGCTTGAGGAAAACAAGAGTACAGATTATCCAGCTGCTGCGCATTTACCTCCAGCTGCTCAGTGACCACAAATTTCACCACCCCCATGACTGCCACCTCCTACTATAATGACAATTTAGCCAAACACCTCAAAGATCACGTGAACACCAGATAGTCCGCAGCTAAAGTGAAAGACCCATCTCTCATTGGGAGAAGTGCAAAACAGGCCTGTTTGGAAAGTACCCATCACTCAAACGCCAATAACAATTTCCAATGGGCTTATTTTGAGCACCAGCCATACTGGGCCTTTGCGTCAATATGCCATCGTACGATAACAGCTGTGGGAAGGGGACTTATTGCCTGGGAGATAAGACAGCTGAGGGTGAGTGTGAGTGAGAGCGAGTAGGGCTGGGGACAGCAGTTTGTTTGAAGTCCTTTGATGGTGTAGAAACTCAGTGTGGAGCGATGGATGTTCACTCACCACAGAGCTTGACCGCTCGATAACCCTTGTACTTCATGAAAAGTGGCGGTATGGAGGACATGTTTGCCTTTCAGCAACATTTATTAGATGCTAGTTCAACACTTATTTTCCCAACAAACACCAGTGGTTGTAGGGTTTCTATCATCACACTGAAACTTTGTATCACTCCAAGAGAGTTTCAGTCCATTAGTAGTGGGAATTGTTCAGTGTGATCTCAAGAAAATCGTTCATTCTGAAACAAAATAAGTGGCAGGGAAATGCAGACTGGCATATAAATGTATAAAAGTATAAAAGCAATCGCTGTTCTTTATTCAATTTGTTCTTTATCCTGTCTTTACTGATAAGACAGGATTCGAACTAGGGCTGCATGATATAGCTTGTCAGTGATCTATGGCTCTGTGTATAAGCTGGCGCTGCATTTGAAAACAGGTGATGGAGATTTACCGCCAATCAAAGAACCAGCTTTACTGATCAGATGCACATAATACATTGTTCGATATATATCCCAGCCCCTCAGTCATGTTCAAACCTATAATCTAATTTGCTTTATCCTTGTCTTGAAAAGCACCAATAATGCTTTAATAAAAGCATGAATAACCACTAATAAACGAAGTAGACATTATGTCAATTTTCTAAAGAAAGTGTCAGTAGTCGGTTAGGGTCTTATGGAATAAATAGACTTAACATCAATAGACGTTAGTAGAGGAACTCCAGAAAGGCCCTGAAGAGATAACAGGCTGTTAATCAACGTCAAAAACTTTATGGTGTGTTTCCCCATCTCACACCCAAGCTATTCCATTACTGTTTGAGTGACATGAGCTTACTATGAAAGAACCTCTGTCTTCTTGTTTCCATCACATCTAAGCCAATCGTAGACCTTCCGCTGGTCCTCATTCTTTGTAAATTAATTCATCACCTTGGCATTGCCTCAGTGCTATAACTCACTAGCGACTGACATCGGCCTAAAAATAGCCCCTCTTATTTTCCCCAGCAGGACAACACAGGACAGGACAGCTACCCGCAGATGGAGCAATCCCCACAGCAACAACACAATGTTAAAACAAACCCCGTCATTTGTGGGTCCTTCTAAAGTTACAAGGCAACACTGGGCTGGAAAATATAGCCAGTCCCATACTTCACATTCTTCTTTGAAACGGAGGCAGCAAAGTAAAATAAATGTTGGCAACCAGTCTGAATGTCTTCGGGTGAGAGAAACTTGATCAGTGAGTCCAAACATGCGTGTTGATTTGCTGCCCCCTACTGTGTATGAATATGACAGATGTGTCATAATCGACAATGAAAAACCATAACCTCTGAAAAACCTGAGCTACAAAAGTCAGAGTTACACTGTTTACGGAAGTCTCGCCTTACAGACGTCAATGCCTAAAGTAAATAAAAAAAACAGGGTGGAGAGTTCGAACAAAGAAAAAGAGGCAAAACAGAGTGTCTTCTTTACAACACAAAATCTTGTGGTTTAGTGCAATGTGAGATCTGAATGCATTCTTTAGGGACAGAGAGAGACATACATCGAGGTGGTTTTAGATGTCATGCTATTCAGATGGCAAGCGTGCTGAAGCATGTGCACAAAGGACAGGGGGATGTGAGCTTAGCCGAGGGTTTGATACATGTCTCGATGGCCTCCTGGAAAAGCATAAAAGCAAAAGCAAAGTAGGGACAGCTGAGCCATCTTGGACCTGGTTAGATTTCTCAAAAGGATATGCATTACCTCCCTTTCACAGGTCATTCCTATACCAATTAGATTTAACCTGCAAATACAGCAGTCTACAGGAGGAGTTTTTTCCCCCCACCATTCAATTCATTGCATTGGACATTGTTTGCATAAAAATGATTAATATAAGAATAATTCTACTTTAATCAATCAATCAATTGTAGCAAAGCACTGAACATTATCAAGTATGAGAACAGAGTGATGGTAATGTATAATGACGAGATTAAACTATTCATTTATCAAATGCAGAGACGCTCTCTGTAATCAAAACGATGATGACAACTAGAAATTAGGTGCCCCCAACCAAGCAAGCCAGAGGCGACAGCGGCAAGGAACCAAAACCCCATGCATGAGAGAATGGAGAAAAAAAAACACATGGGAGAAACCAGACTTCGTTTGGGACAGTTCTCCTCTGGCCGGACCACCAGCACCCAATTTCCGGTTCAATATTAAGCACATGTCAGATTGTGTAAAGGACTTATAGTGTTTCTGTGTGTGTTTATTTGCATCTGGATCCAGAGATTTGTCCACGGAGCTCATCAAGGTGTTTGTGTCTAAGATCAAGATCATCTCAGGATACGGACTGAGGCATAGGAACAGAATAAGAAAGAGACAGACTAATATTAGCGTAGATGCAATTATTTTTACGATGTAACGAGTACACCGTGTGTTAAGGGGAGTGTTCCCAGTTCCGGCTGATCTAATTAATGCAGCCTAACAATCCTTTAACGGATTTGATTAA
>JAUMHG010000060.1:14662366-14675626 GCA_032359395.1 Enteromius anoplus | reverse complement strand
TCTATACGATGTTTGATAGGGAGCCAGTGCAGTGTTGAAAGAACCGGGCTAATATGCTCATACTTCCTGGTTCTAGTTAAGGACTCCAGCTGCTGCATTTTGAACCAGCTGTAGTCTATTTATCAAGCGTGCAGAACAACCACCCCATAATGCATTACAATAATCTAACCTCGAGGTCATGAACGCATGAATTAAAATTTCTGCATTGGAGGTTGACCACATAGGACGCAATTTAGATATGTTCTTAAGATGGTAAACGCAGTTTTAAAGATGCTAGAAACATGGCTTTCAAATGAAAGCTTGCTATCAAACAGCACACCTAGGTTCCTAACTGATGAAGAAGAACTGACAGAGGAGCCATCAAGTGTTAATTCAAGATCTATTCTTCAATTAAAAGGTGTACGACTCATTCAGAGCAAGGACGATAACTAGAATGATAACAATAAAGATAGTTACAAATCTTTTTTAAATTAAACCACAACTATAATGATTACAGCACAAAGGAACAATATCCAATTTATAATTGGAATCACATCCAAAATGACATTTCCCAGCTGATAAATGATCAGAATCCATTCTGCTTTAAAGAGCTCTGCATCTAAGGTTGAATGGCAATACATGCTTATAATAAAAAGAATGATATTGTGAGTTGATGTGGATGCCAGTGTAGTTATATCGTTCATGGGTCTTATCAATTTCTTTTTTATTCAACATAATTATATTGAATGAAATCATGACCAGTTATTTCAAAATTACTGAATTATTGAGGGAATCAGTAATATATATACACCTAGTTTCATCTCCTCAGAACAGACCATTATTGGAAACACTACACAAATTATTACTCCAACAACCAGGGCCAATAGTTTGCACTCTCACGGTCTAACAATGTTCCAGAGAGGCTATAAATTGCCATAATTTAGAGTTAAAAAGGACGCCTTTGGGTATTGGTGATCTGTGCCGGTTTAAAAATAGGCATAGACTTGAAATAATAGGCATTTTACCAAGAACAACAAAACAAAACAGGGATATTATGATAAGGCTCTAACACAGAACATGACGACAGTTTCTTTAAAGTTTAAAATAAACTTCAGTATTGCAATTGCAATCCCGTCCCCTCCAGCGCAGAATTGTGACATCAAACTGCATGTAATGCGACATGGCGCATTGCAAAACATCAGATATGGACCACATATGAAAGTGGCCTGGGCCTGATTTGAAAAAATCAGATACGGGCTACATTTGGTCAAAACAAAAAAAATCGAATTTGGGTCACTTCAGCCTGAAGTGTGAACTAAGCCTTAGACATTTTATCCATGTTTAATGTATATTTGTTATATCTACGACATTACATTATTTTACTACAATACAATATCAAAAACATCTCTAAGCATTAAAAACTCTTAAACATGGCTGTCCCTTTCATTCTGTTTTATTCACAGATCGTCTCTTCCAATTTACATTATTCACATACAACTGTACCCGGTAGTTACAATTCTCTTCAAGTTAAATAGCTAAACATTGAAAAATAAAACACCCAAAGCATTTCTGCGTTCAACCCATTATAGCACGAATAATGACAAGGATTATTATTTGTCACAAGCCTTTTTTTAAAAAACAAACAAAACAAAAAAGAAGCTAACGTTGAACTGATGTGATCAGAAAGAGGCATGAATTTGTCTGCCATAAAGTGTGTGAGGTCAGGGTCTTGATGAATGCTGATTCTGGTGTACGTTGGCGTTTAGCTCAGCTTGATTGTTTAGCTTCCTTGTAATTTCCATCACGCACCATAAGAGAGGCTCTGATGGTGGGGTTGCTCTGTACAGTCTAAACAGAAAACAGTTTTTGGGTTTGGCACAGGTCTCTTGCATGCTGTGCTGCTTTCCACCGGGTCCCTCAGGCAAACGTTGTTGAGGGACTCGCAGATTTAAGGCTTCATCCAACAGTTTATGACCTCAGAGGACCTCTGGAGGAAGAATGTGGAGATTAGATATGTAAGTGTTTAATGAATATCAAAATGTAATTAATTAATTCGATTTTTATAAACTGCTTAGATACTCGAAGCTCATGAAGGGATTTTTTCCCAGCATATTATTACGACATGAGCAGACTGTGTCCTTTTAAAAAGATAATAAAAAAATGATTTAAAATTATGTAAAAATACCTGGATTTTTAAACCTAAATAAATAATAATTATATTAATATTTTACATTTTTGATTATTTCGATACAATACTTCTCAAAAGCTTTATTTATTTATTTTAACTTTTATTTTAAAATCTGACTGAGCCTAAACAATTGAACAGTAATGTAAAAAATATTTTATACAAAATTACAGTTTGATAATCAATGTAGGAACTCGTCCCCATTCCTACTTTTAGCTGGTTTAATCATTTAACATTTAAATAATTAAAAATGATCAGGATTTTACAGCAAGGTGCACAAGAAATGAGTGCTCTAGTTCTGAGAAAATAAATGTTTCTATCTTCATAGTCACATGATACATCTATAATAATTCTATAGCTAACATGAGATGAGGGTTGCGCTCCAGATATAGCAAAGCAAAGATCCTGGATATCACTTGGGATTAAAAATGAACATCTCGGTTTACGAGAGCTGGCATGGCACGAGGTAAGCCCCCTTGTGTTTTCTTTGTGGATGATTAATGGCTGGAGGGCTGTCTACAGGAGAACAGGTGGAGGTACGTGCTGAGGGGAGCGGGACCAAGTAATGCTGACCAGGCTGAGGAAAAGGGGACTAAAGAGCTAAGCCAAGGGGTCCTGTTTCCACTCTTGGGTGCCAGTGGGGCCGGATCAGATCTTCATGACACCATTTCAGGAATCTAACTCAGCGCCAGGCTCTTCACCCCGTTACCCCTGCCTGACGCACCCCCACCCCACAGGGCAACATACAGCCACCATGACACCCATATCTGAGACAACATGAACCCTCCAGGCGCAAAAAAAAAAAAAACTTTGGAAATATGAAGCCATTTACTCTTTCGCACCAAAAGTAACATTAATTGTTAAGATACAACAAGAACTGTTAAAAAGCAATGGACTTTTCTCTGAAAAATACTGCTTCAAATTTATCACTAGTCACCTTCTAAGAAGCGACTGACACTGAAATATTAGAAACTCGCTTACCTGCCACATGCTGAGGCTTAATGGGGCCTGTTTTCTTAAGGAATGATTCTCCGCTCTCAAAGGCCATGATTGGCTCGTCGGGTCTGACGATCTCAGATTTCTCCCGTCCGTTGTTGTGATTGGACAGCTGAATGATCTCTTCGAAATGAGACGCCTCCCCTTTTGTCGACAGTCCATTCTCGTGTTTGGACGGCTGCACACCATTCACCACAAGAACGGACTGACTGCAAAACAAAACAGATGCTTTGAATCAGTGTTAAACCACTACATATGTAATTATGTGAAAAATCGCAATTTCGCGAACAAAACAGTGTTTGCATCCAACATGTTCAAGACAACAAGACTGTCACCTACCTCTTGCTAAACTGACAGAATAGAAAAATGCAAACACAGGACTTACCTTTCCTTTACACCATCTTGTTTCAATGCCGAGTTTGGCTGGTAGTCAGCAGCTGCTAGGAAAAAGACAGAATGTCATGCTAATAGTTTCTTAAAATGGCAATCTTGTTTGTTTTAGCGTTCCTTTGCCAGATCAATGTTCCTTTCCCAGATGGTTGTACAATTGAAAGAATAAACATTTCAGCAGTTCATCTGGAATGTTTTCCCGGATTCCCAGTGCTCATTGTACTTACAACAGCTAGTTAATACATAATACGTCATAGGAGTTTGCTCTGAAAATGTCCTTTTGTATTTCTATTTACATTACCATTCAAAAGCTTGAAGGTCAGTAAGATTTTTTTTATTCGTGTATTTATTTAGAAATGAGTGATGAAATGAATAATGCTTAATCTGTATTTAAGAAAAATGCTGTTCATCTGAATCTTCCATTTCACAAAAATGCATAAGTGTCTCCACACAAAATTACAATTATATTAATCAGAAATTTTTTTTGAATACAAAATCAGCATATTAGAATGATTTCAGAAGGATCATGTGGCACTGGAGACTGAAGACACACTGAAGAAAATTCAGCTTTGTCATTAGAGGAATAAATTACATTTTAAAATATACTGGAAAACAAAAAACAGCATTTTAAATGTAATAATATTTCAGAAGATTTAATAATATCGATAATACTTTAAGTGTATTTTACAAATTTGAACGGCAATATATGCATTTCTAGTGGCTAATAAGAATAATACTAGCAGCTTGATGAAAGTAGACTTGATAGCCATTCATCCAGTTGAAAAAAAAAAACAGCTACTGAGTGTCAAAGGATTATGTAAATAGAATGTGATGGATTCACCATGCCACTCTATTACAGAAAGCTCTGGTTTTGAATGGCAACAGGAATTGGATGTGATGCAAGTAACAAGCAGTAGTGTTTACACAGTTTTGCACGCTATTCCCTGTCTGGCTGACTACGGAGCAACAAATCCATGACCCAACCTTGAGGAAATATTGCAGATATAAGCTTAATCTTGAAAAGGGCAGGTTTTGAAAGGGGTGTGGATGTGGGAACTTTTATTTATGCTTTTTCTAACAAGAGAAAATGATTTTGAAAGTTGGACCCAAAGAAATAAAGTGTACAATGACAGAGCCAGGGAAAACATTATGTGACGTAAACGGATCGAAATAGCAATGTTCAAACAGTGCTGAGCAAAGCATTGAATGCCAAATCCAACTAAAGATAATTGGTAAGTGGAGATATGAACAATTACTAACGTGTTTTTAAACCAACATAATTTTAAACTAACGTCATACCTTTATTCAACTCAGAATCGGAGGCTTTTTTATTGACTTGAGAAGGACTTGGGTCTTTCTGCATGAAGGGAAGAAAAGAAAAGAACGCAATTAGATTCTGAGCTCTTGAACCACAAGGGGAAATTGGAGCTTTGCTACTGCCGCAGCGAGGCCGTTTTAAATGAGAACGGTGCTTTACCTTGTCGCCTGCATCTGTTTTGCGTGTTCTTTTCATAATCTCCTCCAGACGCTAAAAACAATGCACAAAAGAGACAAAAATAAAACATGGAAAATGTTTCAAGAGTTTCACAATCTAATTTAAACTTGGAAATAAACTAAAGTAAACATGACATAACATGAAATATTTCACATTCTGCACTAATTATCGACTACTAATTAAGCACGCAAATATTGTGACACTGATCTTGTAACTCGAAATATTCTTTGGAGCATTTCTGCAGAACATGGTCATGAAGTTTCACACATACTTGTGAAGTTATGAAAATATTACATATTAAATTATTTAGTTGTACAGTTATGGACATTTTACTCTCAGATTTGGTAACACATCTCTTTTTTTAATATATTTATAATTTAAAAAGAAAAATTTAGATTTAATTGATTTTGTTTCATTTATTATTTAAGTTTTTAATTTTTTATTTAATTTAATTTAATTTTTTTTTTTTTTATCCTACATCATTCCCAATTTCAAAAGGTGATTTTTACTTTTATCAATAGATATCTATCTGGTTCTTAAAAGTTTCAAAATCAGAAACTGCAGCATTAAGCAGTCCAAAAGACAGCGTTAGAGGTTTATGACCAACGCAATGTTCAGAATTCGAATAAGCACTACAGGGTGTCATGCTCTGAGGACATTGTGTCTTCCAAAAATCACACCATGAGCTGGAGACAGTTGGGGTCGAGCCACTAACCCAGCCCTGATAAACTGACTTGTAGGGAACGTACTGTAGTGTCCCTGTGGGGTAATACTACTGGAATATAGTGGGCGGGGCTAACCTCCATTAAACAGGTTCACAGAACAGCATCAGGAGGTGTATATCAAGCTGTTGTATGATTTATGGCAGGTGCATGAATCTCGAGAGCTCTCATTTCACTACTGTCCTACATAGTCACCTTGAAAAGATATTTTATTTAACTGTGGGCATCTGTGACTGGTTAAGAGGGGATATTAAAGGATTTAAACAGACTGCTGAGTTTTCAGTTTGTAAAGACATGCAAACAGTTCCCTGTAATATGGCTTTAAAAAAAATACATGATGATTTCAAAATGACCTTCTATAGAAAATATAAATGTGAGGTGAAAACCCTTCTGACCTTTTTTCTCTCCAGCCTCTCGTGCTCCTCCTTCTGGAAGTGTTTCTCTCTCTCCAATCGCTGTTTCTCGGCCTCCTCTCTGGCCTTTGCTTCAGCCTCCTCTCTCTACAGACATAACGGAACATATGCTCAGATTTAAACCGAACACAACTTTCTCTGCAGTTGTTCATTCATCTGCAGCTGATGACATTTTATCCAACGCATTTCTAAGATTTTTTAATTGTTACTAATCTGATTAGTGGTTGAGTTTCTTTTAAAATATTCTTCAATAAAATACCAGTCATTTTTGCTGATGAAACATTAACATAACTAGAAAATTCTATGATAGCTATAGAAATTTCCAAGACTTTCTAATATTTTATTCATTTCTATGGCTTCTCCAATTATTTATTTAATATTTATTTGTTTTCCATGGCTGTGGGGACTATTTATATAATATATATATTTATTTAAACACTATTTTGAACACCAGGTTGTGGTAAAACTTCAAAAATGCTAAATGGCACAGTTAATATTGATGCATTGCTAGAAGTAAGAGTAGCTTTGAAAGAACCTGACATACTTGTGTAGCGCTATTTGTCTCATCATCTTTATAAAATGAGAATACAAGTGCATGCTTATACTTTACAGCATTTAACTGAAAGTACAGGTCATGTAAGGATCAACCCCTAAAACCCCTAAAGACCAGTGTTGCTACTGATAAGTAAAATAAAAAATATAAAAAATATTTTTGGCAATTAAAATAAAGCTGAAAATTAAATTAAATTACATGAAATACAACTAAAAAATTTTTTTTTAAATATATATAAAAACTAGTAACAGAATTACTAAAATAAATATTAGTAAACAATATAATAATATATAAATAATATTACAATGACACTGATCAGGACACAACTTAGGCCAGATCTGAACCCACGTCTTCCATATGAGCACCACGGCTTGACTAGGCCATGGCTCTAATCCAACCAAGCATTTCAATATTCAGTATTTATATGAGCATATGCATTTATACAGCTTTTATTCGCCAGAGTGAAGAGTGTTGTTAAGGATTCTGGGAAATGCAGCATTTCTGACCTGTTTCTGGAAGCGTTCGTTCTCTTCTTGTTCTATTTTGGCTCTTTCCTCTGCCTCCTTCTCGTCCTGCAGGTGCTGAGCCTCCTCTCTTAACTTCTCCTGCTCCGCCATGAGCTGCGCCTCCTCCTCCCTGCGCATCCTCTCCTCTGCCTCCTGTCTTAGCCTCTCCTCACGCTGAAGCCTGTGTGATGGAAGACAGCCAATCACGCTAAGATAAAGTCCCTTCAGGTAGCAGTAAACACTGAACTTTGTGAATTATTGAAACAAAAGGGCACGGGAATGCAAGCGGACTTTGGTGCCTCTTGCAAAATTGATCATTTTGCTGCGGCTGGTAACTGGTAAATTCCAGATATGGTCTAAGCAAACTGCAAAGTGGATGGAGAGTGTGAATCAGTGATTCCTTTTAGTCGAGACCAAAATATCTGCACCCCTAGTTACCATCGGCACCGGAGCATAAACAGTGTGGAACTCTCATTATGCTGTTGCCAAAGTCCCTTTTGGCTCATAAATATGCTATACTCATAAACTGTCACTGAGAGCACCAGACGTCAACAGCTCCACACCACAGAGGCTATTCCTGGAGCACAGCCTGATGGAGAAGGACATGTTTAAAAGCATACCAGAACGTGTGTTAGCTGAGGTGGAGTTTGGCTTTGATGGTACGGATACAAAGGGTCAAAAGTTGAAAATGTTTTATAGGGATTAAAAAGTTACCTGTCTCTCTCCTGCTGTTCTCTACGTTCTTGCTCATCCTTCTCTCTCTGTTCACGGGCCTGTCGTCTTTTCTCAGCCAGTATGCGAGTGGCTTCCTCTGGGTTATTGGTGCCAGCCATAGGTTTGCCTGGAGAAGGAGCTGGAGAAGCCACCTGTGGAGGAGCAGGGACAACAGAGGACTCCTCGGGGAAAGAGGGCGCAGAAACCGCCATGATTGGTGCACTTGCAACAGGGGGTGTGTCCGGAACAGATGAGAGGACAATGGAAGGGACGGGAGACGAGGCTGGAGAAAACACAGAGAAACGAAGTGGGGTAAAAATAAGGACTGGAGGGAGGGGAAAAAGAGTGTAAAACGACAAACTTTCATGTTTAAATTGAAAAACTCCTGTTAAAAGACAATCCTGCGTCAACACCACACTCACTCTTTGGTTCTTCGGGCGTAGCAGGTCTGCGGGTGTCTTTGACTCTCTCTATGGTGACAGGCGAGGCGGTGCGGCTCTCCACACGCGCAGGGGTCCTGGCCCTCCTGGGTCTGGCTTTAGGAGTGTTTGGCCTCGCTTGTGCTGAGGGAGGTTTGGGAGATACTGCAGGATTGGGGGAAGACGCACGGCCTTTGGGTGTCATAGGTGATGCAGCTCTCAGTTTGGACAGTGGACTCGGACTAGAGACACGAAAAAACAACTAATGACTAAGCTGGAAAAATGTATTATACAACATGTTCACAGCGGGGAAGATCTAAAATGCATCCTTATACTTCATAATGTCCTATAAATAGATAAATGATGATTAAACAAATTAAATCCTTATAACTATAGCTAAATTATGTCTCTATTTAGCATACATTGAAAATAAACTATGACTTCTGGCTACTACAAAAAGGTGAAACGTTCAGTCAGAGAAAGCATTACATAAGTCAGCTTTGGTTTAACAGAATTAGAAGATGCTCAGGGCAGAAAGGTCCATTAAAAAGCTTCCTTTTATATGAAAGGCAGTGCTTCCAGGATATGAGTATCTAAAACTGTTTAGATCTTTCTAAGACAGGTTAACTCGGACCAGAAACTGAAAATAAATAAATAAATCCATCCATCCATCCATCCATCAGTGTTTAAAAGCGGTAAGACTAAAACTAATCCAATACAGTAATCTTACCTGGACTCTATCCTGGTTTTCATCGAAGGCATGGACTGTCTCTTCTTCAGCACCTTCTCTTTGGTGATGGTACTCTTCTCCTTTTCGTTTTCTCTCTCCTTTTCCTTCTTATCTTTCCTCATCTTGAAAAAAAGTAAAATAAAGACAGTGTTAGAGCCTTTGTTACCTCTAAATTTTAATTTCTCTATTTGATCAGATAATATTTCACACACGGTATCTGCTATTTTTAAGTTCAAAAGTGAATAATGGCCACTTTGATCATATTGATAATTACATTAGGAAGGCCACACGGTACTGTATGGGTGCATGAGACAAAACAGGTTGGAAATCAAGACTTGAATATATGGATTCATGATGAATTTCTCACCTCCTCTTATATCACAGCAAAATATTATATAAGAGGAGCATATAAAAGTAGAGGGAAAGAGAGTCTAAAATGACTCACAGGTGTAGAGTCTCGTCTGCGCTGGGCGATATTGGGCGTGCTGGTGGTGACCCTCCAGCGCTCAGAGCAGCGGTGATGTGGCCGATGAGTACACGCCGAGAGAGGGCTGGCAGATGCAGAGCGCGGACACAAAGGAGACTCTGCATGAAAGAACACACATTTAAATCAAAATTCGAAGCATGTAGAGCAGAAAAATTACATGCTGTTTTCTGACTTGCACAGGCCCTCAAAATAGAAGAATACTGCAAGCTAGTGTTTAAAAAGTCTTTGCTAAAAGACTTCTTACAAATGCAAAAGGTACTATGATTGTATCCGGTCACTCACGGCCATCTCTGGAGTTGTTTAGCACACTTGCAGCACTGCGACTACGAGCCAAGAAAGAGAGAGTGGGCGTCATCAGCCTGTCCACAATGCTGCTCTCCCAGGGACTCAGCTGCATGCTACGAGCTGCAGGAAAAGATTAAAAATGAGTTCCTATAAATATACACTTGCTAACTCCTTCCCCAACCCACCACAGCTGCAATATTATTAATTTTTATAATAAGATCAGGGCAATGACAAAAAACTGTGTTTGTTTCCCTTGCTATCAACAGGGATCATTCGGAGTCCACATGAATGAAAAGCCACTAAAGGTGAACAGTAAACAAGTCCCCAAAAAGTTTGCAACGTATTGAAAGAATTATTTATCCAAAAATAAGATTTTTTCCCTTTATTCATATAATGTTGCTACAAACCAGTGTCATCTGGACTTTATTTATATTTGTTTTCCATTATAAATTGTGAGAAGATTCATCAAAATATCAGATTGTGTGTTTCATTGAAGACAGAAAGTCATAAAGGTTTGCAACAAGTAACTGATGATAGAATTTGTAATTTTTTGGGTGAATTAAAAAAAAGGACAAAGAAATTAATAAAAAGTTAAAATAAAACTTTACACTGTCCAAAAACAAACATCATTGCCAATTCTGAGAAAGAGTAACATCACGTTGTCAGCAGTGTTATTTTATTATTTCATTTTTTATTTATTAATACTATTATTTAGTATTTCAAGTAATATTTTGATTTTATTTTAAAATGTTTGCTTGTCCATTTAAATGAAGATTTTTGTGCATAATTTTTCCTCTTTTTCTATATATTTTTATTACATTTGTATCTTTTACATTTTCATTTATTTTTATTTTCGTTTGAGCAATTTAAGTATTTCAGACACAAAGTATTTAAGTATTTATTTTAAGTATTTAAGTACACAAAAATAATAAGTAACCCTATATATAATAATAACCCAAATTCTAAACTCATAAAAGAAAAAGGGTAAACAAGAAAAATGGTAAGATGCGAAAAGCAATAGCACAAGAACAATAAAGTGGTAGAGAGGCATTTCAGAGAGAGAGAGATCGAGAGAGATATTGCCCACAGCTGAACATTCATCAGCACTCTGCTCATGGAAAACTTCCCAGACTCGATTAGCGGTTTCAGCACTAAGCATGAACGCTACTTTCTGCTCTACTCCATCTATTGTCTTTGGGTGCACTCACAAATAGTGTGTGCCCTACCTACGATGGAGTTTTCATCTCAGTACATCCAATAAAAGAGGCACTGGCAGTTTCTTGAAAAAATAAATCAACTAGACCTCAATTCACAAAAAAGGCCCTTCTGTGTGTAATGTAAAACCACCAACACATTTCTTTTTCAGACACTTACAATGTATAAACGTCGACAAAACATCAAAACAATGGACACTGACTTTCAGCAGAAATACTCTTTTCACAGAAAGATGTTGGTTATGTTTTAAAAGATAAAATGGCAACAATGAGCTTCAATTCGTTAACATTAGTTAATGCATTTGGGAAAATAACTAAGAATTTTTTTTACTACATTTATTAATGTCTTTTAATATTAATTTACACAGTTGAATAAAATTAAAAAAAAAAAAATTAAATAAAATTTAAATATTAAATGTAATTAAAATTAAACCTAGAGTAATAAAAGGATGTTGAGCTTAATTTATGATGATTCAACAAACATCATTAACAAACCATATTGGTAAAGTGTTACCAAAAATAAAACTTTAAATAAAATTGTTCAAACAGACAAGTATTTGGACACTTACAAAAAAGAATGGTTTGCTCTAAACAAAAGTAATAGCATACATTGCTCTATTCTGTAAAATTCATACATTTTAAATGTAAAAGTGTCGAAATACTTTCTGGGACCACTGTATCATCATGCATCATATGCAGGTGAAGGTATGGAGAAGTATGCAAGAATTCACCTTTAAAGTTACATCAAGAAAAAGGAACAAGAAACAGAAAACCACCACCAAACATAAAATCAAAAACAAAACCCCACTGAGAACGGTGAAAGACAAAATCTAATTTGGTCGAACTGAAGACACCGACGAGGAGACGGTTTGGAAGGAGGGAATGATTGAATGATCACGGAGGACGAGCAGGTGATTGGTCTCAAGGGAGAAATCAAAAGTGGCGGGATAAAATGGAAACTCATAATTATGTGAAGGGAGGAGCCTGTGAAGATGTGAGGGAGGGGCTAGATCCGGGAGGCGTGTCCTTACTTCTGCTAGGGGACGTCCAGAGAGTGGCAGAAGATTTGGAGAGCCGCTTGTTTATGACTGAATCCACATGTTTGGGCAGGTTGACCGCTGATATTGAGCATCTACCTGTGAAACCCAGAGAACACTGCATACACAATGCTGAGGGGACCAAGGCGGAACGGCGGGGGGGGGTCAAAAAATAAACCACTAATCCCTTAAACACACAAAACAGCCACTGATACTGTATATAAGACAAGTAAATATATATGTCAAAATATACAACAAAAATACTGTTTGAGCCGCCAAAGATGGTTATGTGTTTCCTGGATAACCACTGTTATGTTTGCAGTGTCTAAATATTAACACAACTTCTATTTTTATTGAGTTGGGCAGCTCAAAGTTTATTATCTACAGACTTTATAATGGGGTCACCGCCTCCACTTCGCCTCTTAAGGCACCATCAGAGACTGCAATGACTGTGCACAACTTTTGGGAGAGGAAAAACTAAATTAAGTCAGAAAATAAGATCCTTGGGGAAACAGCATTGGTTAGCCCATAAATTGAGGTCTTGAGTCCTGGGGGAAGTGGTAGAAAGCTCCATTGAAGTTCATTACCCTATTTCCAAGCAAGTCATTCTCGCCTTCTGTTATAAGCGGACCCATGAAGTACACAAAGGCGCGTAACTGAAGATTATGAAGATGTTTCTCTTTATCTTTTGAGGTTTTTTTTACATTTTCACCCATTAAGGAATAACAGGCCTAAATTCTTAGCAAAAATATCTAAAAAACTTCTGAGAGAGTTTTGTACGGCACTAAACTCACTGATACTAATGCTATGGAAGGATACAATGGTAAAAATTAGGGGTGTAACGGTTCACAAAAATCACGGTTCGGTTCGATACGATACAGTAGTGTCATGTTTCGGTATTTTTTCGATACGGCAAAAATACAATAAAAAAGAGAATTTTTTGATTTTTTTTTTTTTTACATTTTTATTTATTAAAACTAACATAATATGACCTTGTTTTTTCCCCCCTTTTCTTTTAACTTTGAACAACAATGGAGCTATACTTCACATAACTCCTGGGGGTTTCTTCTTAGCAGCAAATAAAGAAGTGTTTTGGAAAAGTCAGCCTTGGATGGTATTTATTGATTAATTAAAA
>JAUMHG010000060.1:14624670-14646537 GCA_032359395.1 Enteromius anoplus | reverse complement strand
CTCCTGCGCTCAATCCTCTCTTACCTGCTCGCGCGAACACTGTTTTGTCAGTTGTGGGGCGGGGCTTGGTGTTTTAGTTACAACTAAACAATATCATCGTCCATCGCGATGTTTCACATTAGACATCGTACGATGCCAAATTGGTCGACATCGCCCAACCCTATCGTATTTTATTTTTTTATCATGCGAACAATTCAGACAGAAGGTGTGCTGTGACTTTAAAACTAACAATACAAAAAATAGGAGTGGATTCACATTGAAGTCACTACAAAAAAGCCAATGCGTGCACATCTGTTCAACCAAACACAAATTAAATTCTATATCAATGGGACAAATTGTGTCGTTGCTTGACGACCGTAAACAACTTAACTCTGTTGAGTAATGACAATGATATTTACCATTCAGTGACAACTTTCTTTGCTGAATAACAGGATCCCCTCTTTACAACCACAGACACAATGAGATAGGATGACTGTGTGTGGTTTGAACTCAACAGAACATCCCTTGGGTCTGTAACCACAATACCTCGCAAGTTTTCATCTAAAACCAGATCCTCAGAGGAAGTGACACGGACATATGCGGCAATACTTCAACGAATGAAGGCCACAGCGAGCTGACATGCAGAAATGGAAGCCATTCATAACTTCCTGATGCAGGCTGTCATTCCTGTGACTAGTGCAGTCTGTTAAGCATTCAAAGACTTAATGAGAGCAACCAATTTCAACGCGTCCCTACAAGCTTGAGAACCAGTATGATTTTGGAGGAAAAAAAGATGATCAGAAACCTTCAACCAGTTCATTTTAAACCAGTGAAGACCTAAACATCAATTGAAGACAGTCTGGAGATTCTGCGAAACTCAGTGTTTGTGTTTCCAGCTCCACCCAACGACCATCCCAGCAACAGAAGCCTAATTATGGGATCAACCTCAGCACTAAAGCACTTACATGTACTGTGTGAACTCACTCAAACTACGAGCAGGAGGAAACTTGCCAAAACCGAGATCTGGAAACTGAGGGCTAACTATCAAATGGGGAATTAAAAACACAAGGCTTTAAACAAACATTTAGAAATTTTGGTTTGGCCAACAAAATGGTCATATGATTTGAATTTATTGCTGTTAGCATCTGTATCTAGCTAATGTAAGCAGTGTGTCCAAATATATCGAACAATCAAACATTGATCTGAGGTTAAGTTAGCGTCATCATAAAAGCTTGACATCTCCATTAGTGGTTTCTAATAATTTTACCCCTTATGAATCATATTCTGAATCATATCATATCATCTTCATAGCCTACTGACGCTTTTTCTTTGTGCCTCATCAAGACTTTTCAAACCACACCAGCTTGAACCATGTCCCACTTTATTCTGAAAAAAACAAAACAATGTAGGAAAGTTTTGCTCATTCTCCTCATTTTTATATTTAAAATTCACTTTATTGCCAACTACCACTTTTTACATTTACTGTAAAACAAACAGTAAATCTCTAATTGATACTTGGTCATTCTGCACATTATGAACTCATTCCATTAAATTAGATTTTTTTTTTAGATATTTATTTCATTTTTTTGGTTGAAATATTAAAAACGTAATATTGACTTTATAACTTAATACTGGCTTAGAGAAATTACAATCTGAAACCTGCATGTGAGTTGTGTCAGACATTACAGCACAGGTCAGCTGACTGTCACTGCATTCCGACTTCTCCGTGATATGATCTTCACACCTCCAGTCCTCCTCTCAGAAGAAACAGACTGAAAATCCAGCCTTTGTCAACATACAGCAGGGCTCAAAGTTCAGTACAGCTGTTATGGACTGAAACTAGGACACATTCAGACCCCAAAACATGAGATTTAAGGAGAGTACACCAGGCACAGGAGTGACGGAGTGACAGAGAGGAAATGCCCTCATTGAATTCCAAGGCTGCCTGTGTCTCAATCCTTGAACTTTACGCAACCTTTGAGATGATACGACAAAGAATGTGGCTTGAGTATTTAAAAGGCACTTAAAAATTCTTCAGAGTGAGTTTAAAGTCAGCATGAAATGAAAACGTAAAATGAAATGCATGTGTATTGATCTTTGTGAACAACTCAGCATTTAATTTTTGACCTTGTAATTCTGAATACATACAAAATATCATAGCTCAAACATTTTTCACAAACCCTATCTTTTCTTTACAAATCGACTGCAAGCTTACATTAAGATCTGCCTCCAATGGTACCTTAAAAGGTGTTTAAACAGCAAAACAGCTCACTACGCTTATGTTTTTTGCTGATTATGTAACCACCACGCTCAGAACCAAAACATTCACAAAGGGCTTAAAACTGTGAAGACTCTAAAGACTACACACGTGATCTGCTTTATCTTATGCATCCTACCATCTGAGACTAATGAAGTGTGTAGTGAAGCACCAAATAATACACACAAGTGTTTTAGAGCACTCAGAAGAGCTCATTAACATCAGGAGCATGTAACGTTCAATTCATTAATAGATAACCTGTATTAAAAGGCCTTAAAAAAAAACATCTTAAACCAGCCTAAGCTACTTTTCTGGTTTTAGATCATCTGTTAGCCAGGTTTTGACACTTTTTTTGGCTGGGAGACCAGATCAAAACTTCAAACCTACAGGTAAGCAGACTAACTTAGGATAGTATAAAATAGAAATTTCTATCTTTCTGTAATGATCTCTTTCAATCTCTAATGATTTCAGCGCACTCTGTCAGATAATAGTGATACTTTACATGCAGGCTTCCAACAGCGACTAACAGATCAGTCCATCACGTTGTTTTTTTTTTAAAAGGACAAAGACTTTAGTGTAATGGAGAATGAAAGTGGCGGTGCATTTGGTGTGTGTCCTCTGACATATTCTGGTGTAGATGGATGGCTTTATCCAGTGACAAAGGGACAACAGAAACATGCTGTCCTGCAAGCACTTCATGTCTATGATCATGTTCAGGACCATCTGTGTGCTACCCGGGAAAGAAGACCTGACGTGATTCCATCTGTATGCAAGCATGACCTCTGGAATCTTGTCACACCGTTCCTACCCCGCTCTCCTTCATCTCTCTCTCTCTTTCTCTCACTCCTCAGATGAACAGAAGACACACATTCAGTGAGGAATGTTTAGCATTCCTAGCACTCAGTGGCCACACCAGAAAACACAGCGCCTGCTGTAAATGACAAATATGAATGCTGTCTTCAGACTAAGAAAGCTTAATGTCTGTCCATATTACAAGACCAACATCAAAATATCTGACGTTTAAAATGAACTGACTTACATTATGGACAAAATGAAACATTTTTCAAACATTCTTTTATGTTTTGCAGAAGATAAATAGCCATAAAGGTTGAAACCACTAAAGGCGTATGTTGGGAAAAATTTGTATGATGAGGTACAAAGTACAAAGAGGATTTACCAGATTCTTTGTTCAATGCAAACTTTTGTATGTTTTGTGGGAAGCAAAATGGATGAATGCATACTGTAAACCATAGGTGACGTGCGATATTTTTGAGGTCATGCAAATTGGATTATCAATAGTCAAGCCTTCCTAAAAACTAAATCTGGAGTACAGTATGTGGCCTCCAAAATCCCTTTCCTTCAGATTTTCTGGGTCTGACAAAATTCAATTCTTCCGAGAGGATTAATTACTCCAGAGACTCATTTTCTAGGCCAGATTTGATGCAGTAGAGAACCGCATTTATTCCTCAGGCTGAATGTGCTTCAGTCTCACTGGTGCATGTGTGTGTGAGTATTCAAACTTGGTTGGGATTTATAAAATTGGATCCTTTGATTGTTACATGCCAATTAAACCCAATCCCCTGTAGGCTGTCGACATTAAAAAAAAACATTGAAAATGAAGCAAAGGTAAAATATATTCCAAAGTTGTGGATTCTGTCATCCTAAAAATGGGGTCATTTGCTGCTCATTACATAAGAGCCTGCGTGTTCAGGGTTCTGAAACTGAATGATATTGTTCCACAGGCATGACAGAGAGGGGTGTGTGTGTATAAGAATGTGTGTTGGGGGTTGCTACATGTTACACAACAGAAACTGGCCCCTGTCAGACAAACTCTTTAGCATCAACAGAGACATGGACACAATGACTAAAAACGGGTTTCTAGCAAAACCTATTATTTAAATTAAAACTATGCCTAATGAAAAAATATGTAAAGCTATGGATCATGCTCCCATATGCAAAACTTTTTATGCAATAGCCTGAACAAATGTATTCTATAATTTTAGTTTCTTGAAGAATAATTTAACCACACTGCAAAATATTTTTACATATATTTGATTTGCACATGTTTATATAGAAAGCTATTTGGCAGACTGACAAATATACCATTTCAAATGGATATCCATTTACAGCAGCCAACATTCATTGATCACAATAAAAACGGGCACATTATCCCCAACAAGAACACATGGACCTTGACATGTTTAATGTTCTGTTGCCGATCTGTTTGCGCGTTTTGTCAGTAAACGCTGTCCTGTAATCAGCGCTAAATGCCATCAGGTGTGTGATTTCACATTGAGCCGTATATACTACACACTGCCGTTTTTCACTGATGAGCTGCGTAAATCCACGCTGATAATGAACATGGTTTTGCGCAGCTTGTCAGTGAACAACGGCAGTGTGTAGTATATACGGCTCAATGTGAAATCACGCATTCATGTTTGGATTATCATGAATAACAAAGTCAACACTGCTTTAATAAGTATTAAAACATGGCTAAAAACAGCACTCTTTATATTCTATTTACTTTTAAAATAGTCAGTTGTCCTGAAAAAATGACCCTAACCCTCATTAATCAGACACCATTTGGCCAGAAATATTTGAGAAAATCTGTATATTTGATTTAGCAAATCTTAAGTAAATACATTTAAAATATGCACTTAGCTATTTAGCTATACTTAGTATGATTTCATACATCACCATTATTGTTATTAGACATCAGTCAACCAACTCATTTCAGTTATTAGGTACATTTCAATATAAACAAACCAAATAAATGGGTAAAAGTGGCCTTTAAATTGGCGATGTATTAGTGTTCAGTGAAGCTGCTGTATAAAATGCAATGAATGAAGCACACTACGACTCTTAGGTTAGTAAAGAGAGAGAACATAGCGAAAGACAGCCCAACAGTGCAGACAGCTGGGGGTGTAAAACGAAAGGCAGGGGGATCCGAGCAATACTCGTGCCTGAATGCAGATCTAAAGAAAAGAGAGATTAGAAGATGCTCTTCAAAAGTCCTGACAGGGCAGAACTCGGCAGAGCAGACCTCGTCAGACTGAAAACACCTCAGCTCCCATTCAGAGCAAGCTATTAACATGGAGAACTTAAATGTACTTTCCGTTTTCTCTCAAACAATTGAATAATGGGCTCCTAAGTGTGCGCTACCATGCAATGCGTCTTGTTTTGTCTTTGTATAAAAGGATAGGACAACGAAAGGTGATTAATCAGTCTAAAAGCACAAACCGAGCCCTTCTATGAAGGATAAAAAGAAAGTTAATGAGTAACAGTCATTACGGTGAATGAAGTCTTCAATGGAAAAGGAATCAAAAACACAAAAGCAGCATCTCGTTTCTGAGAAAGAAACTCGAGTCCAAAATGTTCGGTTTGAAAGTTTTGCAGGCGACTAAACTGTATAGTCTTTAAGCGTTTAAGTCTCAATGTTATAGATAGGCATGTTCCTCATACAGAGACCAGTTACTAGGACAAGACATGGCACATCTGCAATAAATCAATGACGTAATCCAATTACTTCTGAATGAATTTTATTAAAAATAATCACCCCCCCCCCCCCCCCCAAAAAGCCAAAAATAAGCACCACCTTATGATGCTGCAGGAGGGCACCATGTTACATAACAAAGCCAAATCCCAAGATATTCTCAGCAGATCCATTAAATCTATATACTTGAGTTGAGAAATAGATCAACTGACATTGTTACTGTATATTCATGCCTATCAGGACATGCATAATTGCTGGGTGTATCCTGATTCAATGGCTGTCTGCATAGACTAGCTGTTACCAGGGAATGTATCATCCAAATCACTTTGAAGATCATATGCTTCTATTTATTGGGTCAATGTGGTGTCACTGCCAAGATGATGCAGTCAACAGATTCATCAGAAATCACTTGCACGGGACCAGAAGTGTTTGATGATGAATCAATCATAGGGATCAACTGAAATTCGCATCTTTAATCATTTTGTATTCTAACGTTATAGACTGCGGGAGTGATGTCACAGAAATAGGGCGGTGCATTGCAATTAGGCGTCACAATAATCCATGACATCCGCAGATAATGACAACAAAACATCATGCTAGCAGGCTGATCATCGGTGGATAACTGGTAACTAATAGCTAGTACCGTTAAACGTAGTGAGCACGTCATATATCTAATTCGTTATCCACATGGATTGTGAAATTCCCGCGTGAAAATCTCATGATTGAGACTGAATCACTGTAGCACGTCATGTATGCCCCCATTAACACGTCATATCTTGGATAAACAGATGCTAGCTTATAGAAACCGAGACCGTTTGACATAAAACACAAATATTCTATATAAATACGTTTTTGTCTAACGTTATATTAATGTGCACATAAAGATAAAAAATCAGATAAATAACGTAAGTATATTAAATAAATGAATTAAAATGTATTTATTTAATGCAATATAAAGAACAGCGGAAGCCCTAGTATTATTATATTTTAATAATTAACGTTATTTATTTATTTCAAACTTAATAAACCTGCTTCAGGATGTGTAACGTTACTGCACACCTTGTTGAAGTTTAACAGTTTAACAGTTAACAGTTTCTGTATCGATTTTACGAAACATTCGGTTTAATGTAAATGCTTTTCTATTCAACCGACTATAATCATACACGAATCATAAATCACGAGGAAAAATACTGATTTATTAAGAAAACATAAACGCCGACTTGCCTGCTTCTGAGGGTGTGAACTGATTTATCCCAGGCTGTGTGTCAAGGTGGTTGAATTCCATGTTTGTCGTTAACTCATGCGGACTTTCCTCTCTAAAATGTATTCATTTCTTTCGTGAGACTGGGAGAAACTTTCTTCGATCGCTCCGGGTTTCCACAGGCACACGAAACCGATCCCTGTTTCTGTCCTGCACTTAAAAATCCCCCAAAACAATAATCAACTGTAGGGACATGGAAAAGTATTATGGATACGACTAATGCATGAAGAGCCCGTATTTAAAGTCCAATCGTAAAATTGTAGATTTGTCCCGGTCTGGTGGAGCGGTGAGATTGAATAAACTTTCTGACACAGAGCGGACACGGTCTCTGTGTGCTTCCTCTGCCGCTCTGACGATGCTGGCATGCGGCTCGATGTGAGCATACGACCGTCCCAACTCGGCCTCCGGTGTGGAATGTTCCACATTTTATGCAGGGGTGGATGGAGAATTAAAGGAATCCCTAATTACCGCCGATGGTTTGCTAATACTGTTTAGAAACTAAAAAAAAAATTAGAAATCGTATTAACATATTTGCTGCGTATTTATTTATCTTTAAAAAGCTCGCCTCTTTTAAAAAGCGTCACCTATTTTACCTGTCCAACCTGTTTTACATTAGAAGGTTCCGTCTGCTTGCGTCTCCAAAGTGTTGCATGTTTCTGACTAAACTAAATTTCATTTTAGAAAGATGCCATAAAGACGTTTCATAGTTAATCTATTTTCTTCCTTTTCCCCGTGCAAATTATTTGCATAAATATACATAAAAATGTAAAATTTTTAAAGGAATAGTTAACCCAAAAATGAAAATAACCCCATATTTTACTCACCCCAAAGCTATCCTAGGTGTAAATGTTTTTCTTCTTTCAGACAAATACACTCAGATTTTTTTCTTTATTTATCTTGGCTCTCCCAAGCTTGGTAACTTAATGCTGGTGGATAGCGGCCCTTGTTTTGAAACGTAATAAATCGGATATATCCATTGTAAATGAAAACTATACGAGGGAAATAGAAAAATATTTATATTTTTAAAATTATAACTCAAATCACTGACTTATTCCATTTAAATACAGCGTTTAATTTATACATTAAATAATATATCACAAAGTATGAACAACAATTAGACTAAATTAATTTTAAGCGCACACACTGTTTTTACATTTTGCATAACAAACAGAAGAAGGTCCGTAAATGTGCATTCGTTTAGTTTCGTTCAGATGTTGCATAATCATTTATAATTCATGTTATTTATAATTAATGTTGCATGATTAAATAGTCATTTACACTTTCAAAATCGAGTCAAAACACATAAATACAATAAAGAAACTGGTGTTTGTAATACATTGTATTTTATTCAAGTGTTTGCTGTTATGATAGTGTAGATTAGAGAACATATAGGTCTGACAGAAATTACTTTTTCATTTAAACAAACAAAAGTGTTTAGTTTAACATGACCTAATATATCCTGAGAGGCAAAACAATGATAACGGAAAAAAAGTGGTTTGCTGAATGTTATGAATTACGAAGCTGCTTGCCACCTGTAGAGCGCAGCTGGCATCTGCTCAAGAGAGGATAAGAGTGGACGCTAAAGGGAAGAGGGGGGTTGGTGTAGGAGTAAAATCGGGGGGTGCAAATGGCACGCTTGAGAGGGGACATCCCGTCCCCCGAAAAGACTCCTTTGTGCAGCTGTTGGCCTGTATTAACACAAACCCCCAAGAGCCACCTGTCACTGCAACTGGACAGAGAGGTTCGGGGGAGTTAGGAGACAGGAACCCCAATAAACAATCTTTCTACCTGGGGCCTATAAAGTTTTAAATGTCAAGGTTTTTAAAACTTTCAAACAAGGGTAGCCAACATTCATATTTGTCTTGACTTAAATTAGTTTTGTGATAAAGAACCTTTTTAAACTCTACGTCTTTACATCAAAAATTAAACTGCTCTCTCCATTCAACATTGGGAACTGAACTGAAGATTAATCAGAATTCTCAATTTAATGTTTAATGACACACAACCCTGTTCTATTTATATGCAAAGCATCGTCTGTAAATCTATGCATGATAGTATAGCCAATAATTAGTTTGAACAGACCTTATTCTGAAGCTGACTCATCAAAGCTTTAGATGTAAATAACAAAATGAAAAGACACAAAAATTAACCACAAATCCATCTAGTCAGTGACCTCATGCTACTCACTTGCACTGTTTAAGCATGATGCTACAATGAAAAAAAAATAAAAAAATAAAGACTCACTCAAAAGCTTCTTTATGAGTTGAAAATTAAGAACGAATGAGGTGTGACAAAGCAGGAAAGAGTGCAGATTTGCTTTCTTGAGGACAGTTTTGTCATTACACTGGCAATGTAAATGCAAACAGCATTTCATTATGGAAAATAAGAACAAATCCACCATATGCCACTCACAAAAAAAGTACTGCACTAAAGAACACACAGAATATTTATGTCTCTGTGGGCGTACAAAAACGTTAACAAATTCTGGGCAATATTTTCTAATGGCTTTGTTGAATTTGATAGCTGAATAGAGGCTGAACTGTTAGGGACATCCAACCACGGACACAATAGAGCTCTAATATGATCAAATCAAAATTAGAAAGGGAAATAAGACTGAGTGAGAAGCCTGGATTAACTAATTCATTGTCAAGAGAAGAAAGTGTGAAATAAAAAATCTTTGATAAACCGATAAATCGTGTTTTTTTTTTTACCTGCTTCAGTTTCACGTGTTTTTGTGGATAGTGTTCCACACCCAAAGAGTCATTCATGTTGCATGTGATTAGTAGCTCAGATTTACGCTGACTGAGCTGAAAACATGATATATTTCAATGCAGATTTGTTCTCATGCCTCCTAAAAATTAGATAAAATGACTTTAAAGTGTCTAAACATAACAGTTTAATTGCTGTTTGACATCTAGCGGTTTGCTCCATTGCTGTCCATTTTGGACATTGGGCTTAAAACATTAGTTTTATATGCTTGGTGAGGCTCAATAGGGTCAGTCTCGAGAAGCCTGTCTATTGTCCTGCAGAACCCAAGGGTCAGCATCTCTGCATGGTCAGGGTCATCAGTGGCCCCTTAATGAAATCACAATAACAGGAATGCCCAGAATGCACCCAGACAGACCTTTAGTCTTTCATAAGTGTGTTTCTATGTGAGGAACGTGGTATCAGCCAACTTCAGAATAGAGTTAGGGAGAGAATGTCGCATTGAGAAGAAGCCTGGGCAGTCTCATCTGTTCATTGTTTGAAACATTTCTTCCAAAGTCAGTTCTGCCTTGTGGAGTTCAGATGGGAAGCAACACGATGGGGTTGATAAATCATAAATCATAAGTTAAATAAAACAATGTGGTGTCAAATGAATCGGGACACTTTGTTTATTAGAGATCAAAATGCGCAGCAGAATGAGAAACCAGTTAGTCAGCATACTGCGTCTGAAATAATTGTCTCCAGTCAGCCACAGTTCTGGTGTAATGTTGCATGACATTAGATATTATAAGAGAGGTAATGTAAACCAATATTAAGCAATGCCTCAACGTGAATGTATTTGCAAATTGAAATAAGGTTTCAATTTTATTTATTTATTTATCTCCACTTGGATATGTAGATAACAAAGCAAAATTTCAAGGTTGAGATGTGCTGCACAACATAAAAGCTTGTCAACAATGCTAAAACAATGTTAAAATTGTACTGTTGTTGTACATTTTAACTGGTTTCTTGAGTCCTAATATTTACAAGATCCCTTTGTTTCTTTGTATGGTTGAGGCAGCAGATCAGATGTCATTAAAGTTTTAGCAGATTAGGTCCTGATTGTTCGGGTGAGAATGAAACAAAGGATTACTGTGTCATATCTTTCTGAGATTTCTTATCAGAGTTGCATTTAAAGCTATATGGCTATTTACCTCACTTATATCAGTAGAAAAGTAGCAGGAGTTACTGTAACTGGTGTTTTTTTTTTTAGATTAGATTACATGCAACTTTATTGTCATTGTGAAAAGTACAAAGCATATGCGATACAAAAGAATTCAACAGTGTAATATGGAGATTCGGTTATGTGATTTGTCAATCATTACACAACCTTATAAAAATAATCACAAAATATTAGCAGCACGTTACATATTGTGTAGCAACAAGTATGTAAACTTTAAGACATTAAGACATTTCTTTTCCTATGGTATAGGGGTTCTTTTTTTCACGTTTCATGATCTTAAACATTTTGCAACTGAATAAAGAAACTTAAAATATAAATACATACATAATATATATACAATTGGACACTGTTGTTACCCATATAGTTTCACCATCACACTTCACCTCTGGACCCCTTTCCAAAGCCATGGATTGAACCTTGCACTGCAGAAACCACAGCCCCCTTTTGCCCTTCTACACCTTTATGTGGCCTCCACCCCCCTACTCCACCATCCAAAGATCCGCCCAAAGACTCTTTCATTACCATGACAAACATTGTACTTACCGGGAAGATAAAGAGAAAATGAAAAGGGGACAGAGTGGGTGAATGACCCTCTGTGACCCTACTGAATCAGTTTAAAAGCTTAAATTCCTCTTTAAAATGTCCTTCACTGTTGAAATATAGCCCACTGGTACGTTTTGAATGACAGTGTTTTTAAAAAGAATTTAATTGTAGCTACTTTAAGAGAAAGCTTTATGCAGTGAGCACCTTCCATTCACTGCAAGTGCAGTAGAAACAGCTGTGGTCGCACTAAAGCTGTACTATTCAGATATTATTTACTTATTCAGTATGCTTGAGCTGCAAACACATCAGCACTGTCTGGAACAACCGTCTTTATGATAATGGCTGGCTGCATATACACACACAACTTCATGAGTGAAGAAGAACAGTAGGTAAAAGTGAATGACCGTTGTCACTTTATTACACTAAGAAAGTTTGTATCCAAACAATACAAAATACTGCAGCAAACCTCTCCATTTCCACAAGAACCGGCCACAAGTCAGCATCCATCAAAGAGCTATAACTAAAACATTAATTACTATACACTATTGCTAAAATGCTAAAATTATGGTCAAGATCATAAAACCTGGACAGATGGAGCACCCAAGATCTGCTCTTGACTTTTCAAATGACCCTTCTTGAATATTATCAAACATCTCCAACAAACAATTGGCAGATGTTCTGGTGTAGGTGACATTCATCTGGAGACTGTTCAAATGTTGAATGAATCTAAGAAGTCTGGAATCTGTATTTAACACAAAAGTTCGTAAAACACCTTGTTAAAAAAGTTTGCGTATTCATTTGTGTTAACGTTATTTTCTCCAGCTTCTGGAACTCTCCCTCTTCTCCTTCGGTTAAAAATAATTCCATGTCAAAAGAGTATCTAACAGCTATTATCCGTTAACCAAATGTCATTTCCTCACATAATGTGGACCACAGGGCAGTTTTCAGAAAACTCAAGGCTGTAGAGCAGTGATAAAACAGCTTTATTCGAAATGGTGGAAAATCTCATTGAGGAAAAAGAACATCCTCCCGCCAACAGAATGAAGTTAGTCCAAAAGCCAAAAATCCCTGTACAGAGATGCCTATTCAATGGATCGCACCACCAGTCTTCTCAAGGAGAAAGATAAAGAGGTTCTGACAGCAAAAGAAGGAGAGAATAAGCTCAGTGACATACACAGAACAGGAAGAAATAAGCAAATCTGTTTAGTTAACCTCAAAATCTCTGGCCAAAGCAGTGACATCTGCTCCACCTGCTGAAAGCACCATTAACCGCGGAGAGCCCTGGACTACAACCAGATTTCAAGGGCAAGCTATGGTCTGCTAGTCATACTCTTGCCAAAAGCAATTGATGTATAATCAATATAAAGCAGAAAGAAATTCGACTATAGCTTTGTTTACCGCAATGGGGTTTAAAGTAAAATGACAGAAAACAAAAAGTGCTGAACTGGGTTCAAAATTATTTTAAAATCTGTACAATTACATATTTCAATAACTAATATATGCCAACACCTTCCTGGTCATTTGCCATTCCAGTTAAGGCTGGAACACATGACTTCTGAAAGAGAGGTCTCTAGTTGCATAAAGTCAGAGTCAGTCAGGAGATTTTGGGCAGTCCGAGTTGAATCTCTGGCCTTTAAATCAATGCAGTTGGATGCTATTGAACATGTTTGGTGTCTATTTTGAACAGATTTTGTTTTCGTTTGTCATGTGTTGCTTGCATTTCAGAAAAAAGATGCAAAAGTTTCAATGGGGTGGTATCCTTTCTTCAGCCAGTGACAGTTTTTGTACCTTCTTTTTTCCTGAGAGCATAATATGTGATCCTCAGTTGTTTAGTGTACGATACCCAGTTTTAATAAAGAACCATTTACATAGTCTGAAATCTGCTGATTTGAAGCGTTGTGTAGTCTATTCCAGCCTTTTTTTTTTTTTTTTAAATGCAAGTTATGGCTCATTGAATGACTAGAGAAGCCCATCCCACTCATTAGCTCATATCCTTTATGATGAATCGGGTGATCAAAAACTTCATGTTCTTGCCTGATCATCAAAGTGGTTGACCGCACCAAAAAAGTTCAAAAAGCCACACACATATAAAGCAACAGGAGGAAAAATTTCCCTGTGGTAAAACGATCCTCAACCTGGAGGCAGCAGTCAGAGGATGATGTAATAGCTGTTGCTAAAGCAACAATGACAGTTCAGAAATAGAGGAAGCAGGGCTGGAACAATTAGATCAGCTTCAGCGCATGGCATCACTTCTTCCAAAGACGACTGTGAACCACCCATCTACCAAACACATACTCAGCACACTTCGTATTGCCAGTTCGGACTGAAACACATCTCTGAGGAATGTGAATAACGTCAGTGAGATTTCACACTGGAAAATGATATTACTAAGGCTTGTTTGCGCAGATGTTTTGGACTCTCAGAAAATGATATATTTACATGTTTATAAAGTATTCAGAAACGGCACCTCTATTACATATTCTGAAAAAGTTCTGCTTTGTACCTACACTGATATCCATCAAAATCAGGCAATGATGAGAAAGTTACATGTTGAACCAAAGCCTTTCACTAGAAGCTTTTCCAAAAGATGAGAAGGCCAATACTATATCAGATAGAGAAGGTGCACAATATTATTCACACAGACACTTAAAACCATCATGGTAGTCTCGTGTCATAGACAGTCTCAAAACACACACACACACACACACACACACATATATATATATATATAAAGTGCCCTCCACTAATATTGGCACCCTTGGTAAATCTGAGCAAAGGTGGCTGTGAAAATCATTGAAGTAAAACAATTGAAAATAGGGAAACATTCTTCTGTTTTAGCAGAAATCATTTAAGATGGGTTTGGTGAACACAGGAATAAAAGGTACTCCATGTGTACAATGAAATATACTGCTGTGTGTTTGAGGTGGGTCTATATTTCTACTGGAGGTCCTGGACATCTTGTTTGGACACATGGCATTATGAATTCTATCAAATACCAACAGATGACACATCTAAAACTGACTGATTTATTAGATTAGAAATCTTATAATGGGCCATGGTAAAGTCTTCCACTGGATCAATAATCCAAACACAAACATCAGAATAAACACAAGAATTAGTCACTGAGCACAAAATGAAGCTTTTGCCATGGCTGTCCCAGACCTCTGACCTGAACCCTGCAGAAAATGAGTGAGGTGAACTAAAGAGGAGAACCAACATGGAGCTGGTAATCTGAAGGATCTGAAGTGATTCTGGATGAAGGAATGGTCTCTTTTCTCTTATCAGGTGTTCTCCAGACTTCAGGCATTACAGGAGAAGACTCAGAGCTGTTATCTTGGGAAAAGGACATAGCAAACATTCATTTCATTTTTATTTATGTGTTTTTCTCCTCATTTTTAATTGTTTTCCTTCAACGATAGGTTAGTATTGTGTGAATTATTTGAATGAAAGATCAAAAGGATAAACAATGCAGATTTATTTTCATAGCCTAATTTGCTCAGATTTACCAAGGGTGCCAATATTAGTGGAGGGCACTGTATATATAAAATTTACAGTAAACATTAATTTAACAACATTAGATGTAACATGTAACCCTACTAAACATAACTGATGAGAAAAAAATCTTAGGTTTGAAATGCAATGGAGGGAATTCTGGGAATATAAATTTATGATTTTTTTTCCTGTATATAATTTTTTTCGCACTTCCAAAAACTGTATTTTACCATCAAATTGTCTCAGTTTTTTACTGTATATAGAAGGGGAAAGTACCGCTAACCATTTGACAGGTTTTTACTGTAGTATTTCTTTTTACCGTTAATGTCACTGTCACTTTTTACAGTCGAGCACATTTGTTCAGATTAATGATGTTGATGCAAAAAACTTGTCAAAAATCTGGCTTCATTAAAAATGTATCCTTCGATGCATACTTCAATTTCGCATATATATATATATATATATATATATATATACCCTCTTTTAAAAAAATACAATAGCTGACATTAAATACATTTTTGGAAAGTTGACATGTCCTGTCCGATGCAACACACTATCCACCAAATTTAACTATTTTAAACAATATTTACTAATTATTTTCATGTAGCTTTTTCTCTCTCATGAATTGGGATTACTTGGAATATATATTTTTTTTTTAATTGAATTTTTTACAGCATAGGACTATTCAAAATGAACAAGAAAGAAATGTCGGCCAGTAAATTCCTTTCACTTCTTTATTGCAATTAAAACTTATTTCCAAAATAAATTACTAAATTGTAGTTTTTTTTCTAGTTTAGCTGTCAGAAATTCTTTCTCTTGTAAGGGTAGGTGATATTAAGTATTTAGTAAGATAGGACAATTCATAAATACAAATTCAGCATTTTGCATCAATTCCCTGCACAATAACATGATTTTCAGATGCATAAATATTTCATACACTATAGAACTTTCTATCCATATAAAATACATTTTGATCTCTTTCTAAAAGGAAACATCTGAGAGACTAAACTGTTCTGAGACTGTAAACTTCCATTAAAATGTTTGGGGTCATTCTTTTTTTAATAACATGTTTTACTCAGCAAGCACACATTGAACTCATAGAGTGACGGTAAAGGCATTTATATTTCTTCAAATAATGTTTCCACAAAAACATTAAGCAGCACACCCTTGAATAGTTTTCAGCATTGAAAATGATAATAAATGTCTCGAGCATCAAATGAGCATATTTGAATTATTTCTGAAGGATCATGTGACACTGAGTATGGAGTAATGACCACTAAAATAAATGCAGTCTGGAAGACCATAGGAACCTTCTTTTAAAAAATAAAGAATAACCCCAAAAATTTGAACAGTAGTGTTTTTTTTGCCAAGCATAGACATAAAATAGTAGTACCAAAAAAGGCACAGACTCTATAAACTGCAAACTCACTGAGCTCATAGCATATAAAAACTGGTCAAGAAAGAGTCATTAGTGTCTGTTAGAGAATAGCATCTTCAATGTCCTCTTTGACTGGACTGAGATGGGACTTCCTCTGCTTGGAGATCGCAGCCCACAAACGACACAGCATCCCGCCTCTGAGTGACAAAAGCAAAAACACAGATTTACTTCACATTTTACAGAAATGTTTTTTTTTTTTTTAAATGTTCAGCAAGAACATTTATTCAGCAAGGCACATTAAGCTAAGCAAAAGAGACAGTAATTTTGTTGCATTTGTTACAAATAACTATAATAAATAATGTATTTGTGTAAATGTAACCTTGGAGAGCATAAGAGCTACTTTTAAAATCTTACATTTACAGACCCCAAATAGTGCTTTCTTCAATAAAATACTGAATTGTACCAATATCTCCTGCATCTTGGCAGATTATTCCTGTTCAGTAGTGATGTCTAAAGGACTTACTTAATGCCACAGTACTGCAGATCATCTCTGCAGGTGAGATGGAGGAGAGTGTCCAAGGTGAACTCATGAAAAAATAGCTTAATGAAATAAAAGAACAGGCAATCACTATCAACTATGTTTTTACTATTAAAAATATGAATTAGCAAATCAAAGCTTGTGATCAAAAGTAAAAATAAATAAATAAATAAGATCACTTACTATTTCTATGGTTTTCTCATCCACTGGAACACCTCTTAACCAGCGTGCCATAGCAGCATTATGAGCAGTATGGGGTGAAGGTGTTTTAACTGTGGGAAGGAATAGACATATCACACAATAACTACATGCACTTTTACTAAAGATGCATAATTAGCAAATTTACAGTAATGTTACTGTCATGATCAATACAAAACATATTGTTTCTGAAACACTTCTAGAACAGGGCAGGAAGCACATGTTGTGAAAACGCAAGCCCCGAGGGTAAGGCATAAAATAGGTTTGGTCGAAATTGGTTAACAGTTATAAGTGATTACAGGGCGTGTTCTCTGAGTCTCAAAGTCTCCTCCCAAGACAAGCAGTGACATGTGGAGCGAATTTGAATAAATGTGACCACACCTTCTGATCGCCTCAGGTGAGAACATTTTTCTAGTGTGGAGGTAGAAGTTTGAAAACAATTGTTCGGTGGTAAATACAGTGCTTACTTCAGAAGATATAGTTAAAAAAACAAAAAAAAAACACGCTGTTGTCAACCTGCTGTTGAAGCCGTAGCCCTGACCTCCAGGGCGTTGATGTGGCTTTGTTTGGTCTGAAGTGAGTTCCTGAGAAGCTCCTGGAATTCTTTTTCCTTTTCATTCAGCTGAATTAGCAACCTGGAATGCAATGCAAACAATTCCCAACCGCATGAAATCAGTGTGATTTTCATTCATCGCCCTCTTGTGGCTACTTAAAAAAAAATAAAGCTGGATAACTGCAGCACTAGATTAATGCTTGTCTATAGTTATGGCTCCATGCACACACTCTATGTGTCTCATATGCTGGCTACATATATTTGATTAATAATTCAGTAACGTAATAATAATGTTACCTCTTAAGACCCTGTGGCCTCATTTGAGGATATTATATTTTAGTGAATTTCTCTGAGACTATCCGGATGTCCTGTACAGAGCTCAACTAGGGCTTTTCAGAGATACCAAATGTTTCATCATGATCCCTCCCTCTCCTTGTTCTTCAAAAATGGCTGACATTAATGTAGTGACACTCTTGTGGAAATATGATTATATGATATTTAAATCCGTCTAATTTGTAAATTTCGTGGCATAAATCAGCATTTCAGGAAAATGTTATGAGGTTTTAAATCAAAATGTGACTTTCTGTTATGAAACAGGACTTTAATTTCATACGTGTCCACATATGAGGACACCGGGACTAAAAGCATGCTTATTACGCATCAGGGCCACATGACAGATGAACAGGGAAAGAAATTATTTTATAATATGATTTCAATATTCTATGAAATGTTACATATTATTATGAAAGTGATCACTCCCACTATTATAGACCATTACTCCAGTCTTCAGTGTCATATTATACTTCAGAAATAATTTTTATTACTTACTCACATCATATATTATCAATATTTTTGTAGAAATCCTGATACATTTTTAGAATTCTGATAATGAATTGAAAGCTCAAAAGGTAGCATAATTATTATTATTATTATTTTAAATCCATGCATTCTTGCTGAATTGAAGTATTACTTTACTTAAAATAATATAAATTAGTTTACTAATATAAACTTCCTGACCTCAGACTTTTGAATGCAAGTATACATTATATAAATATATAAATTCTATGCATTAAATACTTTGAGGTTTGAAAACAAAAGAGAGAGGAAAGGTTACAATACCGTCTGGACTCAAGCCGAAGTTCTGATAACTCTTTTGCAAGTGAAGATTGGCTAGAGATGAGTTCACTGGGCAGACTGTTGCATTTGGAGTGACCCTCTTCAGAGTTTTGGCTGACACCCGATTCCTCCTTGTTTTTTGTGATGGGGGTGACTTGTGTTTCAGAATCGGCCTCAGTGGGCTGCTCGGTTTCTGGGGAACCTTCCTCATTTTCAAACGATGACTGTAGCTGAAGCCTGAGCTCTGAAAAGAGATTTTGAGGGAATGAAATGAAGGTACGCAGGTAACAGAAGATTCATGGATGCAATAAAAGCATAAAGGATCACTGTTTTAACTGAAATGCACCTGGGAGCAAAACGGTGATAGCATCTTGTACAGCCTGCCTCAGCAAGTTGTCCAAAGCAAACATCCAGTGAGGTTTTATTTGTTGTTTCCTCAGGACCTTTTTCACCTACAAACACAAGAGTCACGCTTATATGTAATATTAGGAAGGTGAGATTTACGAGTAAATAAATCCACAAGCGTGCATACATTATTTGACTTTCATTACGAATATATAAATGTTAATGAGAACAGAAGTATAATGAAGAAAAAAGTTTAACATTTAAAAAAAAAAAAAAAAAGTTTTTTTTAAAGCATTTTTAAAAACAGATTTTTTTAAACATATCCTTATTTCTCAGTACGCGTAATAAAAATAACAATTATTGCCTTTTTTTAGTAATTACAATTGTTGTTAATCAGTCTTTTAGTTTTCGCATGATTTAGGCTTACTGAAATAAACGCAAATTCAAAGCAAAGAACATACTGCATCCTGGAAGCTAAAGAGCACCGCCTGCAGGCTGCTAAGAGGCACAGAGGATTTCAGCAGGCTGGAGCGCAACGTCAGGAGGCTGTTAGTCAGGTGCCTTTTGTCTGGAGAGCGGATGTTCTCTCGGAGACAGCCAATCAGCTCGTTAATGTGATCTGAGGTAATGCACGGCTCCTCCGCCTGCGAGAGACAAATATTCACACACACCTCAATTCACAATTATTCAAGCATTTAAGAAAGGGCACTGGTGGTGTGACAGCATTCCACATCAATCTCATCTGGTGACAGGGAAGTCTGTAAATGTACCTGCGGCATCGTTTCCTGAATGTTTTGTACTACACAGTTGATGTCCTCTGTAAGGATCCTATGCAGCGTGTCCCTGCGTTCGCTGTCCTTTCTCAGCATGAACAGACCCAGATTTTCTCCAGAACCAGATGGGCTTGTGGTCATGTCTGCTTGAGGCTCATCTGGCACTCTGTCAGCAGAAAAATGCATACAGCATGAAGGCAAATAGGACATTTCAGGTGCTGGAAGAATGTTTCTTAATATAATTCCCAGAAATTGGGATCTGATGCATGGACTTACGCCAGAAAGCTATTGAAGCTAGGTGGACTTTCAGCCATGTCATTTACTTTGAAGGCAGGAGTGGTCCTTCTCAGATCAAAAGAGGAGGACAATTCATTCCGTTCAGCATCTGTGTTCTCCACACACAATGCGATGGGCACGGACATGCTCCTATGAAAGTCTCCTACAATATAATGTCCATATAAACTCAAAATCTGCAAATATTTAGGTATTAATATAAAATGTCATAATGTCTTTAATGTGTAAGTCATTATTCATAAGTGGGTGTAAATTCTTATTTTTCACACTATTAGGCTATATGAAAATCATATAAAATCTGCCTGTGACACTTTTATCACATCAAATAATGATGTGAATAAAAAAAATATTCAATGAAAAAAAACTACCGTTCAACAATTTGGGGTCAGTAAGACATTTAATGGTTTTTAAAGATGTGAAATATTATTTCAATTTAAAAACTGTTTCTGTGTGAATTAGGGATGTGCATCTCAATAACTGAGGCCGATGCGATACGCATCTCGATGCCAACGATACACCCGTTACGATTCGATGCAGTATGATGCAATGAAACAAATATGCAGGTATACAGGTATTGGGAGCCCTCCTTCTCTGTATCGCTGTAATGCTGTGTGTCTTTACAGATAAAAACAAAAGGCGATTGCGTCGGTTATTGTCTTAAAGCGATCAGTTCACACTCATCATATGAAAAAATAAAATCACATAATTAACATGAGTTTTTGCCCAAACGTCAAAGGCCTGTTAAAGGAATAAAACTAGAACCATTGGTAATCTTCAATTATTCAATCCAAATACACTTTATTGTTTGAAAATTCTTTCCAAAAATTGTCTTTGAATCTCAAAGCTTAACCTATTCAATCTAGCATCTGCATATAAGCCTTCTGTTGCATGGCAAACTGTAATATTTCTTATACAAAACGTGAGAAGTGTGTTGTCAGATCCGCCGCGCTGCCTGTATATTTTATAGTGGCGCGACATATTTTACAAATTCCACTTTCTAAAGAATGAAAGTATAGTATGTCTACTTATAATTATAAAAAAAAATTAATTGGGTTTTACCAATGCAGATACGATAGAAACAATGCATCGTGATACAAATGCCAATTTGTATCTGATGCACACATTTTAAACCAATGCATCGCATCTTTAACTTTTTAAGATGATGCACCGAGCGAATCTTCCCATCCCTAGTGTGAATATATTTTAAAATGTAATTTATTCCTGTGATACAAAGCATCATTACTCCAGTCTTAAGTGTCACAATGATCCTTTCAGAAATCATTCTAATATACTGATTTATTACTAGAATGATCAATGTTGGAAACAGTTGGAAACAAACATTTTTTGGAACCTGTGCTTTTATTTTCTTTTTTTCCTCTCAGGATTCTTTGATGAATAACAAGTAAAAAATAACAAAGATTTTTGACCAAATATAAAACATTTCTGAAATGTAAATCTATGCTGTGACTTTTTTGTTCATTTAATAGATCCTTTGTTAATAAAAGTATTCATTTCTTTCGAAGAAGAAAGAATAAAAATGTACTGATCCCAAACTTTTGAACAGTAGTGTAACAGTAGTATTGAACATTATTATCCAGTTTAAATAAAAGTTTCTCTTTTTTATATTTTAATGCTCAAAGCGGCTCAACTGTTTCCAACACTGATAATAAAACATCAGCATATTAGAATGATTTCTGAAAGGATCATGTGACACTGAAG
>JAUMHG010000060.1:14594457-14605976 GCA_032359395.1 Enteromius anoplus | reverse complement strand
ACGTCGTAAATTACTGGGAAACCCGCCACAGCAATGATAAACTTCTCCTCCATTCTTCTTCTTTGTTGCTTAATGGCTATCGGCCATGGGAACTAATAGAGTCAGAACCAAAGTTTACAGGACTGCGTTTTCTGGAATCTGCTCAAGCGGTGGACCTCTTCATTCCGATTGGTTGCCGCCGAACCGCGTCATAGCTCATTACCACAAAGTTGAACTGATTTCAACTCTTCTTGATGCTCTCGCCGTCGAAGACGCGCCGCGCCGCCTCTTGCCGCCGGCTCAAATTGAGAATGAATGACTTCCGGCCACTTTGACGCTCTCTCCGCCGGCAGTGTGAACGCACAGTTAGAGAAGAGGGAGAGAAAACTAGCGGTGCACATAAAAATAAATGAATTGCGATTCTCTCTTCTAACGATAAAAGCAGTGGTTCTTATTCTTGTTCCTGGTTGCCCTGCTCTGCATCTCTCTCTCTCTACCTCTCAGATCAGCTTAGCTCAAATGAAGTTGCAGTGGACATACTGTATTAAAGCTTTTAATTATGATAAAACCGTATATTAAAAGCTATCAGAAGTCGTAGCATTTACAAATAGCAGCCTATCATCCCATTTTAAGACATGCTTGGACAAATTATGCACGATCCTCTTCATTGATATCCACCCCCTAATATTTTATAAAGTTACGGTTTTTGTTGTTTTAATCAAACAAATGCAGCTTATGTTTATTTATTTATTTTAACGTCTTACCCCAAAACATTGTGCAATTTACGTTTATGTATGTGTATATGTGGATCTTTTTTTATACTAAAGCAAGTGAGTGTATTTCGAAACTTACATTAGCCAGGTAAGTTAAATTCATTTGGAAATAGAAGATGCTACTTTAGGTATGAAAATGTGACACCACAGAAGTAGAGAATGAATAAACAAAACAAAGAAGAGTCAAAAATAGACTAGGTAGAGAAATGTCTTTGGGTGGGGGAACTGTTCCTTTAAGCAATAAAGGCATTTGATCAGAGAGAGCATTGGGGTTTTAGTTTACAAGGAGTTGGCATCCCCCCAGCTGGCACTGCTGCAAACCCTGTGCCCAATAGCAGGCTTCGCATTAAAGAGCTGGTGGGACTGTTTGAGTGGGATGAGAAAAGAGGGTTAAAGAGACAACGCAAGGCCAGCGCATTTGGCAGAGGAAGTGGAAAGGCCCTTTAAACACACTGAACTTCAACTAGTTGGGGTAAGCAAATTTTTATGGTGTTTTATTTGTGAGTGTCTTAATGTTTGAAACTGGGAAATTGTGTAAACGTTTCAGTCTGGGAAAGAGCCAAAGCAAACTCCATTGTGTTTGTGCTTTAAAGACTTTCAGCGTTAACAGTACTAGAAAGACGGCCGTTGTGTCACTATCCACACACTTTTAAGACTTTAGAGAGCAGATCGAAACTAAGTGGCAGGAAGGAAGTGAATTGACTGAGAGAGTTAAGATGCCACAAATTGACACACACTGCAAGATCAAGAGCAGACCCTCGTTCAGTGAGGTTGTAAAGTCTTCATTTCTCTGAGTTTGATGAGTACAAACTACAATCCTGGCCTTACTAACAGGTCCGTAAAGCTCTGAATTATTTCTTTGTGTTTGTTGTCTTTTGCTTTAGTTTGATCATTTGTTCCTCCTGTCTTTTTGGCCTATTCTAGGTTCTTGTTGTTGTTGTTGACAAGGGATCGTGATAAATGTTCAATGCATTCAAATGTTCAAAGTTTATAAATGTTTTCATGCTTTTTTTGTTCTCAAGAATCTGTTTAAGTTACATTTGTCAGCCTCTTTCTCTCTCTGTCTTTCATTCTCTCTCTTCTCTTCCTCTTTTCCTGTGCTCTCTCTCTCTCTCTCTCTCTCTCTCTCGGGCTTGTATTTTCTTTGTAGCACTTCAGAGGCCACTAGCACCAAAAATGTGTAACACAACTCATTTCTTTGTTGAGATGGCTCAAAAAAAAAATTAAAAATGGGTCACCTCTGCAAACAAAGACTGCCTTTCTCGTCTTCTGTTTCTGTGTTTGCCAGACAGTGCATGTTGTGGTATATTGCCCTATGTAAGCTTAATTTTTTTTTTCTTTTTTTTTGGCAGTTGGGTTACCAAAGGCACTAGGTGTACTTGGTGCCCTACCGGAGGGTGGGATAGAGGGGACAGGCATGCCACCTAGACCAGGCAGACCCCCACTCCAGAAGAAACGTAAGCCTGGCCGCAAGAAAACCAAACTGACTGGGCCCTGGGGTCAGAAAGGAACACTTGGTTCCCAGACAAGCCAACCTGGAAAAGAACCGGAATCTATAAAAATCCCGAAGAAAAGAGGCCCCAAACCAGGAAGCAAGGTATAACTGTATTTAGAGTCATCACAATTAATAGCCATTAGGTTCTTTAATCTGCATCGTACAATGGAGAAAATATATACCAATCTTAGGAACATGCTATTCTATATTTTGTATATGATTAGCTCAACAATTATTATTGTTTTTTTAAAACATGAAGGCTGACAATCCTCAGAATTGCTTAGAAATCATTGTTACATACCTCTCTGGTCTAGGGTCAGAAAGGAAGTAACAAAGAAATTGACAGGTGCAAACTCTTAAAACAAAAAGACAATACGCAAAAATCAACTGCTTCTCCTCTGTCCCAGCACTCCAGAAAAAGACAGCACCAACTTGATAGTCCACAAAAGAAGGTTTTAATGATGAAGAGGGGGGCGCGAATCATACTTCAGGAGGGAACCAGGCCAAAATAACAAACATAACAGATAGAGAACTTAAGAGAGGGACACTGTCTAGTCTCACAAAAAGAAATTAAAACAAACAGAAGTCTTACCTTACGCCCTTTCTAGCCAAAAACAGGAGAAAACCTGGGTCAAAAACAAATGGCGTCCACCTCCCTACTGCTCCAACAAAGTAAGTCAGTTTATAACAAAAATATTATAAAGGGAAGTCTTAAGTTTCGGAAATCTTAAGTAATAGTTACACGTTGTGAAATTAAAACAAGGACACAGCAACGCCTCTAGAAGTCCCAACACAGGGGAACACGCAAACAATGAACCGACAGACCAACCAAGAGCACACACGCTAACATCTGGGGCAGGAGAAGAAACAGTCTGGTGGCACAAAGAAGGCAGGAGGGGCTGCTCCCCACAAAGTATCCTGCTTTATTTCCAAAGTCTCTTCTTCAGTAGCCAATCTGGACAAGCCAATGGTGGATGATGGCAACTAGAAACAGCTGAGCTTCATTAAGCTTTGCAGTGGGATGAAAGAGAGAGAAAGAGAGAAAACCAAAACACTACAAAATTCAGTATCTGCACAGCAATATTACAAATAAAAATAATTACGTCTTGGAACGTAACACTATTGTGCCCATTCTTAGGGATGTGATACCTAGGTTTCCTATATGCAAAGTAAGGGGCTGTTCAAACAAAACATGTTTTTGCATTCCACTGCACTTCTTTTCCATTGTTTTGTTAAAAGTAAGCATGCACTACACAGATGCTTTTGACCGTTGTGCTCACAACTGACAGTTGACAGGCATTCTAAAAACCCAGCATTAAAGATGTGAACAAAAGCTTTTTTTTTTTTTTTTTTTTTTTCCGTCCCATCCCACTACTCTTAGAGGAGTCATACAAAGGCAATTTTCCACAAGCTGATATGATCCTTTAGGATCTTAATGGAAAGTTTGTAATATAGTTTATTTAAAAAATTCTCAAAGATAGTGTAAAAAACGCTCATTTTAACCCTGTCATAAACAGCTTTTTAGAAATCACTCTGTACTGTGTACTTCCCCTTTAAATCTTCACGAGCTCCGCTGACCCCGCCCCTCTTTTCCGAGGGGCACTCGGAGGATCTTTTTTTAGCCGTATTCATATTGAAACCTGCTAATTAGCACATTATCAGGAAAGGCGGTTTGCAAAGATTCATTAAAAGACATTCTAGTCACTGCTTCCGTAGGTGAGGCTGGATCATGAATGATTCGCGCTAACATAAACACATTTCAGTTTATCAAGGGCGAATGAATGTGATTCACGGAATAATTTTACCATCACAGAGTAAAAGTTATCATTTACACGCGTTTTGTCCATTGAGATAAAGGAGAAATGGAATCGGGACATGTGCTCACACCAATAGCTTGCACGCAGAGTGAGAGGAATGATTCAGATACCGCGTTTCAGACGACGCCTCAAAGTATGGATACATACACACAAAGTTATGGTAAAATACTTGTTTTAGCAAGATTTCTGTTAAATGCAGAAGGTAACGTTCATGTTTAAATTTCATGTATACAGAAATGTGACCAAGAAAGAAACCGAATGTGGGCTAGTATTAGATCAGTGCGTTTACTCTTAAAGAGACAGCAGCCTAGCTGTTCATGTATGCTGGTAAGTTTTGTAATTGTAGTGCTGTATGTGAGCACACATGTAAAGAAATGCGGCAGTATTGAGTTATTTTTGCAGCATTATAGGCCTTGAATGGTTAAATACATATATCAAAATGCCCATCTTTTTCAAGTTTCCTCTTGCAAAAAAAAAAGCTGTAATTAATGTTGTAAATGAAAGCATACAGCTGAGAAAGAAAACATGTTACAATATATCAGATACAACATCTCTTAAAGTGACAGCAGTCTAAGACTTGTCATTAATTTTAGTCAAATAACAAAAGAGAAAATATCTCACTGCTCTTGACTACATCAGTTTTGTAACTTCATTAGGTAGAAACATATTTTATATAGACATAATATATAATAGTGACAACAGTAGTAATTATAAGAGAAGATGCCATTAAACAGATATTAAAAATATCTTTTAGTCTTTATGTGATTTATACATTCATTTGAAGATTAAATGCGAATTTATTGCAATATAAATGTATATTTAAAAACCTTAATGTCAGGTGGGTTAATTGGGATTAATGTGCGATTAACCGATTTTTTTTAATTGATTGACAGCTCTTTTTAATGTATGGTATTGCTACCAAAATACTTTAAATGGGAGTTTGAATGCATTTATGTTGTCTTCTAGCTAAGCTGGGCCAAGAGGACGGCGTGGCTTGAAGGAACAATCGGAGGTCCTGGTAGACCTATCAGCAAACCCAGAGGCAAACTGCCAGCCAACTGGCCCCCAAAAGTGCAGCAGAACCCAACAGATCCCATTAAGATCCCAAAAAAGAGAGGCCCCAAACCTGGCAGCAAGGTGCAACTCTTAATCAGAAACCACAGTGCTAATTAAAATCATCATTATTTATGCAGATTCCTCCTGACCGTGTTTATTTGTATATAGAGAAAACCCAGACTGGGACCCAACCCTATGCCCACCTCCCCAAGCAGTAGCACTCCTGAACCGGACACCAGCTCAGTTCCACTGGACAACGCCACCATTCCCAGCGCTGCCTTACAGGCCCCTACAGGTACTGCAAGCATCTCAGATCTTTTCCCTGATAAATAAATATTGAATTCCTTGTCATCTATAGTTTTTGCTAACCCTGCAATTATTTGTGTGCCAGTATGTGTGTACCTGAATAAGTACAGTCAAGTGGGTCCCCATCTGGATGCACGCCGCATCCAGTCACTGCCAGATCACTTTGGTCCGGGCCGAGCTTCCTCTGTGCTGCAGCAGTGTGTTCAAGCCTGTGTTGATTGCGCACATAACCAGAGCTCGGTCTTTTCCTGCCTCAAACCAGGCCATGGAGGAGAACTCATATCAGGTCAGAACACACAGACCCACAAGGCTGATAGACAGTAACTAATAGCCTCCGAAGCATCTGGACTTCTTGTTAAAGCTGTGCAATTTAGGAAAAATATCTAGTTGCAATTTTCCTGCAATTACAAATAGATTTTAAAGGTTGCATTTTATATTAAGCAACCTTAACTACTATGCATTTACATTAAATTGTAAAGACATTTGTGTACACAATGAGTGCATTGTACCAAATGATTTATTTAAGTGTAAGTCCATAGTATTTAAGGCCACCTAATATAAAGTGGGGTCGATTGTTAAATGCTGATTTGCTGTGCTTGTTTATAGGTATGCACAATTTTGTGATTCGTTATTTATTAACTACTTTGGTTTAATTCGGTTTAATTTCTCTTGTTCATGCAGCCTTTGGTTTAATGATTATAGATTAACAGTTACCACTGAACTTTGCCCATTTGACTTTTACAGCCTATTTTGAGCAGCAGCACCACACTCTAACACTGCCGGCAGTGAACAGTGTGACGTATGTGCTGCGCTTCCTGGAGAAACTCTGTCACAACCTGCACTGCGACCCATTGTTCGGCAGTCAACCTGTCCCTGTGGGAGGACTGCACTATGACAGCCGGACATATACAGGTCAGCGCTCATGCGTGCAAACACATCTACTGCATTTTGTGCATTCTTACTGTTGTATAGAAGTTAAAAGACAGCCTCGTGTGTGTTGTAGAAAGAAGAAACTTTGCAGAAAATCTGAATTCTGGACCCGGTCGGGGCACTAAGAGATTCATCCAACATGATGCCTACAACAGCAACTCTGTACCGCACAAAATAGCTAAAAACCACCGTCTCTCCTCAGAAGGTATTTCACACTGTTACACTGCTCAAACAGTGTTTGATTAGTGAACTCTCTTTGCAAGTGTTGTTGTGTCGTTGTGTTTGATCAGAGACCTTCCTGATGGAAAATGGGGTTGGCAACTCGGAGGTGATGGAGAAAACACACTTGTCCCCTGGACATGGCTTGGCAATGCGTTCCCTTTCTCAAAGTAGCAGCTCATCGGGGAAACTACATCGTCTGGCCTCAACAGGTATGCAAACTAACACATCGTTGAAGATCAGTTGTCATATCCACAAAACCGCATTGATTTAGGTTGGATTAGTAACCTAGAAATAATCCATTAGTCTGATTATTTCTTGGTTACTAATCAAACCTAAACAGGTTTGTAACATTGTGTGCTTTGTACAAAATGTCACATGTACTGGATGTTTTACAGAGATTTGTGCAGTTCATGCACTGCTTGTTAAACCAAAAGCATTTTTCAATGGTGATGCTGTTAATATCATTTGTAATAATAGATGTAAAATTTGGATTGTTTCACTTGTGTTGTACACTTTTTGACCCCACTGTAAATCTCACTATACATTCTAAAAGCATTTATATGAATACATTTTTCTCTGGTGTGTAAAGTTTTTTTCTTGATTGCCGCCCAGGTTCCGAGCGTTTTCTGAGCTCGAGGGAAAGCCCGCGATCCAGTGGACAAGACCCCAACCTATGGACGGTGGAGGATGTTATGCAGTTCATCAGAGACATCGACCCTCAGCTCGGACCCCACGCAGACCTCTTCCGCAAACATGTAAGTGAGGAATTCTGGGTCCATTAAAAAAAGAAACTACAAATTTGTCATTTTATTTGAAATGCTCATAAAAATTGGATCAAATTTAAAGTCATAAAAAGTCAGGTCATTTATACAGCCAACTTTAAAGGCGATAGTTAATGTGAGCACTACATGTAATGCTTTCTGCTGGATTGTGTTTCCAGAAAATGTTGCAGTCAATAAATACAATACATGTATGCCAAGCAATTACTTATGAGATACTGCTGATAAATTATCAGTGTTTGCTTTATGGTTTTTATTTTGTAAATTGTTGTATGCACTTTAAAAGTCCAACAGTATTAATACTTTTGTCTGCTTATTATTGATATTTTGGATTCATAAAAAAACTCTTGACATACTGTCAGAAGGAAAGGTTAAGAACATTTAAAACATTTATTATATACATTGCGATAGTACCAGGATTATAATCTGTTTATTGCCTTTCTATAAACACATTATTGTATTACTGAAATCCATTATCACTTGACCTCTAATAATATTGATTAAAACATGTCTAGTATTTTATTGTTTTGCTGATAAGCAGTATTAAGTCTTAGTCGAATTTGTGCCCCAGTCAGTTTATCTGAGTAAATGAATCAGATATAGATATAGATTTTTGTTGTTTTTTGGTTGTCTTTATAAGCAGTTTGGTTATAATACATTAATAACCAATGTTCATGCTCTTTATATAAACATTGGTTATTAATTTCATGTGTTTGAGTCTAAAAACTCATAGAGATTAAATTACTATGAAACCGAATTATTTTATTATTATTGTCTCTTTAGTGTTTTCATAAGGCATTGGAGGATGCTCTAAAATGCCAGCTGGAGGATGAAGCTCGCTGCAATTTTTTTTTATAGTTATTTTATCATCCTAGCCTTTTCAGGGATCACAAAAGTCTATTAAATGGAAGCATTCTTGTTTTGTTAGACATAGCATGCTTACATCATAGCATACATTTAATGGTTAGTTCCAACAGTCAAGAGAAAACATTTTGGGACATGTAGATTTTTGGTCCAGTATCTTTTTACACAAGAAAGATGCTGTCTTATAGTCTGTCAAATAAAATGCTAAAGATTGTCTTATCGAGGTGATACTCTTCTTTTGCAGGAAATTGATGGCAAAGCTCTCCTCCTGCTCCGCAGCGACGTCATGATGAAATACATGGGATTGAAGTTGGGTCCTGCCCTTAAACTCACCTTCCACATTGACAGACTGAAACAGGGCCGTTGACCTTTATGGCACTTGAATGGGTTTCGACCTTTACCCCTTCCGAGCACATTTTAAGATACATGGCATGCTGGGATCTTTGTGTCCCCCAGTACTTTTACCTTTCATTTAGTTCAATAGTCCGTTACTCCAGGTTTTAATGCTAAATTCTGTTATTAATCCTAGCACTGTTATAATCAGTTTCTATGACGGTTGTTCTCTCGTTACTCTTACGGTTGTGTTAGTACCGTATCAGAACATTTCACATGTTCGGACTCGACTGAAGCAGTGAAGTGGACAGTATAAAGGCCGTTTTTGGGCCTTAATTTGTACGACATACATTTAATTGTATATTTTTCATCCTACATCAATAAGGGTGTTTTGTATGCCTTTTTTTTATACAAGACTGATTTTCTTCAATGAACTACAGATGAACACTAGACCTCCACCATTATGCTGGAAATCACTCTGTCCCAACACCATTACACATTCTCCGTACTTTATACAAACGGCACATTTAGGAATTAAGATGCGGTCACACTAGACTTAAAGCATACAAAATGACTTGAGAACAAATATGGCCAACAGGATTAGATGTCACTCTGTTTGAATCTATTGTAACTGACAAATACATGTTTTTTATATTATCTACTCCACTTTACAGCAACACTGCAGACAATACAGTGTTAAAAGTTATTATTCTTTGCATTGCATTGGTTCAGAGAGGTCATCGTGTGACATTTAGATCATCCGTTGTTCAAATGCCTTTCTGTCATATCAATTAATAGTTCAAAGCAAAGCACAAGACTTAGCATTCATATGCGTTTGACAGGAAGCCTAGTATGACCGCACCTACTGCTACATACTGCTATTATACACTCTGCCTGTATTTTATATCGTGTTGATGTTTACATTGTCTTTGTTGTTTGTACTTTTATACAATATTGTAGAGTGCATACGTTGACGGCGTTATACTCTAAGCTTCAATTAAAAATCTGGAGCTTTTCTTCTGTTAGTTGTGGGTTTTTTTCATCTCTTTCCCCCAGATTTTAGTTGCATGTTGTCTGGTTCGTTTCAATGTGCATACTGTATTTTATTTTATAAATGCATTGATTATAACCTTTATTAATATAAAATAAAATGACACAAATTAAAGTAATTAGATCTCAGATTTTACTTTACACTTTCTGAATTTTAAACAACCTCCGCTTTGTATTTGTTTAAAAAGAACAAAATCATAAAGACTGAGTTGATTTCTACTAATTATGTAAAGTGCTGGTTCACTACTTCTATCAACCACATGGAGGCAGCACAATCATTAATGGTTTCTTTTGCTCTATTTTTAAGCTTGCTTGCTGAAAAGCACACAGACCAAAACTTTATACAAATACTATCTATGTTCTTTACAGTCTTGAAGATATTTAAGATAATTATTTGAACTATATGAAGGTTATGTTTGGTCAGGAATTTTTACTTTTTATTTTTTTTTAAGTAAAAAACAAGTTAAATATAGATTCATCAAAATGAATGTAACAGTTGTTAAGGATTACTGGTTTCTGAGTACCACAGCTATAGTGAAAGTGCACTAGTGACTGACTGACATTAGTACACGTATAAAGCCGAGGTGAGGGGATGTCACATACTGTAAATCTTACCACATTCTCAAAAAAACAGGAAGGCGTCTCTGTTGACCAAATCCCTCAGTATGTGTGCACACTATGGTACACAAATACAGTGAGAATAACATAGTCATGTGACTTACAAATCCCTCTGTAGTTTGTAGTGTGGAAAACCCCTCTCCATCATAGTAGCTGAACCAACATGTTACAGAAACATTTTGGAGTTTCAGTGTGCTCTCTGCGTGATTACAACCAGTCCAGATTTTAGTCAGAGTGAATCTCTTTACATCAGCTCTTGGTCTATGTACTCTGATTAAATGTGCTGAGGTGTTCTGTACCTTTCCAAAAACCCCAGTTGTTTTACTGAGGCAGTGTTGTGGAGATATCATCGATGTTTTGTATTTAACAAAGATAGAGAGGAATTGAGTTAATGGAGCAAATACACCCTAGTTGACATATTTTACAGTGTTACTTCATATCACTTTAATATCATCCATGTTCATGACGCACCATTCAATGCTCTTTTATACTTGCATGTAGCTAAACTAAGTATTCCAATATAATATGAATAATTGATTACTCTATTCATCATTCTCTCACCTTGTCCACCATCTTGGACTCGCCTTAACCTCTAGGATTGCCTCCTCTGTGAAGGATCTATCCGAGATATCTTAGTAATCAGCAAAATTGGCTTTCCCGTCTAGGATTCTGTCAAACGCACCAATGCTCTGATACAGATCAATGCCATTGAGAAAACAGATAGCACTGTCCCAAGCTCAACACCATAGGTTGAACCACTGACATTATCATTTTCACAAATTAGTGATGTTGTAGTTTGCTTGGAGACAATGTGTGCACCCCAAATTGTGTACTTGTGCACTATTCTTTGATGTTTTATAGTATAAACAGTGCGAGTAGTCTGTTCACACTTTAAAAAAAAAAAAAAATACACAGAGGATGCTCTTAAACAACTGAAAAAAAAATGAATGCTACATCCCAATCCATCCTAAATAGAATTTGAAAATAGAATTAATATGTCCCGAATTATAGTATTTAATTGAAAGGAGAATGCCAAAGATTCATGGATGGTGTACTACTTGGGATTAAACTTTAAATTACAGATCCATGTACATTACAAAGATTACCCACAGCACATTGTGCAGTGGACGAGGATTCGATTAGAACTACAAATACAGGAAATGAAACATAATGAAATGTGGATTTCGTTAACTACGACAAGATGATTGACTGCAGTTTAAAGGGGACATCGGATGCAAAAATCATTGTTTGAACATAAATGTGTGTTTTTAAATCCTTATTTTAAGGGGGGGGGGCG
>JAUMHG010000060.1:14582560-14594447 GCA_032359395.1 Enteromius anoplus | reverse complement strand
TTTTTTTAAACCCCCCCCCCCCCCCCCCCCCCCTTTTTAAATCAGGTTGTACCAGTCGGATTGACTTAGTTCTGCACAGGCCCCTCCCACAAGAGTTGTTTGACAAGTCCGTCTTACCTTAGACCCGCCCCGAGTGAGCTGCATCCACTCTGGTGCAGGGGAAGACAAGATGACATTCATTTAGTTAAGAGGTTGAAGTGTTTTGTTGTTGGATTTAATAATGAATATAGCAGTCATAATTTACTCCCGACAACTGAGCCGCTGAAGACGTAGAGGTAACGTTACTTCCGTTTTGAAGGGAATGCGCTGATGTCTATGTTTGCGCAAAACATTTGGGATTCAGCTTCATCTACAGAAAAATTGAGTATAAAGGTTTTTAATGAAACTTTGCAAATCACCTTTCCTAATAACGTGCTGTCTGCTCATCATCCCATGGAGGAGAGAGGGGCGGAGTCAGCAGAGTTCAATTTGCATTTAAAGCAACACGGACTAGAACGGCTTGATGAAAATGGAGCTGGATATGGGCTATCTGAATTTGATTATTAATGACAAAACAACCTTGTGAAATTACACTACATGATTGAGTAAATAGTACACAAGTACAAATATTGTATATGTGTGCATAGTGTATATTGTGTCATTTGGGATGCATTTAATAATTGCATCTTTTTTAAAAACATGCATTTGTTAAAGGGCTCTTATGATGTGATTTTCATTTTTCCTTTTCTTTAGTGTAGTATGTAGCTGTTTGTGCATGCATAAGATCTGCAGAGTAAGCAGAAAGCAGATCTCAGATTTTCGAATTTGTGCAATGCATTTTATGGATGACAGTTTTGTGAACCTAGGAGAGTACAAAGCTTGCAAAAATGGGTCATCTGAATCAGCAAGTGTAAGTATGTTTTGTGAATAGTTGAAGCATTTGCTAGTACCTGTTCAAATGTGGAGTTTTGCGCCCGCATGGAGCAAACCATTGAAATGAATGGGTTTCACAGCACAGTGCATCACAGTGCACTCTGTCAGCTAGCCAATCAGAGCAGATTGTGCTGGTCAGAAGGAGGGGCTTTGTAGGAAACCACACATTTGAGCAGGGGCGTAGACCCAAATTCTGGGTATAGAGAGGATACAATAAAGTACAGTATTTGAAAAATAATGTGTTTTCTGAACATTAAATTGTGTGAACGTATTGTGTCACACCAAATACTCAAATAATGATCTTTAAAATAGCATCATATGGACCCTTTAAGTTTGCAGTTTCAGGCCCTTAAAATGATGTTGTGTAAATGAACAGAAAAAAACCTGACAAAGAAGTTTGCTATATTTTGTTGAAAACTGTGTTGTGTTAATGCCCCTCAATGATTGTTCATAATACATCACCAGAATGTCAAGATTAAAATAATAATAAAAAACATAAGAGGACAACAAAATCAATATGCATTTAGAAAATACACAGAATTTCCATTTTGCAGTTCCCCTTTTTTTTTTTTTTTTTTTGCTTAACAACCATCATGCTATTGTGGCTACCCCTTTCTAATTGTAAGCATTCTACAAACCAAGTCTCAGTTTTCCGTCAGTTTCTGCAATTGCTCAGTTTGTATTGAACCCAGAACATTCTTTAAACACCTCTGCTCCACAGCGGACCATCAAGATGTGTCAAGAACCACGGAATCCAAACTGTGATTTTCAGTCTTTTGCGATCACAGCGAGCATATATTTAGAATTCGAGAGCATCCAGCAAACCCAGTGGTATCCAATCGGAAGAGCAGACAGGTGCTATCTCAGCCAGACATGCTACAAATATAAAAATGTGTCTGTCAGGCTCCTAGAATATTCTGAATGCTTAGAGCGCCGACGCACTGTTGTGTGCCAGAGGGTGCTGGGTTAGTTTCTACCATCTGTGAATCGGGTTTTGACCACTTCCAGTCCCCACTCAGTGTTTTTTACATAAGCTTAGACCTAGTAACTAGTACTGTTTCACATCTCATCTCAGAAACCATGTTTCTCGCTGATGTTTGGGAAATGTTGCATGAGTCGTACGTCACTTGTCAGCGTGATAGTAATCTCTAGCGGGCGATATCAAAACCCACATGGCTTTCTCAATCTGCTCCGTCTCGACCTGCCAAAACAGTGTGCTTGAGACTTTGCCATGGCACTCTGGAGACATTCGGAGCACATATTTGGATGACCTCACCTGGACAGCTCATGTTCACTGGTGTCCATCTGCCTGTATGCTAGAAACCAACGTTCTTAGAGCTAAGGGATATCGGTAGTTGAGCGCTCAGAGATGAGATTAACACACAAGAGCTTAAAGCCGCCCCCACAGACATGCACACACACATACATGCATAACACTGAACAAACAACAAACAGTGCCACTCCTACCTCGGCTTGTTGAAGCTGGCCTGGCTGAGAGGTAAGCTTCACACAGGAAAATGAATAATTTACACAGTGCCCTTAACATCAAAAGCCCAAGGCAATAAACAGTGGAAGGGGAGGGGAACGATGGGAGCAGAGCGAAGAGAATCTCCAGCAATTTTAGCAGTCAAACACTTTTAGTGCCACAGCCTGTCTAAACATGTGTGGCATCATCATTTGCACATATATAATGAAGATATTGATATGTGTGAAGACCTGTAATGGGCCAGAACATGAATATCCAGAGTTAAAGGTTATGGTAGTTCTGTAGCTAGAGCTACTAGGTCTGATGCTCATCCAGTGGTCCAAATTAGGGCTGTTGGCTGGCAGTCAGGCGAAACAAGAGCAGGAAATGCGGTCCATCACAATCAATTTCTTGTGTACGTTCATGCATGAATGGTTAGTGTGGGGGTAAAACCAATTGAAGTTCAAAAAACATGTTTTTATTTAAAAGTCGGTGGACGGGAAAACATGTTGATGCACGCTCCACCCATCGATCTCTTCCTGTATTTCACTCTCTAATATAATGATCTGAAGTTGATGTAGGCTTATTAGATCACATGCTTTGTCATCTAAGAACTTTTTGGCTTGAAAATACTGGATCTGAAAGGTGTTTGCCAGCCTGGTCCCATAAGAGGACCATTTTAAGTTATGTGGTTCTTGAGAAAACCTGCTTCAAAGAACCCAGATGGGCTTCACGTTTCCATGTTTACACATGATAATTTGCACCAATATGCTGAATTCAAACTTTGTACATCCAAAGAAGCATGTAGCCAAATGAAAAAGAACTTAAATCAATAGTTCATGTCTTTCAAAAACCTGTATGACTTCCTCTCTTTTGTGGGATACATAAGCGGAAGTAAATGGCCACCATTGTTTGGTCATCAACATTCTTCAATATTGTGTTCCACACAAGAAGCAAAGGCACCTTAAAAAAAACAGCAAAAAAAAAAAAATTCGGGCCAGATCAATAAAATCATAGTATCAAAGTTTACACGAAAACTCGAAGATAAAAAAATAAATCCCATCTAGCGGTTTTCAAACTGTGGGACTTGCGAGGTTCGACAATTGCATTCATGTCATGCAAAAACAACAACAAACCTAAACAAATTACTGTTATGTACCATATCTTTTCATTATTTGTTTAGAAACGTTCGCGAAGTAAGGAGTTAGCGCTTGGACTCCTTTTGATGAATCAACTGAATGAACTCACCGAATCGACATTCAACTAGTCATTAAATTACCGTTTAATAGCCACTAGGCTGCTTTTACTTGCTGTGCTGTCAGATATCATTTGCAGTCAATTTAATATATCTAGCTGCAGTGTTTAATTAACTATTCTCTGAAAAACGTATCACAAATGTCTTATTTTATACGTAGACTTGAATGAGTAAACACCTCAACCACAAACTGTGGTTGAGGTGTCAGGAAAACTGTGTAAGAAAGAGAAATTGCTGACTACATGATATGCAGAAGAGGGGTGGTCTCCAGGATCCCTCATGGCTACTGGGTAAAACCCTACACACAGAATTTCCCAGACTGCTCTACTCAATTTCAGTAAGTGACTCTTTTTCCCAAGACATTTCTTATTTTATGACCATGTCATTTGCTCATTCTACTGAATCTAAAGCTGTTCTGAGAGAGCTCACTCAGAAAGAACAGTAGGTGTGTGTTCGTGTGTGTGTGTTTAGAGATTATTGTGGGTGGCCTCAGAGAGAGACAGCAGAAAAACAGTCAACAGTACATGTCTCCTGTCACACCCTGCTTAGCGAGTGTCTAGTCTGGTTCCCCAGAAGTGGATTTAGAACAGGCATTTGACAAAGAGAAAACATATGATGGCGTAATACTAAAAGGCTTTAGTACTCCACGTATTCATAGAAAAGTTAATTATGATAAACTGACGTTTCATTGCATTCTTCTCTGTACAAAACAATTAGCTAAGAACTGACAGTAATAATCGGTCACACCCGATTCTTATCTAATAGGCGGATCATTGGTGCCATCTTAGTCCTTGCCTAGGACGCCCAGAGATGTTATAGTGTTCTTTTTCACAAACTTGTTGTGTGTTTCATCACCTAAGAAAGTAGCCACACATACCTTCCCTCTCCCTGTTGTGCACACACACACCTATATTTATCTTTTTTTAAATTGCAAAGTTCACAAAGACAGCTGAATTTCCCAGAGAAGAGGTGAGATTACTGATACAGCTTTGAACCGAAAAACCCCCACTTTTCATTTCAAAAGTGTGCAGTTCAAATTCTTTTGAGCTGTTTCTTTCTTTAAATGTTGGATTAAATGTCACTTGGCACATGTTACTCTTACAACGTGTTTACAGCATACATCATGTACAATCAAAACATTCAGGTCATTCGGGTACATTTAAAAAAATATATATATATATTAAAAATCTTTCAATCATTCTGTCATATATATTGTTTTTAAGTGTTAATGAAATATAAATCAATTAATAAATAAATTAAATTAAAAAAAATTACAGCATTTATTTGAAATAGAAAGTCATAAATAACTTTTTATCAATTTAATGAATCTTTGCTGAATTAATTTTATATATCTATATTTTTTAAACCTACTGACCCCAAACTTTTACATAGGTCCGCATGTTAATAAAAATAAACATACTGATAAAATTCGCTGGAAAATAATTTTTAAGTCACTTTCAACATATTCATAAGGGGAAAACAGTGCCCCATCTCCCTTATATTCCTTCTCATTTATAAATGTATTTTTATTGCTCAAAATAAATAGAATCTTCAAACATAAATTACTCTTCTGTATCAATTTGGACTGATCTAGAGTATCAGGTAGTAAGAAATTATAGGGGTAAAAACTTTCTGAATGCGAATTTATACTCCACCATACACCATGTTAATCCACAATATATTAACTTCTAATTTTGGTGCTTATGGGTCAAAGACTAGGCTTCAAGACTATCTAAAGGAAAGGGCACCAACTCAAGAACAAGTCAGAAACTAACAAACAGTATCGTTTTTGAAAATAAACAGGGTGGAGCCAACTCTAAAAAATGGATGGTGTCTGTTAGTTCATTCCTGGCATTCACCATACAAAGGCATTCATTTCGTATTATTAAGGCTTGTTCTGATACCAACGCAATCAAAGAGGAATCCAATGCAATTGCTACTACACAGTAACCTCAATTGACTTTCTTCGAACCCTTTCTTCGCAGAGGAGGAACAGGAAGTGACAGTGGAGCGTTAACGGCTTGTCACTGCAATCTTCACCCTTCCCCCAGCCCGAACCCCCTCACCACAGCATGTCCGTAAATGGACAACACTTTGCCCTCCATCCCCAGGACAAAAAACACAGGCCCAGGGTTCACATAAAGCATTGTAAACAAGGTAAGCACAGATGAACCTGGAAAGTTACCACTACCTCCCCCTATACACACACCTTTATTACATCTGAAAGTAGGTAAAAGATTCTTGCTTTACATGCAGGCGTGTATATAAGACCTAATAAGTGCACACAAATGGAGAAAGTAGCTATTGGATCAGAGTTCAACTACTTTGCATGAAGCATAAAACTAGTTTGTTGTTTTAAACCAAGACAGGTTAGTCAGTGGAAGCTGTGGTGCACCAACGATTCTCAAAACTGTCACTAGTCTAAACAGCTTTTTACAGTGAGTCATAGTCATGGTTTCAGTTTAACAGGTAAAGGGATAGTTAACCCTTTTAAAATGTATTAAAAGCCAGTTTATTCACCTTTGTGCGGTTCCAAACCTTAATGGTTTTCATCTCCAGAACAAAATAAAGAGATTTTGAAAAACATTTGTGACCCAAAAACCAACTGGACCCAAGACAGCATTACATAAAATGGCAAAAGTGTCTCCATTTAAAAAGAAAGAAACGCATACCATTTCGGAACAACAGGAGGGTGAATCTTCATTTTTGAATGAATTATCCCTTTTATGATAATGTTAGATAAATTAAGTAACTTCTTTATCCAAGCAAGACTGCAATTAGAACCATTTCTATATTTAAAGCTTGATATGACATGGTAGCTAACCAGATAAAACTAACCCAAGCTTTAGAATTTCGTAACTTTCCTCCTTGCTTTCGACAGATACACCCCTATTCATTTCCACAAATAAGATCAGAGACTGATGAAAAATTAGGCCAAAGTTAAAACTTGGCCATCTTTATTACAAGTCACACATAGGTTTGAGCCCTCCTGGACTGTTGGGGTGGGGGATTGGGGCAAATAAATAAAAGCTTGATTTAAGGCAATTCTAAAGCTTAGACAGACCAGTTGTATCACGACAGGCGTTAACCACTATTGTAAGCAAGCGGTGGTTTGGGTTTGCTGAAACTTTACCGTCCAACAAAACATTAGACTTACAGTTTGGGTCGGATGAACAAAGTTCTCAATCTGAATGATCAAAACATATAAGCTATACCATACTGGCAGTTTCCCAAAAAACCACAGGTTCTTAATGTCGTTGCTCTTTTTGTTCTATGTTAATACATCTGATAAGCAATAAATAAATACATTTTTAAATGTAAAACTGCATTGAAGACAAATAAGGTTCGAGTGTCTTTACATTGCACCGAGTTCACAGTTCTGAAGTGTTGTTACATTCATCCATGGATCGCCGCTCGGCGTTCCAGCCAGAAGCAGAACTGTAGTCCTGACAGGAGCTTGACCACCGGTTTCTGAGGACAAAGAGGCATCTGATCACCTCTCATCTTGGATATGGCGACCCCCCAAAAAAAGAGCAACTTTTGCTGCCCTTCAAGCGTCCATAGGTTCCAGTCTCAGCAGCTAACGGTGCTTGGCTGCTGTTTGTTCACAAAGTCCGAAATGAAGTCAAACTCGTTTTGTCCCAGAAAGAGTTCAGGGAGTTCCTGCACCCTGTCCAGTCCTAGTTCCATGACCAGCGATGTCAAAACTTCTTCGTCAATCAAATCTGCGTCCATGCCGTTGAGACTGAGAGCCGGCCCGGCCATATGCTGCATGTTGCTCAACTGTGCCTGACCCATGCGGAACTGCGCCCCGTTCCCCATGTGGTTGCCGTTCATGTGTACCAGAGGGTGTCCGTGGTACTGGGTGTTGAGTTTCTGAAGGTGCATGCTGGCCATGAGCTGTTGGGAAGTGAGACCCCCGCTCATGTACTGTTGTTGTTGTTGTTGTTGTTGTTGTGGCTGTGGCGGAGGCTGTTGCTGTTGCGCTTGGTGCATGTGGTGGTGCTGTTGATGCTGCTGATGCTGCTGAACGTGATGTTGCTGCTGTTGGCCCTGGTTGTTAAACATCATGTTAGTTGACTGCATTTGGTGGTGACCCATCTGTCCATTCATAGGTCCCACCATGTTGGCCCTCTGGCGCATCGCCTCCATGTTTCCCTGAGGCCCCGCTCCATAGTGCATCATCTGTCCATTGGGCATTGCTCTCAGGCCGGGCTGGGGCGCATGCTGCTGGGGACCTGCCTGCAGGCCTCCATTCATGCCCATCCGATAGCCATGCAGACCCCCGTTACCCTGTCCGTGGTTCATGGGCATCATCATGTGCTCTGCCATAGAATCTCCCTACAGTGAAACACATGATATTAGGTTTAGAATTGGACTATTGATAACAGAAGCAAGTTGTTTTACTTTTATCCAAACTGGTTAAAGTAAATACGCCCAGATTGATTCCAAAGAAATTCTATTAATGCACAAAGAAATCTAACAATTTTAAATCGAAATGTAGCAAAGACTACGCAAATTTCCACTCTCACTGGACAGGTAGGAGAGATGTCTTTTTTTGCACTCTTTAGCCCACCTGACTACCCACTCAGCACACTACAAGTCCCACTAATGCACATCAAAACAACACTTTTTATACTGAATGCAGTATTATTCTCAGCAGTAAACCCGTCACACAACCTTATTTAAATTTCACCTAAATAAAAAATAAAATAAAAAATAAAAAAAGGAGATATTTTCAAACACTAGATCTAAACAATGGGGGTAACTGAAAACGCATTTAAAAAAATAATAATAATAAAAAAAAAAAACTTACATTTAGTAAAAATATTACACGCCGTTTTTGTATTATAATCCTGTACTTCACACGCAGACATTTAAAGAATGCACAACATCAATCCAAAGAAAGTCACCGTGCAGTGAAGCAAACAATGGATCTGCCACCCTGAGCTCTAAAACACTGGCGCTGTCTTAAAACCTAGCGAGCTGCCTACCCAGACAGCCTTTTGGGCATTGCAAGTGCGTAAAATGCTGTCTAGATAGTCAGCGCACTGCGTTTTAAGACACAGCCCGTGAGTTTCTCAAGCGTTTTGATTCTCTTACCCCGTGTCTTGCGCTCAGTGACTCCGCCGCGGCAGGACAAATGAGCTTTATCTGTTCAAAAGCCTCTGAAGAATTAGACTTTATATTCCACAAGGTGAAGCTTCATACTCCAGCGGACCGCCGCACAAAAGAGCGCTGCTCTCACTACCTTCAAACGAGAGAGAGAGAGAGTGTGTGTGTTTTCTGGGTCAACTCCACGGGCTTATATACATGAGAAAAGGCGGAGAGGTGGAGCTATCGTTCACTCGCTATCCTTTGTTGCCATTGGCCCTGCTGCTTAATATCAGTGTGCATAGAAACCCCTAGCGGTTTCTGTCAAACACTGGCCAATTTCTGTCTACAGTTTTGGGTTGTTTTTCTGTTTCTGATTTAAAGTGAACAGGAAATCCCTTCAGAAGAAGCTGATCTGTTTAATGTTAAGTAAAGCTTAAGGCCTGTCTATCTATCTATCTATCTATCTATCTATCTATCTATCTATCTATCTATCTATCTATCTATCTATGTAGATGGATAGATATATTGCGTGTGTTTATATATGTAAGTAAAATGTTGACAATGATGAATTCTGATGGATGCATAGATGGACGGATGGACAGACAGATGGATAGATAGATGGTTTCCACTATTTCTTCAGTATTGCTAGATAGATTTACAATCTTGATGCTGAATATACATTGTGTCTGTCCACTGTGATTGAAGACAAAATATTTTGTGCATTAATAATCCTATTGTTTATCAGTCTAGTTTAATATAAGTCCTTACGTGTTTTTCTCCAGAGGTGTTTTTGTTTTGGTCGTTGTGGGTGCTGCTCATACATTAGTGTGAGTGATCTGGCAGCTCTGTGGCAGTCCATGTGACCCAGCACTCGCTCTGCTGTGCCGTGTCTTTGCTGGGTGTAAGAGAGAGGGGAGGGGAAAGGAATGCTGGTGCTATTCTGGGCCAGCGGCTGGAGTGGTTGAGGAGCAAACCTGGACTGCATGTGCAATTTATTGGAAGTTGCAGAGCACAAGGTAAATAGCTTCCTAGCGGTTCAGTTCCGATTAACTTGATGAAGGTGGTGTAACATTCCAAACTGGACCCTGATCACTTGGCTCTGAACACAACAACGCTGGGCTTGTCTGTTAGAGAGGACAGGGAATCAACATTCTCCGTTTGTCACAATAGCTCTCTGTTTACTCAGAGGTCAACACTGGTCAGAGCAGAACCTCACACCTCTAAAGTGCATTATCTCTTGACAAATTAACATCTCAATTCCATTGTCTTTGTTTCGTGTTATTACCAAGACCTTGGGTGTAATTTGTATGATAATCTGTTCACACCTTCAACAGCTTGCTGCACTTCTATAGCGTTAAAGACACATTTTGTGGTGTTAGGAAATATGGGACAGAAGTCACAGCTCATTATAGGTTAAAGATAAGTTATCATGATAACTAAGCATAAACTGACAGGCCACTCTATAGATGAGTTCAGCTTGTACAAGACTGAGCAGCAAGATCATCTTCAGTAACACCAGTGAGTTCTTCATTATTCCTTCTTTGTCATAGATTATCTCAATACCAAAGGTCAGCTGGAAACTGTACGTTTGTTGGGTTTGCTCATACTAGTCACTTTATGATGCATCATCTAGTATTACCATATCCAAACTTATGAACGAAAAAAAGAGCTACTCCTGAATGAAGCATGCATATTTTAAACAGTTACTAAATGGAGATATGCACAAAGAAATAGGTTAATTATTTGCTCTCTAAATTATTTTCTTATTTTTGTAGTAGTTTTTATTGTTGGATATTCAATTACCTAATTATTTAGTTTTTTATCTATGAAGGTAGATGATGTAACAATCAAAATGTAGCTAAATGTGTCTCCTTTTTTTGCTTTTATCATTTTTGCTTGTGTTAAAACACAAATATTTCACTAATTAAGACAGATTAGTGAAAGACTCGGCCACTAAACAGGCATGCAACATACTTGTCACAACTCACAAACTCTTTCATGTAAATTATTCAACAATTTTAATGTTTACCATAGACTAAAATGTAAAAAAGTCTTGTTAATTTTACATGTGAGTTGACCCAATCAGAGTAGCCACTTCAATAATGGGGATCCAAATGAAGTTTGTAATTACGAAGTGTAAAATCCACAATATCTCAGATTTTAATAATCATTTATCTGGAGTCAGGTGTTGTGATTCTCTAATAGAATAAAGCAGCTGTGGTTAAATCAATATCCCAGTGAGAATAATCACACCACATATTCACAATTACCTGAGCATTAGACCTCCTCGTTCCTCGAGGCAGATGCACGGTTCATTGAGAACTCGGCTCTGGGAGCTGCTTATTTACCTGCGATGGCACAGCTTTACGAAGGTGTGCATGTAGACATGAAGGATTAATGTCTATTGACACAAACAATTCAAACATGTGATTAAGCCTAAACAACAAGACATGCCCGTGTATATCAGCGCCACAGCCCTGAAGACTTGCTCTACATTTAGTGGTTTAGCATCCAGCTTAGACACTTAGTTTGCCGGCTTGTTTGTACAGTGTGTGTCTGGTCGGCCACAGGCTCGTCCTCCCCCACACCTGATTAGCAAAGAGGCAAGAAGCTGGAGGAGGGGCCGGCCAACTGCCACCAAGAGCTGCCTGCTAAAGGACTCAAGAGGCTAAATACAGTTGATAACATATCGAGACTGTAGATTGGATGTGTAAAACTGACAGTTTTATCATGATTTTGCTCCTATTTACACGGTCCGCAAAGAATTACTGTTTGTTGTGGATATGCTGCTGTAGATTCTTCTGCAACCGAATCTCACAGCAATTTGTACATGTTTTAGGATGTGGGTAATTCATGCGACCTTTCTCATGCATTACATTTATCCAAAGTGACAGTAAAGACATAATGTTACTAAATGCTATTCTTTAAACTTTAAATTAATGAAAGAATCCTAAAAAATGCAATCACGGTTTCAGCCGTTAACATTAAAAATGTTAAGCAGCACTACAGTAATGACATGTTTCTTGAGCAATTAGAATGATTGCTGGAGGAGTATGTGACACTCAAGACTAAAGTAATGGCTGATGAAAATTCATCATCACCATCATAGGAATAAATTACTTTTAAATGTATATATTAAATATATAGAGCTATTCTTA
>JAUMHG010000060.1:14567944-14578527 GCA_032359395.1 Enteromius anoplus | reverse complement strand
AATAAAATAAAATAAAATAAAATAAAATAAAATAAAATAAAATAAAATAAAACAAAACAAAACAAAACAAAACAAAATAAAATTTTGGGAATGGATTTGAAGTATATCATATTAACAATTCCAAAATGAAGCAAGACTCGCAATGTGTCATAAAAGAGAACCACAATTACAAGAAATAGAAAGTAAATAAGTGACTTTTTGCGATACGAGGAACTAGGCAGTGATTCCTTGCCATGGAAACTCCCATACACAATCAGTAACACTACGATCTCTCTGTATGTGTCATATTTATTCAAAAAAATTAGACAAGAAAGTGTCTTATCAGCAAGTGCTGGATATGATCTTTAAATGTTTTTAAATCTCCAGTCGTTTGTGTCATTCAGGAATTATTAAACTGTGGGTATTTTCCACAGGAATTTCATTACTCGGGTTTTATGCTGTAAAAGAGAGCATTTGCATAAGCAATGTAATGGAGCACAATGGTGACATTTTACTTCAGCCATTGTTTGTTGACATTTAAAAACAGCCATATCTACCCAATGTGTTATGGCAAGTTTAAAAAACATAGAAACCACCACACTACTGGGAAACCCTACTTGATACCGTAAAAATGTAAAAAAAAATTTAAACGAGTTATTCATGATTAAATAGATGTTATTTATCCGTGCCTGTGATTTCTATCTCACGTTATAATTGATCGACGTTTAAGATATTTTAATGGATTTCTCTTTCGCTTTTCACAATAGTAAATCATTTTAATTCACCACCTTTCTTCCAATCTCCGATCTGAAGGCACTTGGCAAACAGCCATGACACAAGATGGCTGGCAGCCTGAATAAACTGAGAGATTGAGAGGGACCTGTATGGATAACAGATAAGTATCTTGCGTGAGAATCCTCTGGAGACGAGGTGGGAAAGAGCGAGAGAAGAGCTGAGCGTGCAGCGACGCTAAGAATGCTGCATGAATCTTTTATTATCCCCTAGCCCAGTTAATGAGGTGGTGCTTCTTTAATAATTAGCGGGGAGACTGAGGCGTATTTCCATAGCAGAGCCTAAGGATGCAGAGGGCATTGGGGACGGTACAAAGAATGTGGGACGCATCCGAGACGAGCTGAGCTGCGAGAGAAAGATACACACGTATGTTATCAGATGTGTGTGTGTGCAGAAGTTTGCATAAATGCGCTTGCTTGGGAAATAAGCGCTTTAGTTTGGAATTCTAAGGATCTAAGGGGGTGTTTAAACTTGGTCCAACTAACCGATTGGGGTAGGACCCAGTGTAAATGCAAACCTAGATGGCTCAGGAGGTGGGAGGTGAGAGATAACCAGATGAGTTTACACTTGTGACTCAGTCATCTGGTTGGTCAGGCCGCATATGTAAACTTTACTCCTCCCAAATGGAAATATGTCAATGTAAGGATCTGTAAGAGCCTTGAAATTACAGTGAGTAATCATGAATGAGACACACGGATGGAGAAACCACAAAAAATAAAACAGAAAATGTTGTACCGGCTTTAATGATTTGTTGTAAACAGCTTAAAATAAAATAAAATAAAATTGTAAATAAAAGTGTAAGCAGCAGCAGCATCCCAAAAGTGTGCGGCATTATATTTGCATATAGCGCTGAAAGAGTAGAAAATATATGTTAAATCACGTTCATGCAAGAACAAATGAAAAACACTAACTATAACTAATTGGACAACGAGCCGATCAATCAGGACACACAAAATTACTAAATAGGCCTTTTGAAGTATTCACAAGTTGGTTAATGATATTATTAAATTAAGTAAAAAAAAATAGAACAAAATAAAATATAAACTGCTAAATCAAATAACAAATGTAATGTTATCAATTTCACATAAGACTTGAAGAGTTTATAATAGAATGTATGAATAAAATACCCACAACCAACTGGACAGCAATCGATTGGAACACACAAAATGACCAAACAGGCCTAATGAAGTATTCAGAAGTTGCAAGGTGCTCTATTCAAGGCTGAAACAGCATATTGAGGATTTGTGGAAAATAAAATAAAATCAAATACATATGTAATTTAATTTCAATTACATCTGAAAAATAAAATTGAGAATAATATTTAAAATAAAATAAATATGTAAAAAATGTAAATGAAGTAAAAAATAAAACTAAATATATTCAGGCCTAAATGGCATATGACACCTTATTACTTGCACTTAATTATGCACAAGTTGTAAGAATGTAAGATCCCTTTGCTGTTTCACTAAAACACACAAAACACACAACATACAAAAGAACAAGCCAAGAGCCACATTCTTGACACCCAACCCCATTACCCTCCCCCATTAATATACACCCCTCCCCCACCAGAGCACACCGGCCTGGGTTCACACACAGACTCAGGGGCGGGCGGGCTGTGAGGCTTGCCCTCGATGTGTGTGTGTGTGTGTGTGCAAGGTGGAGAGGGGGATGTTTTCTCTTTAGACAGCTAATTGACTCACAGATGTCAGGATGAGCCGACAGAGGGGTGGCAGTGCAACACACACACACAGTCAAAACGGTCTGCAAACAAATCTGTTATGGCCACGTCAAGGGCCTAGTTCTTCCGGTAAAAATAAATCTTAAAGGCACAAACAGAGTTAGCAGAGCAAGAGCACACGATCACGAGCCAATCAGTTCTCGTACACGCACGTGCATGCAGACACAAACACACAAACAGACTCACAACACCTCGTGAGACGCATTCACTGCTGCCAACAAACCAACCCCTGCTGTAACTCAACCTGAGCTGGTGTTTCCAACAGCACACCAGTACTGTGGTCTATTGTGAAGAGACTTGTGTAAAATCTTTAAAGAAGGGTTCCTCATGTAAAAGTGAATTTTATTTTCTTGAGAGAAAAAAATTGAAAGAATGACATTTAAAGGGTTTTTTACAATCATTACCTAAATAAATAAACCACATAAATCTGTGTGTGTGTGTGTGTGTGTGTATACATACACACACCTAATTTAATAGTAAAATATTAAATACTACACATATATTTTGCTGTAGTGTCAGTATTAAATATCAGATTACATTAAATTTGCCATTAATTATAATAATCCAGTGAGATTTTAGTCTGCTAGTGCATACCAAATGTTGATTTAATTAAATTAATAGAAGTGAAAGGGTTATTTTCACCAAAAATGTATTACACATCCTCATTTCAAGACCTTCGTTCATCTTCAGAACACAAATTAAGATACTTTTGATGAAATCTGTCAGCTCTCTGACCCTCCATAGATGGCCACGATCAAGGCACAGAAACGTCAAAGACAACAATAAAACAGTGGTTCAACCAATATTTTTATGAAGCTACGAGAATATGTTTTGTGCACAAAGAAGATAATAACATAATTTATGTGAAGTCAAATAAGCATAATCAGCTTTGTTTACATTCAGCAAAATTAACAATGTTATTTAAGTTGTTTATTTTCTGGGGTACGCTCCAAAATGAAGAAAAAAGAAATTGTTGAATATATTATGTTATTACTGTTTCCTATGTGCACTAAAGAAATTATTTTCTCATAAAATTACAGTTTAATCACTGATGTCAAATATATATTTTACCAATGTCCCTTGATCTTGGTAATATCTTTGCTGTTTATGTGAGGGCCTCTAAGATTTCATCCAAAAAATATATATATATTTTGTTTCGAAGATGAATGAAGGTCTTACGGGTATGGTAATATTTAAGTGTCTCTTCAAAAAATTAATAGGAAAAATACTTCTGGAACCAAGGTCACTGAAACCGTGTGTGGCCATTGTTGTGTTTCAGCGAGAATATAGCCTGTTTTCTGTTAAAGAAAGAATCCAAAGTTCTAAAGATTTATTTTAAGAGGATTTTTTGTTTTGTTTTTGTCTGATAAAAGATTACATTATTAAGGTTCTCTGATAAATATTTCTCACATAATGTAATATAATGATGTCACGTTCTATCTGTTTTGATGATGTCACAGCAGTTGTTATCAGAAATAATCAAAGACCTTGAGCCTCATGAAAAACAAGCGCACACACTCATGCACTCCCACACACTCTCATACATGTATTAAGAAATCCCTGTGTTGTTTTGCAATGCCACACACAGCAAATCCCCTCACCAGACAAAATATCACGCAGACTCCACAAGAGAAAAACACTTCAGGAAAAAAAACTCAAACCCTGCACCTTTACTCGGTGTGACTGTGTGTGCGATTGCAACAACATGCAAGTGTCTGTGCCACTAGTTACTCAAATCTCAGCTGATTGTGAGCCAGAGCTCACGCTGGATGTTGAGTCAACCCTGTGCACTGCCCACAAGTGCAAAGTTTGTATCCTGTTATTCCACTCACCCACGCCGCTGTTGTCATCCTTTGCTAGGAAACTGTGGGGGAGATGGCCGGTGCCACCAGCAGGGTTTCACTTCCAGTACTGCGGAGTGACAGGGGAGGCTGGAGAATGTTACAGGACACACTGAAGGGCAAAAAAAAAAAAAAAAAAAAATGCAATAAAGGTCATTAAATAACAAGATATCAAACCGTGTTTGACATTTGTTTCATGCAAAAATAGGTTTCAAAATAAATAACATTTTGTTTAAAATTAAGCGTGTGAACACCGTCTGGCTGCTAAACATTTGTGTTATGTGTCCATAGTTAAAATGATAAACAACAATATTTTTAGGACACCTGTGTGAACATAAAGGGAAATGACTTCATACATCTACTGAACATGACCTTGACACCAGCAGGTAAAAATTGCTGAAAATAAGTCATGACAAATGTCTTGCATGTCTTTTGTATTTTAATGTACAGCAGGCAGGTTTTTCTATCTATCATTGGATCATTGGATTCCCCATTATATTCAGCTCATATTCAGTTAGTTTAAATAGCAGCTTGTAGTAATCAACTATCCAACATTAAAGATCGGAGAAGTTCAAAATACATCACCAGAAAATAGAGTGGGAGAATTTTTTTTCATGCCAACTTTCAAGACAGCTTAACAACAGTTTGACTGTTAAATTGACCTGTTTGACTTTTTTTCAAACTGACAGTGGTTGAGCTAATTGAAATGAAAGATGAATGTATGCTAATATACATAGCTAGAAATGTTTGTGTTTACATTAAAGACAGGCCATAAGCTATAAATGCTCAGGTGGATTCTGATTGGCTGTCTATGTTTACATCATACATCAACTAGAAAAAAAGTTCTAAAAGTATCTCCAGTGATATTGTACTTCTGTGTCATTGTTGTAATTGTTATTGGGGTATGGACTCACTATTATGATTATTAGAAGTTTAGTCATAAATGTAAATGCCCACACTGTTCTCATTCTGTCGCAGGAGTGTCCACTCTTGCATCACAGGAAGTAAATATGAACACTTTGACCCACTGCAATGTATGACTGTCATCATGTGTTTCTTGTACATCTTGTTATACATTTAACACAAATTACTTCACCGGTACTTCAAGTATTTGACTAATAATTATTCGATAACAAACATCTCTTTCCTTAAACTTTTACTGAGTCATCTTAAATGGTTTTTACTTATTAGACGTTGTCTTTATGTTACAGTAAAAGACAAAAGACGGCATGGACAATGGAATACGACAATGGAAGCGCTGACGATAAAGACATCTACCTCAGCGCTATCAAAGAGGATAATGCTTCATTAGCATTCAGCCCTATGTGCACAATGATGACATTATCATCAAAATGGGCTGCAGCTTTGTTGACACACTGGTACTGCTGGGGTTTCCTGGAGCTTTTGGGAACAGGATGTAGCTGGTAGCTCACTTAACCTCTGGTCGGGCTGTAAAAACTGAGACAGCGAAATAACGAAGACTTTGGTTCGTTTTTTTGGTTTTGTTGTTGCGTGTTTAGGCCGTGCAATGTCCTGACAGTTATTATTTCCTGAGACGTTGCACAATTACTCATTCGACCAAGGAAAGGAACGCAGAATGTTTAAATTCTGAACATCATGTCAAAGGGGTGGGCTGAAATGATGAAGTTTCGATTTTCATAAACACACACACACACAACAGGATTTGGAAACAAACAGCAGGCGGTTACTTCCTCTCGTAGAACGAGACGAGATGTAGAGACAGAGACTTCCTTGAAGGGCTGTTCTTGTCTGAGACAAAATTAATGAAATTTGAATTCTTTCCACTCCTGCTTATTATGCAAGCGATACTATAGCCAATAAGTCAGGCAAGAAAACATCCAAAAATATATGCTAAGATTGATTGCCAGATATGCATTGCCAAAAGTTGGATCACAGATGTTTATGGTGTCAGTGATCTTAAGTCGTACATTGTCAGAGTAAACAAGCCAGCCTCCTTCTGAAGAAAACTGGAAGGCCAAATCAATATATTGAGTGTCACATGATTTCCTCAGATGACCTTCACACAGTTTGGATGAATGGTGTGGAGAATCAGTAATGTGTAGGCTGCGGCCCATGTGATACCTCCAGACTGTAGCACAAACACATGTTTGTCAACCTTCACAAACGCTCCACTATTTGTTTGTAAGTCTCTGCTGCAAATGTCTCCCTCAGTCGAACTGAACGCGTTTCTTGAAATACTGAATAAACACAACACCTTACAACAACTCAACCTAAAAAAGTCAACCAACTTATCAGTTTCACTGCATTAAGGCTTTTTTGAAAGCAATAAAAAATAAAAAATTAAAGTGAATGAAATGTCATATGTTAATTCAGCAGCGGATCGGTTCGACGAGTTCATGGAAGAATTCTTCAGAATTTGTTTAACTGATTTAAACAAGAGTTTGTGAGTCGCTTGCTCACACTACGATATTAGCACCCACACCAGCGAACGATATCGTCTGCCACTAAATTCTTGAGCTTGTGGTAGCAGGATTCTGATTGGCTGTCAATGTGGAAAAAATAGTTCTGTAGGGGATTCCAACGATATCGTTTCTCTGTGCCTTTATTGTTATATCTGTGGTGTGGACTAATTTTTTAATAGTGAGAATGATTTTTAAAACTATATCTTTATCGTTCTATTTATAGTTTTTGTGCTTGGTGTTAACAGGCCTTTAATTAAAGGAATTAAAGAGTTGTGTGCGTAAATCGGCAAACCACGCATTCGCACTGTGTTTTTCGTCTATGCTGCGGGTGAGGATGATTCAAGCGTTACAGGACCCATACACACTGCTGAGATCTGCAACACACTAGCGGTAAATCATCCATAAAATACGTAAGAACAAGTCATTTCCACCCAATTTGTATTTTACATTTGTCAGATGTGACATGAACACGCCACCATTTTCACACTTTTGCGCAACCCTCTTATTGTTTTCACTCTGAGACCATTTGCACTTACGATCTGACAGGTTTTCGTTATCACATGTTCATTTTACCTGTCAAAAAGTGGTCAGTAAGAAGAACCTGCAACATCATCAAACAGACACAAAAAGGGTTGTGCTGATTCAGGTATTATAATAGGCTATTTGGGTAATATATTACAGTACCTTTATACATAATTGTATAATACATCCATTTTTTCCATATAGAAAATACATATTACTAATATTTACTAGTATGGAAAGGTATTTTGTTTATCCCATTTTTTTCATAAAAAACAACAAAAACAAAAACATGAAAGAGTGTAAGTAGTAGTAAGGATTCGGCAAAAAGGACCTGCATGACGTACTGTTTTCTGTAAGTGCATCAGATGGACGTCTTAATATTCCAAGAAGCCACAGGAGAAAATTTGTGAATGGCAGTGAAGTGGCTGACAATGACAACCTGACAAATGCAGTATGTCCGAATTACTATTACTACACACATGCTATAATATATAACTATAACAGTTATGAAAAAAGTATTAATTCAAAATGAGCAACCACTCAGAGAGTGGTTATTATAATTGCATTAACTATAGTACTACACTTCAATAATACTGATGTACTGACTGGTGTGCAATGACTAGTGGGTAAATTCAATTTTCCTCTCTACTTCCTGTGAAGTGATGTATTGATGTACTCTTGTCCCATTGCTGTATTCAGTGTTCTTTTCACTGTCACAACACTACAGTAAACTACATCGTACCTTACAACAATCATCTCGGCAACTTCAAATTATTGCATTAAAACCATTTCTACTTTGCAGCTGCATTGCTTTGTTAAACCAACATTGTGATCTGTTCTAATAGGTTTGGTGGAGAGAATTGAGGTGGATGTGTTCTGAAGTGCTTTTTAGGTGTACTGAAAATAGATTGAGAACGATTAATGTTATAATTTTAGTGATTGTATAATCCTCTTTGACTGTAAAGCCAAGCATAAACGTGTTAAATGGGCAGCGTTTGAGCTGCGTGAATAAAACGCTAGGCAGCAATGCCAGATGAGAGAGAGCGAGAGAGAGAGAGAGAGAGACAGTGAATGGGAGCACGCTCTGTCTATATGTGGGCCGTCGCTTGTGTGGATGGTGATTTCCATATCAATATTTGAGAGCTGGTGAATAATTTATGGACTCACTGATACAATGAATGCCGAGCTGAAAGATACTTGCCCCCCTATCCTGTGTGCAGCCCTCAAGGGTGTATATGTCAGAGACACACACACACAAACCCAGTGGTTGTAATGGTCAGCAGTCATTGTTGAGGGGTCAGTATTTCGGTCCACTCTCTTCAATTCCTTTCTGCGTTGCTGTATAATCTATGGGTTGCTGGCTGCTTCTTTCAGACACCGTGCAGTCCAAAAAAAGACATCTGCTCTGTAAGAGAATGCCCTAATTATTCATGACCATATAAGCTTTTGGGGAGTTAGTCTGTGTAGCATATGTGTCCTTCTCACTAGCACATTGTTCGGACCTCACTAGTTAAAGACTCGTTCATTGTATTTTTCTCTTTGCCTGACAATACCGTTAAGTATTCATGCAAAGGAGCTCTGGATTTTGCCCAGAAACCTATTTTTGGATTCTCCCTTGGTTTCACAGATTCACGTTTTTTCTTTCTCTTCTTGTCACTGCCCTACATCTTTCAGTGTCTCTTTGAATTACTTCTACTATCTATGTGCCGATCGATATTTGTAACACATTCAGATTTCCTACATATTGATATTCCAGTAACTCCATAGAAATCTGCATGTCTTGACTATTGTAAAATGGATTTTTGCAGCCACAATCACACCCTAAGTATAATCCTGCAGAACCTGACAGGCAGCAATTACAACAGAAGTCACACACACACAACTATCATTTGCACCTGGGACATCACCTTGGCTCAAAACAAAGGAGTCTGCTTCTTTGTGTGAATGTGTGTGCGAGTGTGTGCTATTGTTGCAGCGTCAACGCCTGTTATTCACAGTCCTCGTACACAATCAGCTTATGAGAACAACAAATCATTGGTCAGTGTCAGAGGTCACATAAAGACCCATGCTAATGTCATGCTAATGACTGGATTCGCTAGCTTACAAATCTACAAATGCATGCAACTTAGTTGTGTCATTTGCTTTTTAATTTGTTATGTGCTTTTAAAAGGGTTTTTCGTGACATGTATGATGATATGAACATGTGTAATGTTGCCTCTCATCATTGTTACATGTGTCATTGTTAGTAGTCTGTAAAGACCTTAGCCTAGTTAATTTGAGATAATCTAACCAGGGGAGCAGTTCTCTATACCCTTCACTGCCAGAGGAGTAATATGAGATCCTGAAGAAAATGTGAGAAATGTGCCACCAAACTTGCCACCATGATGTTGTTTTGAGAGGTTGCTAGGGTGGTGTTAGATGATTGCTAGGGTGTTTTTTGTGATTATATGATATTCTGGTCCCTAGGTATGGCCCAGATTCCTCTGAGAATATGAGTCTAAAGGAATGTTTTTGTTGGAAAAAGCACACCGATCTTTGCTAAGCTGCTTGATTTGAAGTATTATTCAAACAGTGCCAAGTTATAAGCCAAAGCCAAAAAATCATTTTCCTTTTTTTATGCTAGCGTAATGCACATTAATTTAATCATCAACAGGGTGCTCAGTTGTTTTGTATGTTGTATGCAAATGCCGGATTTTGACGTCACTGATTTGAACTACTTTACATGTCCTTTAGGTGGCAGCACTCACAGTTGGATCATGCTTTCAAGAAGTTGCTGAAGAAGATAGAAAATTCTTATTAAAACAACAAAACGCTTGGTCAAAACAGTTTTGCGTCGTTCTTCGATGCATAATGTACCCCTTTTAAGGCACATTTTGACGCATTGTTTTAAATAGGAAATCCGTTGTGTCAATCTGCCGGCATTTATTAGTCTCAGCCTCAGACGGTGCGTTGGATGAATGTCTGATGCATACGGTACACTTTTCTGGAAACACTTCAGCAGTGTCGAAGTGGTCATCTGATTGGTTGAATTTGAGCGGATTTCCGGGGGGCTCGAGAGTCGCGTTTATTTTCGCTCTGCCGGGAAACAAAGCACAGACATGTAATTGCGGGAAAAAACCCTGTCGTGTTTACATGAGTGACAATAAGCATTTATTAAGCGATCCAATTTTACTAGTTGTGTGTCTCCTCCTATCTATTATGGAAGACCAAGTGAAGTACCTAACTCAGAAGGGGATCATCCGCGTTTGCTGGCAAACATGAAAC
>JAUMHG010000060.1:14504301-14531940 GCA_032359395.1 Enteromius anoplus | reverse complement strand
ACTTTAACAATTAAATTCTTTTTGTATTTAATAATACACAGTTTGTTTTAAAAACTGAATTATATAAAACTGGTGTATTTACTTAAAATATTGATCTGATTGATCTGAATTTGTCTGATATCAGTCAATTTCTAAAATTCTAATAATAACTAATACCGATGTAGTCATGATCTTGATATATTGTTCATTTTATCTTTCATTTCTACTTAAAATTTTTTTTTAAGCTTGTAGACAGACTAACTTATCCTACTCCACGTTTCGAAATCTCACCAAAAAAGGATTCCAACTTCTAGAAACTGTATTTTTCAGCAATTATTGGCGGTGAACAGGAGTGTTCTCATGGGGATCCTTCAGGCGAGCTGAGGCATCATTCGGGTGGCCCGTAATGACATCTGCACCATTAAGTCATTACAGCCAGAATGAAACAGCGGGACGTGAGCTGTTGCGCCTTGAAAAGAGAATTAAGGCAACGGTGCTGTCACCTTGATTTAAACACACACATTCACGCATCCAGACAGATAACATTAAGCCTGAAATTGTCAGTTTCCTCTATTTTACAGCTTTCCATGACACCTGCCATGTCATGGCAATGTAGATGTTTTTTGAATAGGAAGTGCTCTTTCTGTTTCCGTGGGTGACTTCTCTCCCCGGTGTGACAGCTGTTCTTGGCGGGTTATGGCATGAGTGCACCTGGTGTCAGCAGGGACTGCATCACTGTCACCTCGGCAGTCTTCTCTTTCACACCTGTCTGTTCTACCTGAGCTTCATGTGCTGGCTCTTACATGTGTTCGTGTGGGCTTGAAGATCACACTTCCAGACGCAGTTTTCACTTTGTCATTTTTGCTTACACTCATATGCCATGTTAATTTATGTTCACAAGCACTCTGTAATGACTAAGGACATACCCTAAGGCTCAGGGGTTTATAGCAAATGTAATAGTGGAAACACATTAGCGCTCTTCCTAAAAACATAGTGAGCTGCCTTGCTGTCTACTGCCTGTAAATGGCTTCTAAGACAGGGTCTGAAATGAAATGGAACTTAATTAGTGATTGATTTGGACTCCCTTTGACTATGTGTGTCGCACAAATTGCTCACAAGAAATGCAAGATAAACTCTATTTAAAATGTATTAGTATTTTTCTATTTTAGATACAAAGCTCTATTTCAGCCTCAGTGGAAAAAATGCTAATTACTTTCTATTTTTGAGTAACTCAGGTGTCCTGTGGGAATTTCAATTTGTTTTGTTTATTAAAATAATTAAAGTTTTCAGTATCAACCAAATGAACATACTCTGTTTTTCCCATGGGAATTGTGCTTAATAAATCATTTTTATGGATTTATTGATTGCAGTATCTATCCTATATACAGAGAGGTATAATACTCTATATGGCAACATATAATCTTAACTCATCCACTATGTTTGATTTTTTTTCTTTTTTTTCCTCACTGAAATGAAAGCAATTTTTTTTTTTGACTGAAGGGCAGCATTACTCTGATGTCTCTGGATTCCCCCCCCCCCTAGCAGCTATTTAATCATTGAATGGTCATTTAACATTACAAAGATATTTCATAAAACCATTAAACCAAACAATCTTCACATAAAACTATTAGTATACCAACACCAAACTATACCAATACTTTTTTTTAAATTTACTTGTGCACTTCGACAGAAATATACAGAAATTGAAGTTCACAGCAGCTGGTTATTATAGGTTATTTTGGCTGTTATTTCTTTAAGAGCTGCTGCTGCTGAATGTCTAAAAATCGTATTTACTCTCAACTCTTTTTACCTTTTCCGAAGAACGTCAGGTCAGGTGTGTTAGATGAGACAAGACGTGTTTTTAAATATGGCTCATATAAAATATATTAGATGCTTGAACAGTTTTAAGGCAGCTTTAATCATCTTCTTGGAAGCTTCATGACTTAACTGACCACGGCGTTGCATGCACGTAGCTTATTTAGTGCTTTGAAATGAAAGGATACAGCCTACAGCGTGCTCTGGTATCGTTGAGCATGTATTTGAAGAGCACACGCTGCAAGCACAGTACTGTTTGCCTGGCACTGAAGTGAGGAGGAACGCCCTTCTGAAATGTCTCCCATTTGATGTGGTAGTAAAGACATTCTGCGACTTAATAAATGCACTTCTTGTCAAGAGAAAAAGTGACAGAAGCAGCAGTTGTGAGTGGGGTGACCAATCCTAGCCACGCCCCTGTGTTAATTACGTTAAATTTTTTCCTGAAAAATCAGAAAAAATTAATTGCATTAAAATAAAATTAACAGACTATATATATATATTTATATATATATATATATATTTATATTTATATTTATATAAATCTTTATTGGTTATAAAAAACAATGAGATACCATTCCTGTCTGAACTGGTATTCTCTGTTACTAATTGTATATAATAAAAAATTAAATAAAATATATATAAAAAAACAAACTATAGTAAAAATAAATTTTTTAAATTTGTTATATTACATATGCCAACATAAATCTGTGTGACCTTTTATAATGTAGACACATCCATATTTTTTTCTACTGGATGCCAGTCATCGCTAGTTCTATCTTTAGATTTTTGGATCAGGAAAGGTTGCATAATGTTTCTTCGTACTTTCGGCAACTGTGTTTCTTATTTGCTGTCTGTAGGCAGTTTATGATGATTTTGCAATGACTTCCTTCAGTCAGGATGCCCCTGTTACTAAGCTCTCTAGAAGCTCTGATAGTAGAAGCACGGATGTCCTCTGTTCATTTTGTATGATTTCCTCTAGGTAGCTACACTTTCAGTTTCCATCAGACCATCTTACACAGTCTACACCTACGTGCTCCTAAAATCGTGTGGCGTACAGAATGATTTTCTCCCACGTGCCCTTCACATAGTGCTGAGATGTCAGTGGAAGCTTTGCCAGGCTTGGCTTGGCACGCCAAAGTAGATGTCTAGCAATTTATAAGATGTTCGATAAGATCCAACATATGGTTTTGAGTTATATAAATGCAGCATGAGGATAATTGAATGAATGAGCGGCTCAGATGATAGGTGAGTCATTCAGATTCAGGTGTTTACTGGAGACCTGTGAGTGAAGGATTATTGATCTACTGCCGACCGCCAAAAAGAGCTTATCACTTCCTTTAGAGTTCTTTTCCCGGTTGTCTCCCTCAGGTTTCAGGACTCTATTCCCAGATCATGATCAGATCACCTCAGATGAAGTGCTTTTCCCTCTTGGCACTTTCTCATGTACTCTCGATCTATTTCTTGTCCATCCTTCCCCGTCTGTCTTCCTCTGGTTCTCCCTCTCAGATTGCCCTTCATATTCTCAGTCTCTGCTAAAAATCAGCATGCAGCCCTTGGTTGACATCCATAATGCATATGCATGCGCTAGCGTAAGCTCGCTGGAGTTTGTGTTCCATCTTGTGGGATGGTGTCTGTCTCGCATAGAATCCTGAAAGACTTCACTCTTCGTTTTGAGAATCAGATGTGGGAGAAAACTTAACTCTGGATTCACAATCAGAGTTGTAAATTAACTAAGATTAGCAATTGACAAAAATAGCTTTTTTAGATCATGAATATTTTTAATAATAATAACAATGATAATAACATTATTACTATTACTACAACTACTACTATTAATAATAATAATAATAATAATAATTATTATTATCATATGGTTAATACTAGTAGTAGTAGTCACAAATTGCTTTTTTGTTTTTACTAGTTTATAACCACGATGGTGATGATTGATTGTTTTTGTAGTTATTATTAATATCATTATTAGTTGTAGTAACAAATATATTTATTTTATTTTATTTTTTCATTTTTAGTATTTTATAATACTTAAGATGATGATGATTTATTATATTTATTATTGTTATTATATGGTGAATAAAAATTTTCCATTATCAATAGTAGTAGTAGCCATCACAAATGTATAGTTTTATTATTTTATAATACTGATTATGATAATGATTTATTATTATTATTATTATTACGGTAACACTTCAGAATAGGGGGTCAGACTAATGCATTAGTTAAGCATTAATTAATGGTTAATTTGTTAACAATTAAGCATTAAACTTAACATTTTAATCATTAATTAGTAGTGTGTTTTTGCTCAACTAATGCTTAATTGTTAACAAATTAACCATTAATTAATGCTTAACTAATGCATTATTCTGACCCCCTATTCTGAAGTGTTACCTTTTTTATTAGTAGTAGTGGCAAATATATTATTTATTTTATTATTTACAGAAAAACTACTACTAATAATAATAATTCTTGTTGTCTTTGCATATATTAGTTACATATTATTATTTATTCGCAGATGAACAAACTCAGATTGTAAGTCAGATTGATCATCATTGTAATTGTTAATGATTCTGTTTGTTGTTCAAACATCAGTTGTGGGTGTGGCCTTGTCTCATGATTTATGGGGGCCTCCAAGATTTTCAGTGCCTCTTGTCTTTTTTTTCAGTCCATTTCTCCTACTATCTGCCTGATTGTCCCTGGAAAATACTCAGCCTCTCTGCTTCCAGATACTAATCAGGATTGAGGTCTGTCTGACTGAGAGAATTCATTCCTTTATTCTTGATTTATCTTGGCGTCAGTGCTAACACGGCTAGCTCAGAACTAGTTGGACCTACCCCTTAGCTCCATTTAACATGTGAGAGACTATAATTCTTGCCTGCAGCAATTCTGCAATTCTTGTAGATCAATGGATTGAAAGCTTTTGGTGTCTAAAGTACTAAGACTGGTGTGTTTTTACTTGTTTTATCACAGTCTGACTTTTACTCATAAAGCAAGAGGATTTGGGGTTTACAGACATTTTTAGATTTATTGTAGGCTTTATGCAAATGGCAAACACTTTACACTTCGGCAAATTTCAGTGCATGTTGTTTTACATTTTTACTCTTAAGTAGGCCGAAATAATGATGCAGAGGAGTGAAAGGAGGGCCGACATGAATGTGGCCTTCAAAATAAAACTGGTAGAATTGGTCAAATACAGTGTTGTAAACAATGCAATGCTTTGAAAAATCTGTTTGCTGATACATTGCACTATATTGCATCGAACCAGCCTGTGACATCTTGTTTTGTATGGCATCACAAACCACTTTTGTTTCTCCCTGGATCCATTAGCTGGTCAGACTGGCTAATTGAGAATGGGTTTAAGCAGGGATTAAACCAGCATGAGATGTAGGTGGATCCGGGAGGCGAAGGGAAAAGGCTTTGGAAAGAGATGAGTGGCTAATATGGGTATTAGTGCACGTAGGTGCAGTTATATGCCGTCATGTGACACGGAGTAGAAACAGAACAAAGCTCTGCCAACAGTGTCCTCAGTGACTTCAAGGGAGCTCACATTCACCGAGACACTCAGGGTTAATGCTTCAGAATCTCTCATTCTGATCTCGCACCTAGTGCTTGTTCAGTCAGGATTTATGTGCAGTGCTGCATGAAATGAGTCTAAGATTGTTTAGTTCCACTTGTTCCTTGAGATAAATAAGTTTAACATTAGTCTTGGGTAGGCAGAACTTCGATATACGGTTCATATCGCAGCTTATTCTGGCCACGAACCAGCCAGTTAGACTGCAAGGGACTTCCTGAAAGACTTGTTATATGCCAACTGAAGTTATTTTAATTTCATGTGCTGTTAAGGCAGTTTTTTTTTTTTTATATCTTTTTGTTTTTTGTTTTATTTTGTTGTGTTTTGTATTGTTTTTTTGTTTGTTGGTTTTGTTTTGCCTTGTTTTATATTGTGTGTTTTGTTGTAGTTACTGTTTTTTCATGTTGTCTTGTTTAGTTGTGTTTTATGTTGTTTTGCTTTGGTTACAGTTTTTGTTTTTAATTTACATTTTTATTTTAATAAAATTTAATTTAGTTTTTAATTAAATTTAGATTTTAATTAAATGTAGTTTTTAAATTTAATTACATTTAAAAAAAAAATTATTTAATTTTTCATTTAATTTTTTTTGTTTATTTATTTTAATAACTACAGTTTACAAGAATAGTTGTGAATACACTAGTGGAATAATAATTAAAATTCCTGCCCATACTTTTGATGCCACTATCCTGGCAAACCTTGAAACTTTGAACTCAATACATTGTAGATTAAAGGTTACACATTTTCTTTGTTTTACTGCATACCCGCTAATTTAATTTTTAATTAGCGTTGAAGAATGTCTCAGGTTGGTTTTACTTCCGCTACTTCTTAGTGTTTGATCACGGTGCATTGAGCACAGTTGGAACAGGTTCACTCAAGGTTAACCAGCGGCAGCTGTGTTCTGGTTTTCCAGCATCTTTAAAAAAAGAATGTGGTCTTATCCACCTCTCGGTGCCCCCTCCAAACTTAGCCATAATCCTATTACAAAGGCCAGTCAATAAGTCAGACCTTAGGACATTTGGATGTAACCAAACTTCAGAGGTTTGGCGCAAGCCTTTTCTGTGTGTTGAATTAAAACTTTCAGACTCCACGGTATGTGCACTCTCCTCTGGTACTGCTACAAGGAGAGATTTTAGATTTCTTTTATTGAGGATAGGTCAGCTAAGGCTGTTGTTTTTTTGTAGCAGTATTAACAGCTTTACTAAGACACTGGAAGCCCTGCACTGTCGGCGATGAATTAATGCCTGAACCCATGTCGTATAGCGCTGGGATGCTACATAACATGCATGACTGTGGTGCTTTGGATTTGTTCCGGTCCACTGAGCCTGAGTGGCGCCAGAGGTTCTGCCCAGGGATTTCAAGTGGTATTCCACAGACCAAATCCCGGAACTGAGCAAGCAGAGCAGCCCCTAATCTCTTCATTATTAGCTCATAAATATTTATTTGAGATGGCGTATAAAGGAAGAGATTTGTTCACAGATCTTCAGTTAAAGAGATTTTATATTCTTTGACTATGGATGAAGGGTCCTGTTTGTGAACTTTCTTTGAACAAACCTTTCTTTTGAATCATTCTTTGAAACTGGTTCATAAAGCCAAGTCTGAATTGTTCTTTCACATATCAGACTAAATCAGCCTGAGCAGATTCAATATGATTTATCTTTTTTTTATTCAGTTGAGCTAGTTTACATAACCTGAATGATTTAATCGCAGATGTGGACTGAACAGTTTTTGAATCAACTCAGTGAATCATTGAACTCTCTTACAGACATCTGTATTCAAAATGGTCCGTAATGGTCCAACTAAATGTGTCAGTAAACCAATCTTGAACTATTCAAGCATGTCTGATTCATTGAATGAGAATTGATGGAAAAATAAAAGCTTATAAATTAATCAGTTCCTTACTTTTTATGAACTGCATCTGCAGTAAACTAAACCAGAAACCTTGACATTGCATTAAACACCCTTCACGGCCTACATATGGCTTTATTAGAAATAATTTCTTTAGAACAAACTGTTTGAAAGAACCGGCTTTGTGGCTATGCTCTCAGCAGTGAAAGTCCTCGACTCATCAAGCTGCTCACCTTTGCTCCCGGCCAGCTTTAAGAGTGTGTGCAGACACACAGGTGTGTGTATAAGCCCACAGCAGTGAGGTTCCCAGGGTGGTCATTAATGCCCCAGATAACAAATAGTGCTGTGTCTGTTTCCTTTTGCCCCAGGGGGGTTTAAAGCTTCACTGTCTGATGAAAATATCGCTCGCTCCCTGTAGCAGACGCCCAGTATAACTTCATTAGCCGGCTCAATCCACACATTAACTTGATTACAGTAACTAACTCATTCAGCTGGTGACAATGCTTGCCTGTTTTGCCGCAGGGTGTGTCTTTTTAAGTATCCATAGATTTAAAGGAGAGCAACCTTAACTGAATTTTAACTCTATCACATGTCTGAAATAGACGTATGGAGCTCTGGGATTTGTTTGTTTGGGGTGGGGGGGTTGACATCTTGGAACCAAAGTGTAGTTTTATTTAAATTTTTTTTTGTATTTACTTTTTAAAATTGATAAAATGTGTGTTAATTTGTAAAGATCATGATAAACAACAGCAGCAGCGTTTGTGTTCTATGGAAGAAATCCTTCAGGTTTGGAGCAACATGAAGGTGAGTAAATGATGACTTTCATTTTTGGTTTCCTTCAAAAAGGAATTTATGAATGTTTCAAAAAAATGAAACAATATATTTTCTTATATATTTTAGTCATTGAAATCTGGATAAATATTACAATTTTTTAAAATGTGCTTTTTTTCCCTTTCGGATCATTTCGTTCTGTTTTGGATTTTAATTCACCTCAGCACCTCTCCTGCCCTCTACGGTTCTCGAGGCTTTTTTTCTCCTCGTCTTCCGTAAGCTCACCAGCCTGACAGTATCCTCTTATGCCGCATGCATGAGTGAACCCTTTGGCCCCTAACAAGACGTGTCCTCGCACACTTGCTAGACTGAAAATGAGGTGGCATCCCTGACCTACAAAACATCCCTCTCCTTCACGTCACCAGCCTCTCTTTCTGGTAAGCTGAGAGGAGAGTTTGAGGACGAAAGAAGGCGGGGTTGATTGTGGGTGGAGTGTTATTTACATTCTTTTAAATTCCTTCTCTTTTAAGCCTAAAATAACAGAATAAATACAGTGCAAGTTGCTTGGCAACTATCTTGAAGTGGGGATTTATCTTCAGCAGGGGGAGTATCTTCATGGGGGGTCTGTGCTGACATTAAACATATTGTTGGTTATTGGCTTAATACTTAATATGATTCTTGTTTCTTTGAGCAAATTTCTACCAGTTTTACTTCGACCTGGTCAAAATTTTGTTGAAAAGGAAGACACTTTCAAACGTTTAATTAAATATTTTTCTATTTTGTTTGGATTTACAGGCCAAGTGTATGTAGACCCAGGCCTCATGTTTGCCCGGTGTCACAAGTGCATCTCTCTGCACTTTGTCTTCCTCCCAACTGAAGGATACTACCATTTTAGCACGAGGTCAGACGCGGCTCTAAAATGCTGCCTCATGAACTGGAAAGCTTCTGTAATGTAAGAAAATGTTCTCAGGGGAGAGGGAGTTTTATCAGGGACATGCAAGTGATTCATGGCTCCTAAACACTGAAATTACAGTTTTGTTTGTTTTTTTACTGTAAGGAAGGATTTGGACAGTGTCTGAGTGGTTTGCTCAAAAAGCGGTCTCTTGGGCAGTCAGGCGAAACGTCTGGGTTGAGTACCTCAGCTCTGTGGCTGACCTAGCCGGTCAGAAATGTCCACGGAGGGAACACGCACGACCAAAACCATTCACCTACACCCTCCTTAGCATGAGAATGGTGGCGTCACCTCCGACCGACGCAGTTGATACTCACTTACATTGATAAATGCTGTAGGTAGACGTTTCTTTTAACAGCAGGACATTTTACAGTCTGCCCTGCACAAGCTAGAACGGAAACATTTGGTTAATTTAATACATCCTTGCATCAGTGATAAAAGCAATTCTTTATATATCCATGCAGTCAACGTCAGTTGTGTAAAACTCCAATTGACTTTCATTAAAAAACAGACAAATAGCAGTTCTTCAAAATGTTTTCTTTTCTGTTCCACAGAAGAAAGCAGCTTACACAGGTTTAGAATGAGGACGACTACTTTATATTTTAGAGTTTAATATATATATTTTTGAGAATATAACAATGCTCAAAAGAATAAAGGGAACACTTAAACAACACAATGTAATCACACTTCTGTGAAATCAAACTGACAATTAGGAAGCAACACTGATTGACAATCGGTTTCGCATGCTGTTGTGCAAATGGAACAGACAACAGGTGGAAATTATAGGCAATTAGCAAAACACCCCACAATAAAGGAGTGGTTCTGCAGGTGGTGACCACAGACCACTTCTCAGTTCCTATGATTTTTGGCTGATGACATCCTCCAGCATGACCGGTTTGGCAGTGTGTCAGTAATAATGGTGTGGGGTTGCATTTCTTTGGTGGGCCGCCCAGCAAGAGGTAGCCTGTCTGCCATTGGGTACCCTGGATGCGATCCTCAGACCCCTTGTGAGACCACATGTAGGTTCCTCCTGATTTCAAGACAATGCTAGACCGCATGTGACTGGAGTGTGTCAGCAGTTTCTGCAAGACGAAGGCATTGATGCTATGAACTGGCCCAGACCTGAATCCAATTGAGCACATCTGGGACATCATGTCTCGCTCCTGTATATTAAATGTCAGCATTTCTCTACTTCCACTGCCCAGCATTAGTGTTTAATTAAAGGAGACAATGATTATAGGTCTCGGTGTGTGGACTATCACAACATCTTCATCACTGCGGCACACAGGCCTCTCTGTCTATTTCTCTTTCTTTTTTTCCCCTCGGTTTATTATCCAACCCCAGAAAATGAGAAACAGGGAAGACAGATAGAGAAAATGAGAATAACACAGACAAGAGAAGGACTGTCAGATGCTTTTTAGCCATTTTGTCTTATTTGGCTCCGTTTTTGCCTCCGTGCTGCCTCATTTGTTTTCTTCCACATCTCAATAACCGTTCTTAGTCGTGTTATCCCTTCCCCAGCATGTTCTCCCATCTCCTTTGCTTTTGCCTTTTTATCCTCATCCTTTATTTCCTGCTCTGGCCTTTAGATGTGGTGCGTATGTAAAAGCTGCCATCGTATTTAGAAAAACGACTGGGTTTTGTCTTTCCTGTTCGGGTAAAGTATTCAGAAAATGTTTATCTCATAAGATATTTCATAATGTTTGGTGCTCGTGCTTTAGATGTGGATGTGTACTTCTATTTTTTTTTTTATGCAACCGAGAAGCTTATCTTGTTAAACTCGTCTCTCGCCGTTGAGTAATACCTCAATTCTTACGGCTTGTTGAGGAGAGCTGTGTTATTACTTTTCTAAATGATTGAACTTATGATTTCTTGCTGGGAAAAGATAAAAAAAGTGGAAAACATCCCTTAGACACATTTATGGAAGTATGCATGAACTCATTTGACCACGTTGCACCTCTAGACCGGTTTAAAAATCTTTAGTCACATTGTCCCACGAATAAAAATGGCAATTATTTGCTGGTATGCTTAATCCAGCTCCTAACCCATTTTGCTATTTGTCATTGCAAAACGCCATGGAGCATTTTTTTCCCTCTGAGGCAGGTCATGATCAGCCCTTAGCTCCAGCCTCTGGCCTATGGGCCTCCTCAGTGTGTCCAGTCAGCACCCAGCAAGACATCTATCATGGGTTGACCGGGCAGGTAGGAGCCTCTTGGGGCGAGAGGCTTGGCAAACAGCCGGCTGCACTCTGACTCTGAGTAAGTGTCACCGGATGAGTCATTGTGCTCATCATAACTCTGCACGCTTACAGCTTTGTGTCTGCAGTCAGGAAACCTACTAAATATTTCAATTAACTACTCATTTTTGTCTCTAGTGTGTTTAGACAATTAACCACAGATGCAGATGCAATGAGTTAATTAGTGGTAATTGGCTAAAAATGCTAAAAACATTTTTTACAAATCGTAAGCAGTTGTGACTGAGATTTTATTTGTATTTTTTTTTCATTTTCTAATCTAATTAAAAGGAGGATCTGAGGATGATCTTTTTGAATTATTCTAAAACATGGTCAAGTCAAAAATTATAATAGGGTGACTAATAATAACGACACAAGCTGCCTAGACTCGTATGTATTTGTATAAAGGAAGAACACCTACATTACATTTACGAAGTAAACAGATATTAATTTAACACCAATTGTAGTAACTTTATTTAAATTGTGCTATTTTGTTGCATTTTCTAAAGATGAATGGCAGAAGATTTAAAAATAGCAATTTCATGAGCATTTGACTGAAAATATGTTCACTTGCTGTTTAGAAATGGTCAGTAAGATGAAAATAAACTTAATATTAAGTGCCCCTAATACCTGTGCACTTCCATAGTAACTAGATGCGTATGTAGTATGTAACCACAGTGTAAGTACACCCCAGTACATAGTATCTGCAGCTGTCATATTTCTGTAACTACACACATGTAACAACCCTCAGAATGGTGTGTGTAAGTACAAATGTGTAACAGGACAAACAGCACTTTTGGTAAATAATGTGTTACACTTCATATTAAATAGACAATTACCATGGATTTAGCATGTAATTACTCTGATGTTACACAGCAGCAGGCAGTAAATTAGGCTTTACATATAAATAGGGGTTGGTGTCCAGAATGTTACACTTTATATTCAGTGGGCAGGTCCTGAGGAGTGTTTATACACTGGTATTACAGAGGTGCACCAACTCCATCCACTTTACATATCCCTACACCTACCCAACTACACTCCCTGATCACCCCCTGTTCCATCACTCTTATACATACTGCTGTTACAAAATGTAGCTATGTAATTCCTGTTACATGACTACTTAGTGAAGTGAAAGAAGTGTTGTTACCAATTTCCTGTTACACATTTGTTCTTACACCATTCTGAGGGTTGTTACATGTGTGTCGTTACAGATATATTACAGCTGTAGATACTATGTAGCAATGTGTACTTGCACTGTGGTTACATACTAGATATACATCAAGTTACTATGGAAGTACACAGGTATTAGGGACACTTAATATAAAATGGGACCAAAAAAAGAAATTCATACTTTTATTCAGCAAAGATGCATTATACAAAAAAAAGGCAAGAGCAAAGACATTGAAAATGTTACAAAAGATTTATATTAAAAAAAAAAAAGCTGTTCTTTGATCTTCAGAGAATTCTCAAAAATAATCAATTCAGCTCTACAGGAGTAAATTACATTTTAAAATGTATTGAAATATAACCAGTTGTTTTAAATTGTAATAATGTTTCACAAAAATGTACTGCATTTTTGTTCAGACAAATGCAGCCTAAACGTTTTTTTTTTTTTTTTTCCAAAACATTATAAATCTCGAAACTTTTGAACGAAATCCTCAGTTCATTCCAATGAGATGTTCTTTAAGCGGTAACCAAATGCGGTGGAAATTATAGTGAAGGGTCAATTGCGTTTGACATGATCCTTTCTGTACCTGTCCACTGCATCCGCTCTGAGAACACAATGCAAATATCGGTTCATTGCGGTCAATGTGTTTGTGCTTATTAGATCACATTGAATTATTCTTTCATCAAACTGAGGCTACTCAGGACATCTATTTCTAGAGGCCAGGGAACGAATGAGGAATGAGTCAATATCATGATTGTTACGCTGAGGCTTTGCCTGCTCTGGAGAGTCTTCTGGCCTCCATCATTGGCTTGTTAGGGATGCGTTTGTCTTCAATCGACCCAGGAGTCTGTAACATGGCTCCCTGTTATTCTTCTCATTCCGTCTTTGATCTGCCGGCTGTCTGCTGCTTCTGCCAACCTGCTGGAAAATATCCAGTCGGCTCCGTTGGCGTCATAGAGGGAGGCAGGAAATAAAGCTTTGCACCTTTTAGCATCACAGCGCGTATAGTGCATGTTTAATTACAGTACATCTGCATCCGTAATTGGGTATTTGCAAAAACTCCTGAAAGTGGGAATTGGAGATAAAATGTTTTTTTATTTCTTCAAAGTCTGAGAGTTACTTTGTAGTGGCTCTATAAGAGAGCAAAAGGATCCCGCTATATTCCCTTTAGGTGCCCGTTGCTTCTCCTGTCACAACAGCTTCTTCAGACTCTCAAACACTCCTCGACGGGAGGTGACACAAAGCGCTGTGACAGGATGGCCCGTCAGCTCGCATCCCTCTGACGCTCTGATTGACGGGTAGGAAGCACCCGCAGACTCAGTCGACGGTTTTCAAAGAGCAGCTCGTGGGGTGGCTTACGTGTGCCCAACGTTTCAATTATCAGCCCTCTCACTTGGCAAGACAATTGGCCTTTGGGCCTTTTAGTGCTTCACTCTGTGACGGGTGAGACGAAAGCACTCGTAAATCCTGCCACTTATGCTTTCCAGGATCTGATGAACAGTTTTTGGCCCGGCGGTCACCTCATCAAAGACACCCTTGACTCCGTATGTGAAATTGATATTCCTTAAAATGAATTGGGCTACGGTGCTTGATTCATTCTCTGCATACTCTAGGACTCTGTGAAATCCGTTTGAATGGTTTAAATAAACAAAAATTATGGCTAATCATTCGAATTAATAAAAATGTTAACGATTTGTAACAATAATAGTGCCTTAGGAAATGTTTTATTTTCCCCCCAGAAGTTCTGTTTCTGTCTTTTGAAATATTTCAGAATTTTGTGTTTTATAATGTAATAAATTTATTGTTGAAATGTTGGTTATGAAAACTTAATCTTTAACATTAATAAATTAATAAAATAAATAAATAAATTATTTATTTTGTCAAGACAGTTTAGATATTCTTTAAAAAAAAATCATTAAACTAAAATATTAAGGTTGTTGAGAAGTACATTCTAATACATTAGTAATACATTTCTGTTATAATTTCTTGAAGTTAAACCAAACTACACTGCCCTCCAAAAGTTTGGAAACGCCCTAAAAAAGTGGGGTTTTGGACAATATTGTCATGTATCCTTTTTAATTCATCAAAATATCCACCATTAGCAGCTATTACAACTCTGCATAATCTGGGCATCCGAGCTGTCAGTTTATTTAAACATTGACTCCCGAAGGATTGCCCAAAGATGATTCACACTGGTTGGACACTCCTTCCGGACATCACGGTCCAGTTCCTCTCACAATAGCTCAACTTTGACATGTATATCATAGAATCAAAATTAAAATGATTATTGCTGGTCTTTAATGATAATGTCAAGTTACTTTAACGTACAGTATTTGCACCGATAAAAAGGATTTATACTGATATCATCCAAAACCACACTTTGCCAGGGGTGCTTCCAAACTTTTGGAGGGCAGTGTGTATTTTTGTAGATGTTGTAGATTATCTGAAAAGAAACGATACAGTTTTGCTGATTCACAGACACGCAAAACATCCTGATTTCACATTTAGCCTGTTTGCGGTTTAATATTCAAGGAACCATTTATCCCTAATATGCTTTGGTTTTAATAGTATGTTTAGAAACTACAATTTGTACCATTTCCTTATGCCTCTTAGAAATTGAAAACTCCCTCGTACGCTACAAAAACTCCCTCTGTTGGTGGGCGTCACTGAAAGTGTTTGTTTAGTTTACTTTTCAATCAGCAGCAGGCTTAATATGATTGCCAGGGCCCGTTTGACTCATTACATGGTACCATTTCTCTGCGTGGCTGGGCCCAGATGCTATGCTAATTAGCTCGCGTATGAGAGGAGAGAAGCCGAGGCTGCAAGCGGACACGGTGGGCCGGTATCAAATGGGTGTGCATACATTAAGCATTTTGTTGTCATTATTTTGCACCAATTTTCCACCGTTAAAAAATTCAGTGTGGCTTTATGATTAATTTGAAAAGAGATGACACGGATAAGCGGTTCTTGTAATCACTTTGACTTTGAGAAACTTGTTAACATCTAATGTTCATTAACCTGAGTTTAGGCGGTTTTGACCGCTCTGCTCTAACTTGTTCCAATCACTCGAACATCTCTCAAACGTCTTCTCTCTTTTTTTCAGGAAACCGTACAAGGGTAGTTCAATTTCTTATGCGCTTTGTTCTTGTCCACGATCCGTGGCAGTGAAAGATATCTTGAATAAACACGGATTGGCTTTTCAGTTCCCTTGCATCCCACAATTTGTGTCTCATTATGCTGGACACAGCTTCACACACAGCATAACAAAGCAGATTAATAGTCTGTAATTTTAATCAGGAAACTCAGTGGCGCCGCTCAACAAATGCAGCCTCGATGTGTGACAGCAATTTGAGGTTATTTTCTTCACGGCAGCTCAAGAGCAGTGGGATGGGTCATGCAACCTTCGCTGATGAGATGCTTTTCATTTGTTTTGTGGATGGTTTTATAATAGAACTGATTATTGAATCATTTATTTTTTTATTTTCATTAAGGTACGTCAGAATGCATTCATATTTGCTAATTTGCTAACTGCCATCCGGTATATAGTTCAGTTAAACAGCAAAAGTAAACATTTATGTTTTCAGCCTTTTGATATTTATCTTGATATTTTTGATGAAACCAGAGAGCCATCCGACACCTCCACAGGCAGCAATACAACTGCAATGATCCAGATCCAGAAACTTAGTAGGGATGCTCATTACGGTTATTTCTCGTAACCGACAACTGACGCTCGTTCACCCATTATTACCGGTTAACCGACAACATTACTTTAAATTAGAATTTCATTCAGTTAGAAAGAACAAGTGTCTGTGACCCTTTAAAAACGGTCACATTTGTTTTCTGCGGATTCATTGTACATGCGCAATAACTAGCAAACAACAGAAGACGAAGATTTACGTGATCATATATATTCATATCATACGCTTGAAGCACTTTTGCGACCAGAGAAAAAACATTGTAAAGGATAAATAGGCATTTACGAGAAAAAAAATATAGCTATTTTTTACAGAAATAAATCAAGAAAACGAAAGAAAAAAGTTAGCAACAGTGACCCAAATAATATTGAAGATGACAACGTCCATAAAAGTCACTTTCTGACATGACAGGTGTCCAATCGAGGCGTGAGTTCTTTCATCAAACCTTCATTAACCGACAGCAGCTTTGTGCGGAGAGCGGAGCATTTGAATCGCTGACGAGAGCGGTTTCGGCGGAAAACTGACGAGATCTAATAAAACTTTCAGATGACACGCAGCTCATTCTCCATCACTAGAAGTTACCCAAAACACACAGTGAATGACGTGTCCTGTTCCGTTCAAATAGCGCGTGTGTTCCGAGAACGCGGTTGTTTCCAGGTGAGTTCCGTTACAGAACGCGGTTGTCACTCCCTGTATTAGGACTCAACAACTGTGTTCTGCTGCTGTGTGAATGTGGCCAATAAAACACAATTTTATATAGACGATGAGTAGGTAAAATACTGAAATAAATAAATAAAACTCTCTTACTCTCTAAAAGGGCGGAAAAATGCATCACAATGGAAGCATAAGCCTTCCACTAGATATACTAAACTGCAGATTGCGTATATGCGCGTGTTTTCAAATATGTCAAATATGTTAAAGCTTGCGTACTCGTTGCGATACTCTTTTAAAGAGGTGGAAGACGGAAGTCATGGGAGAAGAGCGGTAGAGTTCAATTATGTTAAATGATGTTATTTTTGTATTCTTGGTGCAAAAAAAAGTTTTTTGAACTTTAACTCGCACGTGAAGAGCCTATGCATCTTTCTTTTCTGTTTTGTTGATTAGAGGTGTTGGTGTGCAGCTCTCATTAGAAACTATGCCTGGCCCGTCTCTCATTTGGGGGATCAGCATACATTTGTTGTGCACATTCTTTATGGGATTTGCTCTTGGGATTAAACTCGAAATTGTTCAGAATGACTCGACTCAACCGAGCTCTCGGGAATGTCAGACTTTGATCAATCATCTGTCTTCCGGCTTGGTACTTTCTGGATGTCGTTGCCTCATTACCAGCACATGGAGGAAAACTTGTTTCCCTCTCGTAGCTTTTTTTTGATGACAAGGTATACGTTTCAGGTTGTCATTGCACCTTGGTTTCAAGGTAAGGGTTGACAGAGAGGGCAAGTCTAGACAACTCCCATCTAAAGTCTTCCGTCACCAGCCCCTCGGTCCCTTTCAGATTCGTCCTTTTCTCTTCGACAGGTATCTACCTGCCTCAGATTGAAAATAAACACCTGTACTGCGACTGTTATGCCTGGGAGGCCGATCCCAAAGGCTCAGTTCGACATGGGTGTCAATATTTGTGAAACCCAAGCTTTGACATGATAAAGAGCGCTTGTAAGCATGAACTGTAGATTATTGTAAACCATATTTTAAGTAGGGCAAGCTGCTCTCTGATTCGTGTGCGTTTTGAGCGCAATGAGAGATTAGCCGCTTATTTGGTCTGTAATCGCAGGCTTACCAAGCAACCCAAATTCTCCAACACACACACTTGCTAAATCTTTGCAAAAAGTTTTGTGTTTTTTCTTTTGTTCTGTTCTCACTTCACCAACTTTCTCTTTCTCCATAGAGTCACAGCAAGTTTTAGATGCCCAAGCGCCCCCCTATGGCCGGTAGTTTAGATGTGGCAGAAAAACCCCCACATATGTTTCATGATGTTATGTCTTTATAACTCCCTATAGTAACTCTTAAAAATAAAGGTATTTTAATGACATCTATGGTTCCATGAAGAGCCATTAACATCCATGGATCATTATAGTGAAAGAAGGTTCTTTAGATTCTTAAAATATCTTTTAAGAAAAAGATGTTTCTTGTAGGAAAGATTATATGTTCTTCTATGACAAAAAAAAAAAAAATATATATAGTGTTTTTTTTTTCACTCTGAGGCGGAAACCAGCTCCCATACTGTAAATTCAATGCATCTATGCTATTTTTGTTTTACAAGGGACACAAAGAAACACAAAGTAATGCTCTTTTGCTCCTGTTATTTTCTAAATGCTTATGTTTTTATTCAACTGGTTTGAAGCAGATGCTTTGGTAATACTGAGACAAGCATCTTAAGAACAACTTAAGAACTAAGAGGATTAATATTGTAGTACGTGTACAGACATCCTGTATTTGTAAGTTTTAATAGGGAAAATAATGTTTTTAAGCACTGACAGATGTGTGTATAAAACATGGTGAGCGTCTTCTGTCAGGCAACGCATAAAACCTTGAATTCACCTTAGCATGTCCTCGGTAAAAGCTTTGCTCTTCAAGCAACAAAGATAGAATAATAAATAGATTATTTTGGGTCTTTTGACACTTTGCCTGATTATGCAGATGGTGGAAAGCGCAGAACAGGATGTGTTGTTTGAAAACTGGTTATTTATAATAAGGAGGCTCAAAGACTGGCAGGAAAATGTTTCTGCTGTATTGTCACAAATGGAATGTCAGAGTCTGCGATTTTCAGTTGAAGAAATGTTCACACATCCCTAGGGACATCAATGGCTGCTCACTCAAGAGGAAGTGACATTTGGAAATTAGATGCAGCAACAGCAAAATTTACGTTATTGCCATTAAAAAATGGGTTATTAATGAGATCAGGTCTTAACGAGGGCTTGGTTCAAGAGAGAATTATTATCTTTTTTTTGTTGTTGTTTTACAATTTTGCTGAATATTTTGGCGACTGGACAGAAAGATTTTATATATTTATATATGCTTTAAAAATAAATAATATTTAGTCATTATGCTGACATTCAACATATAAAATAATGTACATCTTTCTTAAAATATTCATTTGATATTACTTTATTATGATGTAATTCATATGTAATATGAAATTACATGAATATTTATGTATTTGCTCTAAAATATCTTATATTGAATAAAACCTGGTGATCGTGTAGTAATATTTTAAAAGACATTTTATGAGATGTTATCAATTTTATATAAGTACATGGTAAAATACGTTTTAAAGTGATCTAGCTATTGAGCTATCGTTCAATCTATCTATCTATCAATCTATCTATCTATCTATCTATCTATCTATCTATCTATCTATCTATCTATCTATCTATCTATCTATCGTTCTTTCTATCGTTCTTTCTATCATTCTTTCTATCATTCTTTCTATCATTCTTTCTATCATTCTTTCTATATATCGTTCTATCGCTCTATCATTCTATCGTTCTTTCTATCTGTCGTTATATCTATCTATCATTCTATCGCTCTATCTATCGTTCTATCATTATATCGTTCTTTCTATCTATCGTTCTTTCTTTCTATCGTTCTTTCTTTCTATCGTTCTTTCTATCTATCGTTCTATCATTATATCGTTCTTTCTTTCTATCGTTCCATCTGTCTATCGTTCTTTCTATCTATCGTTCTATCTATCTATCGTTCTATCGCTTTATCATTCTATAGCTGTTTCTGTCTATCGTTCTATCGCTCTTTCTATCTATCGTTCTTTCTTTCTATCGTTCTTTCTATCTTTCGTTCTTTTTATCTATCATTCTTTCTATCTGTCGTTCTATCATTTTTTGTTGTATCATTGTAGTTATCTGTCTATCCTTCTAGTTATTGTTCTAGTTATCTGTTGCTATCTCTTCCTGTCTATTTTTTTTCTCTCTGCCTGTATATCATTCCCTCTGTCTCTCTAATTCCTGAAATATTCATTACACAGCAAACAATTACAGTCTCAACTTAATACAGCATAGCCTATATTAATATTGAACATAAAGTATTTTTCCCAGTCCTAATTATAAGACCAGAAATTTCCTGTCAACCTCATCTCTCTTGAAAACTGTAAACTAAAGTATGTGTACTGTCAAAACTGTGTTAATCTGTTAAACATTCTGCACTTGCCTGACTTTTCATACCTGATGTAAACACACATAGAGCTAAACTACACAGTCTGTTTCCTGTTTTTTTCAACACCTTTTATGACAATATTTACCCATGATCTGGATCGTCTATGTATGTGTTTGTTTTCCCGCATGTTTATACCTGTTCTTTTCATTTTGGCTCCACAGAGTCTTCCACCATCTGTCATTCAGGGTTGTGTCTGTTGTAGACCATGGTGCCATGGTGTCAAGCACACCTGGTTTGTTGTAAACATTCAGTCTTTTCCAAACCAGCGTCACCCTTGTTGTGCCGCCAGTCACCATCCACCCCGCCGACCCCACCTTTCCTCTTCCAATTCTGGTACACTGGCCAAAGTCACTCGGTTTATAGAGGTGACCTCTCAGCTCTAGATTAAGTTATGAATCATTTCCCTAATCTGTCCAGACAGAGAGTCACCCCACAAACCAGGAGATGGACTTCTGCGGTGTGTCGACAGATGGCATAAATCTTACTCTCAAATGCAGCGTTAAGTATTAATCATTGCTGGCCGTGTTGCTGTCATGATTCCCTGTGAAAAGCCGTGGGCGGGCAAAGTGTGATTAATGGACTCTGGGATTCGAGGAGTCACGTGCAGACGCGCCCCACCTGCCTTGCTCTTGTTGCCCCCGCCTCCAAACAGGAAGCTGACCTGCGATAGATAGACAGATGGATCATTCTGGGTAATTAGCCCAGAGGAGGTGACACAAACGCTCGCCCTCTCACTCTCAAAAGGGCTCCTAGATTTAGCTCCTGTCACATCATGAGAAGCCCTCCTCTCTCGTCCTACAAGGAAACAGAAGGACGGACGTTGGCTGCAGCGAGTTGCTGAGTCAATCACCGCGTGTATGTTTGGACACTCAGCGCTTTCTGTGAGAGAATCATACATAACGATGACCAGCTGTGCAATATGATGTTGAAAAATGAATGTGTTAATTTCCACATGCAGATAATTTCCACATTGTAGACATACGCTCTGTTCAGAGTGCGACAACTGGTGTTAGGGATGTTTTGAGAGTAATGTATTGCAATAAGGGATACAAAATATATCTGTACTGTTATTGGTCCCACATTTGGGATATCTGATTTAGTTTGTAATCTCATTTCTCCTATTCTTACATTTATTTGCCTTTGCCATATTCTTAAGCTAACTTAAGGTTCAAATCTGAGTATATAGATTTCATGCTTTACATTATGGTGCTGTCTAAATTTACTTGTAGAATTTAAAATGCTTTTAATTTTTATTATTATTATTATTAGACAAAATAATATTTCGTTTCATTTATAGATTTTTAATACCAGAGCATATGTAGATAAAATGCAAATTTATTCAATATAAAATAGCCAGTTACATTACATTGTTACTTTTTAAGCATGCATTAAGTTACTTTTTGTGTCAACTGATATTGGAAGTATTATTGTAATTTATTTATATGAATGTATTTATTTATTTTTTATTTTCCCCTTTATGGTATGCACATTTAGGCAAAACCACAAACATTTATTTATTTATTTTTTTCACACAAGAATTACAGTTGTGTTATTTAGAAAAAAAGATTTGTGCCCAGTCAACAAAACCCAAATTGAAACACTCAAGATGTATAAATTATATACATATTTATATTGTATATTGTATATTTTATTGTTTTATTTTTTTGATAAAAAACTAAGAACTGCATTACCCATCATACTTCCGTGTTTCAGATGTTTTAATTGTGTTTGAAAGTAAATTAATTAAATATTATACTTCATTCTAAGGGATTAAATTAATTTCAAGGAAATGCACGGCGAACGTGGTTTTAGGCAGCTTTTGACCGCATTACATGACCATTTCACTTCACCAAAAGATTTCTATTATTTCAAAGATCTTACAATCGCAAAATAACCAAAAGCCCACGACGTTTTCCACCAAAATGTCTGTAAAGTTTTCAAAATTTCTGCAATTTCTTAGAACATTTCTGCCACTTTGCAACCTTATTTGTGAATGTTTAAAAACTTTGGCAGCCAATCAACCCTTATGACTTTAATATTCTCAGAAGTTTAAAGCAATAGAGGACAAAACTGCACCATGTGCTTATAATAAACAAACATTATCATTCATTGGTGTGGTATGCTAACTTAGTTATTCTTATTGTTGTGAATGTTGAATGGCCGTTAATGGTATTTTACTCATTAATCATACTGCATTATCTCCAAAACTGGCCGACTACTTCTTTTCAGATGACAGAAATTAGTCCTGTGTCATCTTCCCATGGGTGCGTGAGTACCCTTGAGTGCCTCTCCCCTTTCGACCCCTCCCTTCGAAGGAGAAATGGCTGGCGCCATTTACATAATCAATGCTGGATTGAGTTTACATAAGCCGCTTTCCCCCACTGCGAAATACCTGGCAGAGCAGACATCATTGCGCTTAAATCTGCCCGTCTTCCAGCTCCTGCTGGTGCCACATCCACTCAGAGCCTAGTAATCTCCCGTTCCCTCGCAGAACTCGCTCATTGGATGAGGAAAGCCTGAGGACTCATACGAGGGCTGTCATCTTCAGTCCTCACATTCAGAGAAAACTGCCTTTATTATACCAAAAACACACAACATGGGCATGTCTTTAGGGGAAGCTGGGTTTTTGTTGCCAAGCAGAGCTTGTTCCTTGCGCGAATCACTTTGTATGATGTGATGTCTGATGATTTTTGTAATGTAAACGTCTTTGTGATGCACCGAATTCTTCCTGCCTTGTGTTTGTGTGGATGTGTGCTCTTGGCCCCATGCTCTTGCTCTGATGTTAATGTAATCTGAAGGGGCACTAGGGCTCTACCCCTTACCCAGCATGCCTTACTCAAGTCAAGCATCACTGTTGATATTGTTTATTCTTGGGTTTCAGAAACTCCCAACTATTTGTCCTGCACCATTAGTGCTGCTGACCTTAATGATACTTCAAATCATGCTGCTCGATGAGAAGAGATTTACTTTTCTAGCTACTTAATTTAGACCATTTTACTGGGTTTTATTTTATATTATTTTGATTATCTTTAGAAAATCTCATGGAAATGTTAATACTGTGCTTTTTTTGATGCCTATTTAAATTAATTTAAGTTTTGCAGTTCTTAATTTTGTATTTATTTATTATTTGTTCAAATTCAAATTCGTTTTTATTTAAAATATTACGTTTTTTTATGTATTTTTTATTTTATTTCCAGTTGATTAAATGTAATATATTTTTAAAATGTATTTTATAAGTAGTCTACATTTTGTTTTTTGGTTTGTAATGGTTGATATTTGATATTTATGCTTACATTTATGCTTGTGTATGCTTAATTTTCCCTACACTTAAAGGAGTCATACAAAACCAATTTCCCACTAGCTTATATGATTCTTTAGGGTCTTAATGGAAAGTTTGTTATTTAGTTTGTTTTAAAATTTCTCAAAGATAGTGTCAGAAACAGCTCTTTAGAAATCACTCTGTTCTGTGTAATTCCCCTTAAAACCCCTCTCTTTTCCGAGGCGCTCTCGGATGATCTTTTTTTAGCCGTATTCAGAGTGAAACTTGTTAATTAGCACATTATTAGGAAAGGCGATTTGCAAAGATTCATTAAAAGACATTATACTCACTGCCTCTGTAGGTGAAGCTGGATCATGAATGATTTGCGCTAACATGAACGCATTTCGGTTGATCAAGTGCGTGTTTTGAAAGTGATTTCAGAAGGGGCAACTTATTTTATTAAATCAAAAGAAAACTACTTGTGGATTTTTATCATTGTAGGGTTGTTGTGTACACTCACTCCCAACACACATTTCAGTCCAAACAGCTTGTAAATGTGCATGAAGCACCGGGTGACCCCTTTAACCTTGCTGTCATTTAACGCTCTTTATTAACAGCTTTAGAAAAATCTTTAGAAAATATCATTCAGACGCTTCACAATGTACCTTATATTAATGCAGTTCTTAGTTTTGTATTTTTGCCTGACAATTTATTTATTTTTATTTATTAATTTTTTTACATATTATTCATTTTTCTTTTTTTCTTTAAATCTTGAATATTTTGTTGCATTTTTTTTTTTTTTTAAACTTTTTATTTATTATTAATCAACTTATTGAACTTTGGGTTTTTGTCAATTTTTATTTATTTACTTTTTTGTTTTCTAATAACCCACTTAGCACACCTTAGTAACCACATAGCAACACCCTAGCAACTATGCAACATGACCTTTCACAAACATTTTTGGGACTTACAGTACACTAAGGTCAAGCGCGATACAGATTTTCTAAAAAAAAAAAAAAACAACATAATTTTTGCACACATTCTTTAGTTTAAGCACCCTGTCTTATTGCATCATAGCAGGCCGTGTTGATCTGTCTCAGGTGTGCGTGGATGGAAGAGTTTCCAACCGCTCCACACAGCTCTTACATAAGCAGGTTGTCAGGCCGCGCTCTTTCGACACTGTTATGACAGGTAATCAGCTTTGTTTGGCAGCAAAATGTGAGTAGCCAGCTTAGGTCAGTGTTACATTTGCTTTCACTGACAAAACCCCAACTACTGGTGTCAAAAATTCTGATGGAAGCTTATTTATTTATTTCAGCTTTTAAAATGCCAAATTGTAAAGCTCTGCAGGTGTGGAAATGCCCTGCGTGGTTGATGTCTGCATAAAAAACAAGCAGACACATGAATGGTCAAAGCTTGAGCTCCTGCTGAGGATTTCAGTTTAAAATGAACATAAAGTGCCACCCTTTGCATTAAGAATAAATAGCAAGAATGAAAAGTAAAGTAACATCCCTGCAGTGAGTGATTGACTCAAAGACTTGTTTTAAATGACTAAACGTATTTGTGGTTTGGTTACAACTGGGAAATAGTTAGCGTAGGGGTAGGGGGCACCACCTTGTGGGGATTATTTATTAAGAGACCTCTTAAAGTGGGCACAAAGTCAGACGCATGTGAAAAACAGCCGGAGGCTAAATACATGTCTGTCACTCCAATCTCTCAACTCAGCAGATGCTTTAATTCCACTTGTTCCTACATATGCTGTTTGAGGTTTAGTCCAGTTGGTGAGCTTGTGAGCTGGCTTTCTGCGGATCTCATGCTTTGAAGAGAAACGTTGCCGCTTGCAAATCCAGCTGTTTGCATTTTTCCTCATGTTTTGAATCATAATTCTCCTCCTTGGATGCTTAAAGCGCATAATAATGTTCTGCACACAAAGTTGGGTGATTCACTTTTGTAGGTGGTTTAAAGGCATGTATACATTTGATTTACAAATGACTTGGATTAATTCAGAATCGGAGAGGATGTATTATGTGGAATTTGTTGCAGCTGAAGCTGTCTTTGATCGCTTTTGCTTAATAGTTCGATAGTTGTCTAGGGATGATGATTCCTTAACGACGATTTAATAATTCTCCAGCAGTTTTTAGGAAGATATTTCTGGAAAAATTGCAATTCAGCCAGATTGAGGACGACAATGCAAGTAGACACTATAACAATTCTAATGATGCAATAATTGAAATGTGATATTGTTTGTAATTTTTGGCAGTTTGTTTGTTTAATTTTTTTTTTATGTTAATTTGTAGCATTTTAGAAATTTTAATGAGGAAATTTAGTTTTTTTGGTCAGTTTAATTATTTTTTTGTTTATTTTGTTTATATTTTGCTCATTTGTTTGTTTATTTTTTCAGTTGTTTTGATGAACAAACAAAATAAATGTATCATTGTTCCTTTTTGTGTGTTGGTTTATTTGTTTGTTTATTCGTTTGTTTTATTCGTTCATACTCAGTACAAACATTCATCTATACAGTATTTACACATCATATAAACAAAAAATAATGTATTAAACTATTGTTTTATTCACTAAACAAAAATGACTTTGAGTCAATTGTTTGGGAATCATTTAGACTATACTGGTTGCTGTGGTTTACTCTACTGTGTCCGAATCTCAATATGATTCATAAGATGTTGTATCTTTATTGTTTGTGGAGAACAGCCTTTCTTATCTATTTCTATTATTATTATTATTATTATTATTATTATTACTTTGAGTTCGTGTCAGTAGAACAATGTTATTTGCTCACTTACCATTTTTTTTCTGTTAGAAAAGGCACATGCGGCTTTATTTCCCAGGAACCTCAGGGTCAGACTTGATAAGCTAACTGCTGTCCGCGCTGTTAGGGTTTTAGAGAGGGACTCAGTGCATGACAGGACAGAGAATAGGTGCCCTCTGTTTAAAATGGCTTTGCGTTTGCTCTTTGATGTCACCAGGTGTAATGCGCTACGACAGCACATAGAGCGTGTTGTAATAGGCAGGGAAATTCAAATTCCAGCTGAGTTCACGTTAGGTACTTAGGAAGAGGTTAGCTTTGACTTTGTGACTCAGTAATCGGATAAAATATAAAATGGAAGTCTCTAGAGTCACGTCTGATTAGGAAATTCAATTTAAATTGAAAGTCGGGCTCTGACTTGGACCCTGTGAAGAGCTAGCAACTAGGATCAGAGTAAGATGGATGGGATATGTTAGGACCACAGCTCAGGTTGAATTATGGGTATTACGCCGATCATGCTAGATGATCATAAATTGCTGTTCACAAAACTACAAGGGTCATTTCAGGGAGATTTGAACCAGGTGAAATATGAGAGAACTAGAGTTAGTGAGAAAAAAAGTTATTACAGCTTGAAGTAAAGTACGTCACGGAGTGCTGTTAACTATAGCTAGCCAGAGTTAACCTTTTTTTTGGTAGAACTTTACAACACTTTACAGTGTTGAACCATTTGTTTAAGACATTTATCTCAGAATTTATCTTGGATATGAAGTCGCAATTCTGAAATAAGTCTGAAATATGTGATATAAACTCGCAATTGCGAGTTCGAAAGTCAGAATTACGACTTTATCTGTCACAATTCTGACCTTGTAACTCGAAAATGCCAATTTATCTCAGAATTCTGAGGAAAAAAAATGTTTTTTCTTTATAACTCGAAAATGCAATTGTGTGATAAAAAGTCGCAATTTTGACTTTTTCTCAGAATTGAGAGATATAAACTCACAATTACGAATTATAAAGTCCAGTTTATATTTATAAATTTTAAGTTTATATCCCACAATTCTGACTTTCTAACTCGCAATTTTTATTTCTAAGAATATCGTGTTTATATCCCACAATTCAGCCGCTTTTTCTCGCAATTGCGACTTTATATCCCACAATTCTGACTTTCTAACTCGCAACTGTGTTTATTTCTTAGAATTTCATGTTTATATCGCACAATTCAGAATTTTTTCTTGCAATTGCGACTTTATATCCCAAAATTCAGACTTTCTAACTCGCAACTGTGTTTATTTCTCAGAATATCGTGTTTATATCGCACAATTCAGGCGTTTTTTCTCGCAATTGTGACTTTATATACCAAAATTACGACTTTCTAAATAGCAATTTTTATTTCTAAGAATATTGTTTTTAT
>JAUMHG010000060.1:14385819-14424943 GCA_032359395.1 Enteromius anoplus | reverse complement strand
GTTCGTTCTCTTTTTATCTGACTTTCTCCGTGACTGATTGGCCCGCGATGATGATGTCCAGGTGTTCCTGATGATTAACCAGGGCGACGCTGATGTCCTGCGGGTTTTCCCGTCACAATATGTGTATATATATATATATATATATATGTGTGTGTGTGTGTGTGCTGTATACTGTGGATATGCTATTACATGTAGGCCTATATGTGTGAATTTATACATATAAATATACATAGTACACACACGTTATTTAAACACACATGTACAGTACACATCCCTATACCTATACTGTTTTGGACCAATAATCCATTGCTGTCAAAATTCTTACTTAAAGAAGAAATATAGAGACGGTTGTGTTCTTAGCAGAGAAACATGCGTTTCCACTCAGCCTTGCATTTCCATACCCAGAAAGCCTCCTCACTCTCTTTTTTTATGTCCATCATAAATCAGAGACATTTGTTCCAAGTTGTATATTCTCCAGAGGGAACTAGCCACTGATTAGAATAAATGTGATACGCTAGGGGAGTTTAATAGTGTAAGAGCGCCTCCACAGAAATGCGTGATTTTGTCTTTTGTTTCGGAAAGCTGATGGCATGTGAGCGGCGACGCACCCGTGAAATGGTGGGGAAAAGTCGAAAACACATTTCTGAGTAATCTCCCCTTGCATCATCCTGCAGGTTGGTGTCAGTTTATTGTGGTTATATGGCAGTCCTTTCCAACTGGAGATTAAAGTTGGGTTACCGAGCCTGAGCCAGCACTGGCTGTATATCCTGCTGTCTGGAGTCGCTTTCCTCGTCTTTTCCCGCATAGCACTTTGTGTTTTTTTAGATCCCAATCAGAGACTTCACATCCATCTTCATGTGTGTCGGCGCAGATGCGGGTCAAGGTAGGGTTAGGAGGATGAACTCACGCTGTTCCATAATGAAATAAGAGGCTTCTGACAGACTAGAATGTTCGATAGCGATAGCAACAGTCCCTAGGTATTTTTTGGGAAAAGGATGAATCAGCTTGCTTTAACTTTAGATGCATTTTCATTCTTTTTTAAAAAGAAAAATAAATATATTTTTATTCAGCGAGGATACGTTAAATTGATCAATAGTGACATTACAGACTTTTTCAAATGTATAATCGTACAAATGAAGTCTATTTCAAAATGTCAAGCTGTTCCTTTTGAAGTTTCCATTCATCAAAGAATCCTTGAAAATATCAGCGCAAAGCTGCTTTTAACATCGCCAATTTTGAAGACTAAAGTAATGGCTGCTGAAGATTCAGCTTGGTGTTGACAAGAATAAAATAAACTTTCAAATGTATTAAAATAGAAAATCAGTTTGTAATAATATTTCAAAATCTTACGGTTTTTATTGTATTTTTGACCAAATACATGCAGCCTTAGTGACTTCTTTCAAAAACTTGAAAGCATTGGATTGACCTCAAACTTTTGAACTTTGTGTATATTCCAGGGGGCGATTTTTATTAAAACAACATTTATTTCTTCTGTTTTTCATTTAAATATTGCATTGAAGCAGTCTTTGAAATCTTTCTTCACCATTTACTTTAGCTGCTTATTCATTCATTTTCCCCGAGAGCAAGACTTTAAATCTTGAAATAAATACTGTACATGAATGAATAATAAGAAAGATATTAACTGTGAAAATATGTCATTTGTACTTCATTACCAAGGAGACAATGATGTGAACGAAAGACACGTCATGTGTAAATAAAGCAGACATATCAAGCCAAGTATTACAGATTAGCAAACCAATTAAGCTGTAATTTTGTCACATTTAGCAAAAAGTGTGAAATACAAAAATAGAAAACAAACTGTGAATTTTGCTTTATCAAGACAAAAAAGTGACTTTTATTGTGAGAACGCATCTAATTTATTCCTGAACTTTAAAAATTTCCACCACCAAATTTAATTTTACAATATATACAATATACAATTCATCATCTGAGATGACTTTCATGGGGGAAATGACAGCAATGATACATGTGCAATGAAATTAAATAAATGATGTGAACAACTTTTAAGAGTTTCTGAAGTTGTAGAACCACCCTTTTATGATTGAAAACACAACGTTTGGTCATAACTGTGATTTGCTTGGTTACTAGACAGTAAACAAAAAGAGTTTCTTTTGTTTAAAGCAATAACTTCAAGCGTGGGCAGCCAAGCAGACCACTGTTGTGAAGAGCAAACATGGCCTCCACGCTCTCGACGTGTAATAACATCTCATCACTGTCGTTCGCACAATATTGATTTGATTTCATTACACTGGAGCGACCGTCCTTTGCTCATAGCCTTTGGCGAGTGTGGAGACTCTCTCTAGGTCCCCGGGGACTTGTGGCCCTTACGCTCACATTATGATCTTGTGTGTGTGTGTGTAGCATGGCGAATGAGAGCCATGTGTCACAGTGCACGAAGGCCTCCTGATGAAACCATTATTTCCTGTAGGCCTCAGGGGCCTTTAGTGAAGTTGGCATCTATTTTCTCTCTCTTTCTCATTCTCTTTACTTGCTTTGACGTCCTTTTTCTCATTTTCTGTTCTCTCAATGACTGTCAAATGTTTTTGGAAAAGGGAAAACTGAGGAAAAAGAAGCAAACTGTTCTGCTTGCTTTCAATGTGTTTGAAAGTACTGTCCCCGTTTGCCTTGTTTTCTCTCATTATTTCTTTAATTCATTATTTCATTAATGAAGCACAATGAAAATATCAGACAATAGTTGAAATCTGGAGCAGACAGGACTTTTTGTGGTTTTGACTGAAAGTATTATGATGGTGTTTAATAAAGACCAATTGGTGTTTATGAATATACAAGGCATCACTCACTAAACCAAAAATGTATGCATTGACACTGTACATTTTAAATACACTGACTTACAAAAATATGTATTTGATCTTTCTTTTACCACCCAAACAGCCTTTAAACAAGATGTTAAAGGTTTTATTCTGTTGGACTAATTAAACAAGACCAGAAATGATCTCCATTAGCAAGACCGGAATATTAATTAAGAGGATGGTTTTCTGCACTGTACCGTTATTGCAATTTCACAACTTCATGCAAATGTTAAAACCACTCGGAATTGAATGCCCAAATGCATTTCTGCAGGTCATATTCTCCTCTCTTTGTGTTTTCAGATATTGCTGGAGGCGACTGTGGACCGCAAAGGCTACATTGCTGTCGATGACATACTCCTGTTGAACTACCCCTGTTGTGAGTAGCACACATCTGTCTTTATAGTGTGGGAGGGTGTTTAAACAGCATGAAAATGTGAATGACTGTACAAATGATCACTTTAGCCTTTTCTTGGATGTAATATTGTTGTCTGTCTGTGCGATTTTGAGTCAATACGGCTGGAGTAAAAAAGAAAAAGGAATATATTAAGCATTAACCATTATTGCAAGTCTTAAGGTAAATATTGCATTGCATTATTACTCCTAGAAAATAAGGCATTCATAAATTATAGCTAGAATAAATAGATTAAACATTGTTTTATGAAAAAGAGGCCAGAATTCGGCCATTGTTCCCATTGGTCCTGTTGGTAACATGGTTATATGAGAGATTGAGAGAAGTGTAGATATTTGTGATACTGACATTGTATCAAGAAGACCAGTATTCACATTCAAATACTGATACTAAATGTTTTAACTAACTTTTTTTTTTTGCGCAAATGAACATTCAAAATAAACTTTTTCACATTTGAGGATCCTATCATTTTGTTTAACATAGACCGAAAGTGAGCCTGGACCACAAAAATAGTCATAAGTTGTTTTATTTTAGATATTTATACAACTGAAGGCTGAGTAAATACAATTTCTATTGGTGTATGTTTTGTTAAGATTAACTATTTGAAAATCTGGAGTCAAAAATTCACCTTTTGAAGTTGTCCAAAGCACTTTTTCCTAGCACTTTTACAAAGCAAAAAATTGGAATGGTAGGAAAAAATAGTACACGATTTACAATATACTTAATATCCTAATGATGTTTGGCATAAAAGAAAACTCCGGGGTCACATACAGCTTACTATATTCAGTTCTCATAAATGCAGTGTTGTGCAAGTTACTTTCAAACTGTAATATATTATATATTACTTGTTACTGCTATTTAAAAGTAATTCCTTACATTACAATATTACTGATTCAAAATTGTAATCCGTTACATGACTCCTGTATTACTTTTGAGTTACTTTCATCAAAATAACTACAGAGTTTCAGTTCATTTTTGTGAAGCGCTCCTGTTCAAGATATTGTCAGTGCACCCGAATAAATGTAGACCCTTTACTGTTCTGAATGATGTAATACCCTGAATAAAATAACAGCGTCGGCAATGTAGTTTCCACTGGAGGTGCTTTAACGTTTAAACATTGTTATATGTTTGAAATGTTTTTAATTGCATTTTAGGCAAGTTGTGATGAAGGTTGAAATTGATCACACATAGTTTATGATCAGCACTGTCTTATATTTAACAAACAAAAATGTTCCAAGCATTTTTCTAAATTAACTTCATAAAAAACATTAAACGAAATACAATTATTTTGCCATTACACACACAACTGAAGTGTTTTATTAGACGAAACAGTATAAGCTGCTTTAAATCGCTCTACACATACTGTATATATTAGAAGCTGTCTTTTCATTTACAAACCTGTACACACCACACATGGATAATAACTGACCACTAACAAAAAATACAGCTGACTTGCGGCATTTTTTTTATAGGTTAATATCTTGTGTCTTGCTGTTTTTTGAACAATAAAAATTTAGGCTAAAAGTGCGCTGTAAGGCAAGCATTACTGAATATGTACCGAGTAAAATATTACTGAAACCTGATTAGTAATGCCTTACACTACTGCGTTACAGCGAAAAAGTAATATATTACTGTAATATATTACTTTTGTAACGCGTTACTCCCAACACTGCATAAATGTGATCAGTGTTGGGGGTAATGCATTACAAGTTTAGTAATCATTTCCAAGTAACTAGTAAAGTCATGCATTACTTTTTAATTTTAGAGTAATATAACTGAGTTACTTTTTCAAAAAAGTAATGGCAGTTACTTTTTCTAATTTATTCTTTGACTCTGTGTTGGGAGAAAACAGAAATACAGAGGCATTGTGAGCGGTGTGTGAATACAGAGTAGTTTTATAATAAATGTGAATGTGCATTCATTCATATCACTCTCAAAAAATTGATTTAGTACTTAAACAACCATACTTGCAAACAAAAATGACTTCAAAACCTAACTTTTGTGCTTGGATTAATAATTTCTGAAGAGCATTGAACTTTCTTCTGTATTCTACTTTACAGATGTGAATTTACCTTTTCTTCAGCCTGAGGTTTATTCGTGACATTTTTTGTTATGCATTACTTTTAAAAGTAACTTTCCCCAACACTGAATGTGGCATTTATTTTAATGGCTGTATGTGAAGATGCTTAAAATTTACTTAAATATTTCCTCATTTTATCCACAGAAATCGATAAAAGCATAGATTGCAATATACTGCCTTAATGCTGCTTTTATCATATTTTAAAGATTCAATTGAAAAAAACATTTATTTATTAATTTAAATTGTAAGTGTGATTTAATCATGATTATGTATTTTGTAAAATTATATTTTATTATTTTAACATTTTTTGAATCAACTGACAGCACTCATATATAATAGATTATATTAATTGTTCAGTAAATGTGTATTGCCAGCGTGCATTCTAGATATTGGCATCAACCATTGTCAAAAATCTAGATTCAATACACCACTAGTTTCTAGAAGTTTTTCTAACGTGAAACTCGCTTCTTTCAGCAGTGACACATTGAGAATTTACATCACTCTCATATACAGTACAACTTTCTGAAGTACATTTTCCTATGCAGGTCCAGTTCTGCACAGATTCTCTTGATGGATCTGTAAGCACACATAATTTGGATATCAAAGACACTTTTGTACCCAAATTCACCTTTCATCCCTGTCTCAGTCTCTACACTGGCTTTTGGCTCTTAGCTCAGCAGGGTACAACTACATTGTTACTTTGATGATGAAAAGATCTAGTTTCCATCTTGTGTGAAAATTCTCAGAAACAAGCTTTTTTTATGCAGCCCCGTCACACTTCCAATTCCAATTTTAAGTCAGCTTTATAAGCTTATGCAACATCTGTAGTGTGATTTTGTAACATGAATGATTCATCAGTGCAAAAGTTTGTCATTTGGATAACGTTAACCAATAACCAAATAAGTATTTAGTCAACTAAACTAAACTAAAAATCTTTGTAAGCAATATTTGAGGTAACATTTGAGGTATAACATCTAGTTATTTTTATACTGGTGCTACATCCAACCTTTACTATGCAATGCATGCATTAGTATGCTGCATATACTGCATTAGTTAGCACTAGCAGGAATGTGAACCCTCCTGGCTGTCAGCATGCTGAGAAAGCCTGCTAGCTGCTGGATATAGTAATATGTTCGGCCCTCTTGTGAAGTTACTGCTGAGGAGGAGAGTTGAAGACCTGTCTGTCTGCCTGTCTTTCGGTACATCTGTCTGTCTGTCTGTCGTTCGGTACGTTTGTCTGTCTGTCTTTTGGTACATCTGTCTGTCTATCTGTCTGACTGTCTGTCTGTCTGTCTTTCGGTACATCTGTCTGTCTGCCTGTCTTTCAGTGCATCTGTCTGTCTTTTGGTACGTATGTCTGTCTTTCGGTACGTCTGTCTGTCTGTCTTTCGGTACGTCTGACTGTCTGTCTTTCGGTATATCTGTCTGTCTGTCTGTCTGTCTTCCGGTACGTCTGTCTGTCTGTCTTCCAGTATGTCATTCTGTCTTTCGGTACGTCTGTCTGTCTGTCTGTCTTTCAGTACATCTCTCAGTCTGTGTGTCTGTCTTTCGGTACATCTGTCTGTCTGTCTGTCTTTCGGTACGTCTGTCTGTCTCTCCTCCGGTATGTCATTCTGTCTTTCGGTACGTCTGTCTGTCTGTCTGTCTGTCTGTCTGTCTGTTTGTCTTTTGGTACGTCTGTCTGTCTGTCTTTCGGTACGTCTGTCTGTCTGTCTGTCTGTTTGTCTTTTGGTACGTCTGTCTGTTTGTCTTTCGGTATATCTGTCTGTCTGTCTGTCATTCTGTCTTCCGGTACGTCTGTCTGTCTGTCTTCCAGTATGTCATTCTGTCTTTCGGTACGTCTGTCTGTCTGTCTGTCTTCCGGTATGTCTGTCTGTCTGTCTGTCTGTCTTTCGGTACGTCTGTCTGTCTGTCTTTCAGTACATCTCTCAGTCTTTATGTCTGTCTTTCGGTACATCTGTCTGTCTGTCTTTCTGAACGTCTGTCTGTCTCTCCTCCGGTATGTGTGTCTGTCTTTCGGTACGTCTGTCTGTCTGTCTTTCGGTACGTTTGTCTGTCTGTCTGTCTGTCTTTTGGTACGTCTGTCTGTTTGTCTGTCTGTCTGTCTGTCTTTCGGTACGTTTGTCTGTCTGTCTGTCTGTCTGTCTTTTGGTACGTCTGTCTGTTTGTCTGTCTGTCTGTCTGTCTTTCGGTACGTCTGTCTGTCTGTCTGTCTGTTTGTCTTTTGGTACGTCTGTCTGTTTGTCTGTCTGTCTGTCTTTCTAAGAGTCAGTGAATTATTGATTTTTATCTGCTGGGACAGTATTTGATAGAATTCGTGATGCCATGTGTCCAAACAAGATGTTCAGGACCTCGAGCAGAAATATAGCCCCACATCAAAAACACAGCAGTATACTTCATTGTACACCTGGAGTACTTTTTATCCCTGTGTTCACCAAACCCATCTTAAATGATGGCTGCTAAAACGCCAATTTTTTAGTTTTATCTGATCATAGAAGCCAGTCACATTTGTAGTTCCAGTCCTGTCTGACAACTGAACATGCTGGAGATTCTTCCCTAGCTCTTTTCTTAAAGCCACAAGTCAATTACCTTTTGCTACACATTATAAATATATTCTTTGGTTTTTCTCATTGTTTTGATGATTAAGGGAATTTGGGCTTTGTTTTACCTCCTATATATTTTTCCATATATGTCCATAATCACCCTGGTGTGCTCAAAATTGTGAATATGAATGGGTATATAATTCAGAGATATTTTACTCATAAAAAATGTTTAGGGGTGCCAATAATTTTGGCCAACAACTATTGGAGAAAAACACTTATTTCACAATGAGATTTTTTCCCCATTTCAATTGTTTTACTTTAATGATAGGTTAGAATTTTTTGAATGAAAGATCAAAAGCATAAACAATTCAGTATATAAGTGGTGGGCACTGTATCTATCTATCTGCCTGTCTGTCTTCCTGTGTGTGACTGTCCGTCTGTCTGTATGTATGTATAAATGCAGCCTTAGTGAGCATAAGAATGTTTTCTACAAGTAACATTGAAAAGCAGGTAGTAAACATGTCTTTGTACATTTCTTATCGATCTTGGCATCATTTTATGAAAGGATGATAAGTAGACAAGTGTGGTCTTTTAAAGTAAGTAGTATTTTTAAGAGCTGATTCAGCTGTTTAGATCTCAGCAGTATAATGATGATATGCAGTATACGGCTGAATTCTCCCAAACTAACAAGATCAACCTGTAAATACATCATTTGAGAATTTGCCATGAATATTGCATTTTAGGCCCTGTTTGTGTCTAATTAGCACAATTTCTTTAGTGAATCGGAGTCCTAGAACAATGCAGACTGCGCATGTAAATAAATGACACAGCGACCCTTATCTGACTGGCTTTTATTAAAACAAGCTGCCTTATGTGATAACAGTATGTCTGTGTATTTATTTGAGAGCAGCAAGCCTTTTTAAGGCTAATACAAAATGCTCCGACAGCACAATTATCGGCAGTAATTGTTACCAATGTGCTGAAATGCCTTTTAGTGACCAGGCGATGGGCATAGGTGACATTCCGAGAGATGCGGACTTTGCTTAAAGTTAACAATCCTTTTCACAACCTCTGAGGGACATCTTAACGCTTTCAAGGCTTCATAAAACTGTAGTGATATTTATACATATTTAAACAGAGAAAACTGACAAAGTACTATTAGACGGTAATAAAGTGCAATTCCAAACAAGCAAATCAACAGATGCTGTTGTCATGAAAGCTCATCTCTGCTGAGTCTTCTAACACCCTCTTCCTTCGCCCCCCTCCCCACTTCCTGCAGGCGGCAGATGGCATCATCTAAGCCCCACTGTGCACATTAAATAATTAAAACTCTCATCAGGACCTGGACACACATTGTCGAAAGTGGCATTGCGCCAGACTGCGGAAATCACCATTTGGCAAGACAAGTCAAAAAGGAAAGGAAGGCAAAAAGAGTGAGAAGGAGAGATTACTTGGTGATTTAAGAGATTTTTGTTACCCAATCCACACAGTTACGTTTTTTTCAGAACTTCAGCTTTGTGGTAACTGCGATACGTAGTATTTAAAGACTTAAGGATACAAACATATTTTAAACCTGTTTTGCTGCAGCACGTAAAAAAATGTTGGTCCCTTTTTTATTGGTTTATTTTTTATTTTTTGCCTTGTGATTCATGTTGGCTCACAAAAAACATGCACTGCTCATCACACAGTGGCATTTCTACTGAACATGTGGCCACCTGTGGACTACAAACAATGTAGCCTGGGCATCCGCCTGCTTTTACAAATAAGATAAATAATACTAGCTCAGGGTGGATGTACAAAACAGCTTTCTCTGTTATATCAAACCTCATACCCTGTTTATCTGCTTTGATTGACAGATTTCAGATGTGTGGGTAGGCGGTTTACGGTGATTTTATATACATCCTCCTCGAGCAACAAGCTGTTGCCAAAGAAGAGGAAAGCCCTGTGGTTACAGAAGGCAAAATGATTTAGAACTCCAACACAGGCCTGCTAATCTAAGCAAGCCAGCCTTGTTATGAAACCCTCTGAAAGATTATTAGGCCTCTTTTATCCAAACCGTTACTGCGTCATATGGAAACTAGCCAAAATTTGAAGAAATGTACATCAGATATTGTTTTGCGAATGACGCAGATCAAATATTTAATGGAAACTCACGTCTAAAGGAGTAGGGTAGTTCACCCAAAAATGCAATGTATTCTTCTTCAAAACAGAAATCACTTGCTCAACAGTTGATCGTATGCAAGTGAATGGGGGCCATCAGAATTAGTTCAAACAGCTGTTAAACATCACCGTCCATCAATTAGTGTTGTGTAATAAACATATTTGTAATAACAAATCCATGAAGACATTTTGCGAAAACAGTATATGTTTGTGGATTTGGATGTAGGAAGACAACAGGAAATTGACATTTTCACTGAAGGAAGTGCAATTGTTGATTATGAATTGGTAGAAGCCTCAGATTTGTTTATTACATATGTACAGCTTTTCGTTTTACATGTGGATTATTGTGGTGCTTTTAACAGCTGTTTGAAATCTCATTCTGACAGCACCCATTCACTGCTGGGTATCCATTGGTGAGCAAGTAATATAATCTGTTTAGATGAAAATACAAACTCATCTACATCTTGTCTTGCCTGATCGTGAATAAATGAACAGATGAAAGCTATATTACAACTACGGTATGTGGATATCCAAATGATATTGAAACTTTTTTTTTCACGGTTTGCATTTTAATTTTTAATAAAATATTCATGCAGTTATGATGTCGGCGCATTGAAAGTGAGTTTCGTCTCTCATCACCACGCAAGCAGTTCAGTTGTTCAAAATATTAAATTATACATAAACCATGCTCTGTTTAAGTAACAATCTAGATCTAGACTAAACAGTGTTAACTACCGCATGAAGCTATTTGTGTTGCCCGAGGGCCTTTTTTTCATCTGATACCCATTCAATGAACTTCTTTAAAGAAAGAAAGAAATCTATAAAGTTTCCTTTATGCATCTGAGTTAGTGTGTGCCACATTTACAGTATCTGTTTAGCTTACTTTTTGCCCATGTCAAACTTGTAGGTGTAAAATTGGTGTTTTGCTAAATATGAGCAGACTATGTATGTTAAAATCTTAACAGTGCTATGTCTCTTCATTCTCTTCATTTTTTGTGCCCATTGCATTACATTGCATCTTGCAGCAATCTTGCACCTGTATTTTCTTTTGGGGATTAATAAAGTATTCCTTTATTTTTATCTGTGCTATTTATCTACTTCCTTTTTATCTTGTCTAATCCCCAATTCTATATATTCAGTTACAAAAAAATATCTTCAAGTGAATAGATATGACTTTTAAATTCAAAAGGTCGTATTGCAGTTTAGTTGAACTGAGGCCTTACAAAATCAATTACGCTTAAAAGACCAAGAACCACGTGTGCTACTGGAGGAAGATTGTCTAGACCTTATTTCATAGAATTCAAGCGTCTCACATGCAGGCAAGAAAACATCCCATATGTTGAACAATTTCACGATTAACTAGCCAATCAAACTGGAACAAATCAACATTTCTGGCCACTAAGAGATCGCCTCTCTGTGTTTGAAGTCTGTGTGAAACGACATTTGCAATGCATTTTACTTCAGAAATAGGATATGTTTGAGGATTCAAATAGAGAAATGTAGGGCGAGACTTGATTGGAGCATAAAAAGTGCCAGAATGGAAACAGTTGGTTCAGGGATAGATTTTATTTATTTATTCATTTATTTTTCCGGAGAATTGTTTTTTCATGTCGATAAATATATATATAAAAAAAAAAACATGTATTAAGAAAGACCAGCATTTACTTTTAAGCAGGTTAAATTGTTAAAGAGGGTTTGTATCATTGTGGACTATGTTTAAAACTTTGGGTTCTTTTGTTTGTTAAAAAATAAAAGGAAGAAAAGTTGTTTGTTAGTTGTTGTTCATTTTTATTTTTATTATTATTATTATAATTTTTTCCCTGTGAATGGGAGTCTCTTTTAGATACATCTGTTATTCTCTCTGTTTGATGCATGCTAAAACAGAAAATCTGTCTGGAAAAGTAAAGAAAAAAAAATATATATAAATATGTCGGTAGCACCAAGGTTGCATTTATTTGATAAAATAAAAAAATATTTACAGATATAATTAAATAATATACAAAAATAAATATTAATATTATGATTTATTATTACAATTTAGAATAACCGTAAACAAAATGTATTCCTACAATAGTAAAGGTGTATTTTCAGCAGTCATTGCTATAGTATTATAATTTTTTCCATCAAATGATGAATAAAAATAAATGGTTCTTTGCTTGCTCTTCTTTGTACTGTATATTTCCTATTATTCTGAACCCCTTATGTCTTTGTGTTCAGATAAAGCCCCTCATTTTTCCCGTCTGGGGGATGTAGAGGTCAATGCTGGACAAAACGCCACTTTCCAGTGTGTGGCAGCTGGACGTCCCAATGAAGCAGAGAAGTTTCTGTTGGAGGTGAGCAAACAGTGAATTATTTGTTTGAAATAAAGTTGTGACTTAACTAAATTATAGCGGCAAACTAATGATTGAGCGAATTTTAGGAACAAAGTGATTTGCTTATCAGAAAACATCAGAAAGGCCATGTTTTTGAATTTCATTTAGTTTTTATCCAAAGTTTAACCAGAAACGTTTTGAAAAATTAGTAAACTGTCAATCTTCAAAGCAAAGCTAAGTAGAGCTAAACCACTTCACCGTTTGTTATATAATAGAATTGTTCTGGGAGCATTTTTAGGCTGTGACATTGTGTTTGGAAGGAACGTTTCCCACTGTCTTTGGAGAGCTGAAGATTCTGGCATCAAAGGTGGAATTAAATCAAATGAGTGATTGTCACATCAAGGTCAAGGACAGATGCCTGTGGTTGCAAGCTGTCACAGCAACACAAGATTCTGCAATAATCAATGTCCTCAAACCCTCTGAAGTGCTCGTTTCTCCACTAAACGCAGCAGGAGATAACTCTGAAGCTTCACTTCTGACCTTTTCTTACTTTTTCTGTCTTTAATCACGGATGTTATACTCTTTAAATATTTATTTGGTAACACTTGTGAACTGTTAACTACAACTTTGCCTTTTAATAAATTCTTAATTTGCTGCTTATTATTATTATTAATATTTAGTAAGGTAGTTGTCAGGTTTAGGATTTGGGTAGGATTAGGGATGTAGAATAAGGCATTAATATGTGCTTAATTAGCATTAATGAATGGCTCATATTTTAGTAATATGCATGCTAATAAGCAACTAATAGGTAATAAACTAATAGTAACCATAAAATAAAGTGCTACCGTTTATTTATTTAGATATTTTATTTTTCATATTTTTATATTTGGGATCAGTGATCCATTACAGGATGGCATTTAGTGACCTGAATATTTTAAAGTGTATAACGGTCTTAAATTAAATAATTGTTTGCATTTATTACTTTGTTTAATTATAATAATATAAAAACACTGCTGTACTTTTCACAGTTTTGGGATAAGTAAAATTTTTTATTTATTTATTTGTATTCAGTCATGATACATAAAATGTATCCAGCTTTGTCTGATATGTTTTTCTAATTAACAGAACAGTTGTTTTTAACATTGATAATAATATTAAGTCGGCATAATTCTATTTAAAAAAAAAAAACATTCAGAAGTAATAGTTACGTTTGTATTTTTTTTATGTATTTTTGATTTCATAAATGCAGTCTTGTTGAGCTTTAGAAATGTCTTTCTTTTAGTACATTTTATTTTCTTCCTTATAACATAATTGCCTTTTTTTTTTTATCAGTTGTGTCCGCTAATACCAGATAAACGCATGAGTCAAATGCATCAGTAATGCGTGGCATGATTAGTCCAAAACAGATTGTCCACAGCTCTCCTATGTTTATCCTACATGTTTGCCTGACTGGCTGTTCACTGAATGTGATTGCTAGGTTGAATAAAGACTGAGTGGCTCTCAAAGCCAGATGATTGTATGTTTAGCTTTGTTTTATGCGAACCTCAAATTTGCAACCATTGCCCACACATTTACCCCTGCATTCAGGTCTGGTTTGTGTGGTCTTGAACCACATTGAAAGCCTAAACACTTTAGCAGCCCCATAATAAACAAACACACATAGTTGTGTAGCACCCGCAGACCTCCTTCTCGAAGTGCTTTCCGTTAGTATGAGTGCACTCTAGGCGCTCATTTTGTGTCTTGGTATTCAGAAAGGGGAGAGAGGTACAGTAATGCGTTGACATCTTGGATGGGTGCTATTCACACCACTGTCTCGCTGAAATTACCTGAGCCGCAGTGAAAGCTTGCTGTTATCAAGTGTGGTTTTGTGTGAGAGACGCGTCTGGTACCTCACAAAGCTCCACGTTGCAATTCCTGGAACCCTGACATGCAAGATTTTTTAAGACTTATTCATTTTTGGTCTTTATTCAGTTGATACATTCTTTGGTGGGCCAATATTTATGGCTCACCTTTCAAAAAAAAAACTGAAGCTATTCAGTTTAAGTTTCCAAAACCACATTATTTTCCACATACTGTACATTATTGTTGCTCCTCTATGCCTCGCCTTCTTGAAACATGGATTTTTTTTTAAAGCTCATCTTTCTGAGAAACACGGTGTGCTCTTATTTTGTTTTAGTTTCTGTTTTGCTTTAACATATTTGTATTTTATTTTTAGTAAATTCAGTATTTTATGTTATTTTTATTTTACCTTATTTTTATTTTATTTTATTTGTTGTTGTGTTGTGTTGTATTGTAATGTATTTTATTTTATTTTATTTTATTTTATTTTATTAAATTTTTTTTTTTATAATTTTTTTTTTTTTTCTTTTTTTTTTTTTTTGCACATCATCAGCAGTTATGTGGCATACACACGCACATATAAGAAAATGTTAGTTTACTTGTCTTATCTACCATTATTATAATAACCTGTTATATGGACTACTGTTTTTTGTGCTTTTTGCTGCTTTGACAGTCTGTCACTAGGATATATTTGTGTACACAAATCACATAATTGATTACTTCATCGTCAAGAAGTAATATAATTGGGTAAATGCAATTAAGCGTTGTTTTGCCAGAGTATTTTTGTCCTGAGCTTAATGACAAATGGCTCTATCCCTCCAGATATTCTGTTGGCGCTGTGACTTGCATCTAGAAAAGTGCATTGCTCATTCAGTGTTTATGTAAGTACTAGGTAGCATGTGTTTGGTGACTAGGTTCTAGCATTTTCTTGTTTTTCTTCTTTTCTAGCGTCACAATGGTGAACTGTCTTCAGGTGGTTCTGTCAAGCACTTGGGCCGCAACCGCTTCTCATTGTCCTTTCAACTGGATGACGTCCAGAAGCCCGAGCAGGACCTTTACCGCTGCGTCACACAGTCCTCCAGAGGCTCCGGCGTCTCCAACTTTGCTGAACTCATTGTCAAAGGTAAAGAGCTTGTTTTCTTCCCTCTTTTGTCCTTTCAGTCTTCGTTTTACGGCCCATAATGTGCACATCACAAGATAGTAGGATTCCAGCTCAAACCGTGTCACTTTTTTTATTATAGCCTAGCATTCTCTCATTGTCCTGAAATTGCCAGTGAGAATGATGTACATTATGTGTGGACTGTTGTAGTAGCAGACTTTTTTGGCAGTTAGTATTTAGGGAAGTTTAAAGGGCTAGTACAACCAAAAATTGAGTTCAGTACAGTACACTTTATTCAGTACAGTTTCTTTTTGAGCTTGACAGTCTAAAGCAGTCCAGTATAAAGATTCTTTAAAAAAAATATTGTTTTCTGTTTCATGAAATAAAAATAAAAAAACGCCATGAGTATTAAATGATCATTTCAGCTTTCCCTTTAAATTCTGAATCAAGCTTATAACCTGACACCTGCCCATCAGCCTGCAGTGGCAGCTTCTTGTGTCCACCAGTAAACCCAGGTCAGATTGATATCCCCTAAGCAAAAGAAGAATTCAGGGATGGTATAAGGGTACGGATGGATGGAGCCACGTGGCTTATTCAACATCAGTCCTCAAGGCATACCGAGAGAGGTTATGAGACAGCACCATGCTAATCCTATTGATAGATGTAGCAGCACGGATTACGGAGAGTTTAGAAATGCGGCTTTACTGTATTCCACAATGTGACCCAGAAGCACAGCATTATAAACCTTCAGGCTGTTTTCTTTAAAAGCAGTCATAACAAAACACAAATGAAAAATCACAGGTAGTACCCTCAGAGATCCTAAAAGAGAGACCTCTAGCTATTCAATTATTTGTACTTCCTCACACTGTTTATTATTTAACCCTAAAGTCCCTACAGCAAGGCTAAGCCCTTTACTTTCTTCACACCTAAATCACAGAGTAAAATAGTATTATTTTAACTAGTTGTGAACATACTGTTATATTGTTTTCTTTAATTGTTTAGTTTCACTTGTTTGTTTGTTTTTTATTTTTCTTCAGTTAGTTTTAACTTGTTTTTTTTTGTCCTGTTGTTTTTTATTTTATTTTATTTAAATTTTTATATTTATTTATTATTTTTTTTATTTTACCAGTTACATAACCAATTATGCCAGCAGTTATGGGGCATACACAAACACACGCACCTATAAGACATTGTTAGTTAATTTCACATTTTGTATTTTTTGTTCCGTTTTGAATTTAGTTTTTATGTTTTTTGTTTAGTTTAGTTTTGTTGGTAGAGAAAACACCCTTGTTGTATAGGTAGCACTTCTTTTCCCAGCAGACAACCTCCTAATTTGCATGGTTTTCTTGCTGAAGTGTTTGGATAAAAGCTCCTGCTAATTTCCTTAAATGTAACTATATTCTGGGGTGAAATTGCTAATGTTCTCTAGATCTTGTCATCAAATTCAAAACTCATTCGACGTGCAGCGTTTCTAGGGGACTGACTAATCAAATGTTCAGGAAAGTGCTCGATACAAAGCACTCTTGTAGCACTTGTCACACCGAGTCATTACAACTTCATCATTATACTTTTACCAAAGCCGTAGGCATAATCCACTTGGGAACATCGCAATATGAAGCACAACTTATAATGAGGCCCGCTTGCGTCTGTGTCTCTATGTTAGAGAGCTGTAAAGCCATTGCAGACTATAGCTGCATTCCCTTTGCAGCATGTTATTGGCATTGCTTCCTGATGGCTTTTACTTCGACAGGAGGTCCTATTTAAAATGCATTACTGCACCTCAGTTAAGCACGGAAGATTGGCCCCACCAGACGAGTCCATAAAGCTATAGGCCCCGCATGCCAGCACGGCGGCATTGACGCAATCTCATTACGTTCACCTTAGTTTTCCCTTCCCTTCGCTCTGATCTTCTCCTTGTCTTTTCCAAACTGCCCTCCCACGCTTGCCCCGCTAACGAGAGGCTAATCAGTCCTTTAATTAGCTTGATCAACTCATTTCACAACTCACTGTTCCTCAATGGGCCCATAGATTACACAGCAACAGGGCTAATGCAGAGGAGCCAGAGGGCTAATGAGAATTGTTCTCAGTCAGTCAGTAAGGTTCAGATCTGTTTTTCACAGTAACACTGAACTCGACTCTGGCGAAAGAAGCTTTCTCAGGGTGAAATTAATCATCTGCCCTAACCAATGTTGGATAGACGGAGAATCACAGAGACGGCTCCGTTTTTATGTCTCTTCGCATATTAAAGCAGAGTCTAAGTTGACTTTATATTATTCTCTGAGCCTTTCTCTGACAGACAAGATGAGCTTTATTATTCCCTGCCATCTCATATCCCTCCCAGGAGAGGCTTTCTCTTGTCCCTAGCTGGATATTTGCCATCTGCAGCTGGCCCTGAAGAGAGAAAGCTAGCAGACACAGCAGACCCGAAGATTAGTCATGGGAAAAGTCAGCGCTGATATCTTTTTATTTCTTTGGACCCTCGCTTCCATCCTTCCAAATCGATTTCTTTCAATAATTGTTTGATAACTCAAGACCCTTTGAAGTTCTAGTCATTAGTCAGGGTTTAAATATATATCTCTAAAACATTATACCTTGCAAATCAAATGTGTGGTTTCGGCTACTGTGTAGCTGCCCACTGAGTTCCTCAGGGAGCCTGGTATGAAAAGCTAAATAGCATAAACCTTGTATCTGAGGTTCTTCCACAGTCTACAGGCTTGCACATCTGTTGGTTTACTTATAGCTCTCCCACGAGGACTTGAAAGAACCAGCTATTGGAGATTTAATGTGCATGGCCAGATTGGTATTTTAACCCTTGAACCTTGTGTTTTTAAGTTGTACAGTTTGAACTGCAAATGTTCTTCCGCCTCATGTCAGCAGTGTCTGGTCAAGATTAGCTTAAAAAACTGAGTAAAAGAGATCAGACCGATTCAGGTTAGAGTATGTTAAAGGTTTTCATGTATTTCTCCTGGGGGCTGCTTGAAAAGGGCTAACATATTAAAATGTTTTCTTCATTCCCTGAAGAGATTTTTACCATTATCTTTTTTTATCTCTTTCACAGTTCCCCCATCTCCCATTGCTCCGCCCCAGCTGTTGAGAGCGGGCTCCACATATTTGATCATTCAGCTAAACACAAACTCCATTCTGGGCGACGGCCCCATCATACGCCGGGAAATCGAATATCGGGCCAGCCAGGCACCTTGGTCGGAGATCCTTGGAGTTAACATGGTTACCTATAAGCTCTGGCACCTGGATCCAGATACAGAGTACCATATCAGTGTGCTGCTCACCCGGCCAGGGGAGGGTGGGACGGGGCCACCAGGACCACCCCTCATCAGCAGAACTAAATGTGCAGGTGAGTGACCAGAGAATGGCATGTGCATTATGAAGTACATTTAAAATTCCTGTCATATTTGTATGTTGGAATGAGATTGTTTTTGAGTTTATATTAAGAAATCTTCAGTTTTTATCTAATTTATCTTCTTGTAAAGCAAGAAACTATGTAAAATAAGTATTAAGTTCTAAAATTCTAAAAATATTTTAAATTTGCATTCTAAAATCCATTTAAATACACTTTTACAGTATGTATGTATGTGTTTGTGTCTGTGTGTGTTTGTATTTAAATATATCCAGTATACACACACACACACACACACACACACACATATATATATATATATATATATATATATATATATATAAATTAGTGTTCCCCAATAATTAATCACAATTAATTTAATCCAAAATAAACGTTTTGTTTTTTTTTACATAATATATGTATATACTGTGTATATTTATGTATATAATATATACATAATATAAACACATGCAGGTAAATATTTAAGAAAATATGTTTATTTATTAAATATATGTATGTATAGTATAAAATTTAGGAATATGAATGTATAAATGTAAATATTTTCAAAATATATACTGCATGTGTGTGTATTTATAAGTACATAGTAAATATGCACAGTGCACATACATTTTTTTCGGATGCGATTAGTTGTTTGACAGCACTAATATATAATATAATATAGTCTTCAGTTGCTATATATATATATATATATATATATGTATATATACACACACACACACACACACACACACATTATATACAGAATAGCCTGTAAAAATAGATTCTAGAATGTAGATTAATGCATGTTTTACACGATAATTGTTTAGAACATACATACCCTGTACCATAAACCTTGAAGATTTATCATATTCTAGACTGCAAAAATATGTGACATCAGCAATTTAAAAAAATGCACCATTAATAAACAGCATGTGAATTTGGTCAAGTGTTTAATGTCAGTTTATAAAATATATCTGACTTAATTTTGTGAAAAAGTGGATGATTAATTGGAAGTTACATTTTCTGAACCGAAACTGCGGGCATCTCTCCTGTGGCGCCTTCTTGTGCCTGTCAAAACAAACAGCTTGGGGTCGTAATGCATGGTTCTACCTGCAAATGAGAGTCTCCACCACGTCCAGCTGTTTCAGTCCTGGAAGGGGTGTGATTAGGAAGATTGATCCTGTTTTTATCTGAGTGAAAACGAGACTGAAAACGCAGCTTGAGGATTGGACCAAGACCTGGTCGGCGTACTAATGGTCACCACTTTACATCGCATCCTCTTCCAAACAAACATGCTATTACTCAAATCACTGCCTGCCTTTGTAAATGACACATCACAGTCATTCCCGCCTTGTTCCTGAGACCAGACACCCACCATTCATCAGCAAGCAATACAAAAAGAAGCAGCCAGGTGAAAAGGGAGTGCGGAAAAGCATGACAACACAGGAGGCTTTAGAACGACATAGCAGGGAGAAAAAGACATCAGCAGATAAGACGAGAGAGCCGGAGCGAGAAAGACTCGTCTGTGAGTCTCTTCCAGACACGTTTTTTGTCTTAAACAGCTTTTGTCTCTAAAAGAAAATGAGGAGCAGACGTTCACGCTAAATATTTCCTACTGTTTCCATTTCCACTTCCACATTAAGTCTAGATTGAAATTCTTCTTTAAATGGAGTATTTGCATCATATTCCCAGTGGTGCCTCGCTGCACATGAATATTGGGGCTGTTTAAGCTGCTGTCATATTTGCTGAACTGTTGAAGATGTAATTTTGACTCAATAGAAGCACATCAGTGGGATTGGAAGTAAAATGAGGTTTTCCATACTCCGCTCGTGCTCAAATCTCCTGTGTATTCTGCCGTCAACTGAATAGAAGTCGAAGATATAATTGAGTGCTTGGAGAAGTGTGCTAGTGGGAACGCCATGTTGTATCAGAGGCTATGAAGTTTTGATTTGTTTGACAGCGCTTGCTCATGCACAACACACACACATGCATACGCTGGTACGTTCTCTGTGATGACTTATTAATCACGGTTGAAAGGGAGTTAGCGTTTACAGTCATGTGACTTGATATTCAGATTAGCCTCCAGAGAGCTCTGTCACAAAAATATTAGGTTTGTTTTGTAAAATCGATAGTTTTTATTCCAAATGTAATCTTTTACTGAATTTGATGGATTTATGGTTCTTTACTAAATGCATTCGCTTCAGCTATCAAGGAAGATACATTTTATTGTTCTTTCAAGTATGCTTGACTTAAAGGGATAGTTCATCCATAAATGGGCATTCTGTCATCATTTACTCACCCTCATGGGATTCCATACCTGTATTACTTGTTTTGAATTACAAACTCAAGCTCTGGTCACATTTCCTGATTCTTTTTGTTTGGATCGAGAAAAGTGTCATCTCATCTGTCTTCATCTAGCAGGTGAATCCACCTCCTTTAGTACAAAGGTGACTGTAATCATCTTCTCTGGCTCCATGTGAGCCGCACAAAATGGCCTCCATTCGGAGGATTCCATTACCTCCTGTACACAGACCTGATGCTGACAATCTTCCCTGCTGAAATATCCCATTCTGGCATCCAACAAGATCTTGTTAGTTTATTTGTTTGTGTAGTTAGGCTTACCTTTATGTGGTTTCTCTCTCCTAGCAGCTTATTTTTATTTTGTGTTTCACTGCAAGAGCGTTAGATACTTTCAGGACCTTGGGTGACTTCTCCGCCAAAAATCTGGAAGAAAGTGAAATGAATGATGAGATGACTAGGTTGTTTCTGGCTGCAGCTGAAGATTGCATCCTGGTGCGCGGCTCTAGGTAGTGACCTACATAAAAATGATGAAGGCAGGCACAGTCCTGTGGGCACAGCCAGGGAACCAGTGGACATTTCGCAGAACACGGCCAGGTGTGCTTGATGAGGCGTTGTTGTGATTAGGAGCAGGACTTGATGTGAAGAAATGTTCCTCGGAGGAGAGGGAGATTAGAAAGGGGGAAAAGATGGAAGAATGGGGCAAACATTGTACTTCTGCCACAGACTGGTTCACAGATGGACTTCCACCTGCTGCTGGGTCTCTTTAGGTGTTCGATGAAGTGAGTTACTCGCTGGATTGCAATGACTTAAAGGTACAGTGCACCCAAAAATGCTAATTTTGCCATTTAATCAGCTTTCTTCCAAACACGAAAAAAGCCGATTTGATTTAATTTGTACAATAAAAGTCAATGAGTCTGTGTGGCAAAAGGAGTACAATTTTTTTTTTTTTTCAAAGCATCTTGAATTGTGTTCTGCCGAAGAAAGCCAAAAATGTAAATTTTCTCATCAGTTACATGTCCCTGTGGCCAAACATGTTTGACTTTCTTTCTTGCATGAAATAAGGTGATGTTTTTAACACATTACTGCTATTTTCCTCATGTAGTGAAGATTAATAGTGAAGAAAACATAATAAACACAGTTTATACTGAATATGTGAATGGAGCTTTGTGTAAGGAACAGAATAAAAAACATAGCACCAAGTTTGTAATCAGTGATGGTTAAACAAGGTAAAAAAAAAAAAAAATCTGTAAATCACAATTTAAACATTTGAATTAATCAATAAGGACAGAAAAAGGCCATTTATAATGTTACACATTATCAATATTGTAAATAAATGCTGTTCCTTTTAACTTTCTATTCATCAAAAATTCTTGGGGAAAAAGTGTCATGTTTTTATCTAAAATATGCAACTCAATTCTTTTTCCACAATGATAGCAATTAGAATGATTTCTGAAGGATCATGTGAATGGATGCTGTATTTAAGAATAAATTACATTCCAAAACATATTTGAAATTATTATAATATTTCACAATATTATACGACTGCTCAAGTGATGTAAATCATTTCTGTGTGAACTATCCCTTTCATAAATGTCTTTTAATGAGAGTAGCATGTACTCTAGCAGCTTATTCTTTCATGATTTTTATTTCCATAATTTAGCGTCATGTACGAATGCTCATATGTATATTTGATTAAACCCACTCTCAATCCATCTCAATAGAAACGATTTCGCCCCAAATACCACTGAATCATGTTTCTCATCCGTTTTCCTCTTACAAACCAGCGACCAGAACGTCACGCCCATTAGTTCACTGTATAACCTTAGTTCTCTCAGGACTTCCTCATGTATCAACATTATCTAGAGTAATGGGACAGAAACTGGTCTTGTTTGGACTTCCAGCTGCCCGTGAGGAATTGACATGCTGCCCCAGGCCCCTGGCTGCTCTCTCTGGGTTCGATCCCATCTCAGACGCAAGCCAAGCTGGGCGCTCGAAGCGCTGCTCTTGGCATCCAGACAAAGCCTTCGAACTAGGTTAAGGGAAGTAGGGTGACACAAAAGGCTCTTTTGAGCTCCTCAAAGAGCACAGTGTAGACTCTTGGATTGTTTTAAAGATGACACAAACCAACAGCATCCCATTAGTTTGCTTTTAACTAACAATCAATAGTTCCATTAAGATGATCATCACTCTATTTTGGTCGTATTTCCTGTGGAGGCAAATGGGACCTCTTTTGGCATTCAATGTGTATTTTAGGAAACGAACATTGCTCATTCGTGTCATTTTCAGGTCTACTAAGTGCTTCTGTTGATAAGAAATCCAATCGCGCTGGAAGTTAATCTAAATGTAAATCTACGAACGAAACGAAAAGTAAATCTAAATATAGGCCGTAAGGAAATGTGTAGAGAGATGTGGCGAAAGCTCTCTGATGTCGGAGATATTTTAGGATTAACTGAGCTTATTTTTTTATGAGTGCATTTCTGCAGGAGAAGTGCTGAATTAGTATTCCTCAATCTATACACATTCTCCTCGGAGGACTTCAAGACGAAATGCTTTTCTTCTAATTCGCTGTCCTTACGGTCTCGGTGCATTAGCTACCTCACCTTACCTTTAGTAGTAATCCTAATTCTTAAGAGCGTGTCTTCTGAGCATCGGCTTGAGATGAGCAATAAAGACCTTGAGCCGTGACCTCATACTTTTTCACAGGAAGTGCGCACTTCACATCCCCTTTGTTGTACCTTCCCACTTGGGTCCATTAGTCATCGGTTCCCATTAAAAGAACAAAGAAATACAATACATTATGTGGAGATATATTTGACCAAAATGCATTGATTGTCTTAATAATGGACCGTGACAAATGCGCTCATTGATAGTGAGGCTGGATGTCCTTGGTTCACCCTCCCTCGCTGTGAGAAACACTAAGGTTGCTGTGTGCCCTACAGACAGTAGCTTCCTCTGTCTCTTTATATCACATGCACCAAAGGTGGTCGCTGATCTTTCTGCCCCCGGTAAATAAGAAAGTATGAACACAGATGTGAGTTATGCCAAAAATAGTTGGCCTAACGCAGTGACCTTGCACTAACGGTATCTGGCAGAGCTGAGTGTCCTTGAACAGGGGCTCATGGCTCCTGGACGAGGCGCAGGCAGATACTCGATTTGCTTAGCGACATGGAGGTGGCAAATGGCGGGAGAGAGAGTACAACCTGCAGCCTGTGGAATTAATTAACGAAATTTGGCACGAGTTATGTCCTCATTAGCAGGTGGTCCATCAACCTTTTTGACCGCGGTGGCGCCTCCTACCTGTGGTGGGTGGGGTAGGCGAGAAGTCTTGTGACCTGGTGATGTCCCCATGCAGATTCCCTGCATTTTTGGCTTATGTTAACAAAACGTTTCACCGTTTTCTTTTCCGATAGAGCCCATGCGAGCGCTGCGTGGTCTTCAAGCATTGGAGATCCAGTCCCGGCAGCTGACCTTGCAGTGGGAGACGCCGGCGTTCAACCTGACCCGCTGCCACACGTACTCGATCTCCTTGTGTTACCGCTACACGACCGCAGGGGGCGGCGGTGGGCACAACACCACAGTGAGAGAATGCCTGGCTGTGGAGCACAACACTTCACGCTTCACCCTCAGAGATCTGCCACCTTTTCACACCATCCAAATGCGACTGGCACTCGCCAACACCGAGGGCAAGAAGGAGGGGAAGGAGGTCATGTTTCAAACTGAGGAGGACAGTGAGTAGTACAGCTTTCATTGAATATTAATCTGTGTATGTCATTTGTTATTTTTCTATTGAAGTGGTGCTTGGGATTCAAGAGTGGGGAAGCAAAGATGTCTCATCATGAATTTTGCACTGTGACACAAAAGACTACTACTAACAAGTAAAATAGACCATTTTCACATTTCTAGGTTTCTAGAAGCCGTCATAGTTAAGTTAACCTAGGCCCTGTTTACACGAATGCATTTTTGTTTTAAAGCGATGTTTATGTATGCAGGTATATTCATAGATATTTATAGGTAGATTTCCTATTATTTAGATGGCATATGTATTTACTGTACCTGCTTGGAGCAGTCGAATGGGGAATCTACCAACACATATCTATGGGTGCAACAACGAGCAAGATGTTATCGTTTACACGGTCATCATGGAAACAAAGAGCAAATGTGGGCAGCCACGGCCTTATTTTCAAAAGGCCTTTTTTGGTCCATTTGTACTGAAAGTTTTCAGACTAAAACTGCGTCTGCAATATTAAAAAAAAAAAAAATTCCTTTAAAATGCCCAGCTAGTATAAATGGTACTAACCATAGCAGAAGTTATGCATTTTAAAACGAAAATGCATTTGTGTTAACGGGGCCTTAAAGAGCAGTGAATGGGAGAGTACCACAAATATGTTTTTTTTATTTATTTTTTTGCATTCCCATTTGTTTAAACAGTAAACAAACTAAAACCAAAATGATTTCATGAATTTCCAAACATTTTAAGAAAATTTCAGAGACTTACAACAGAAGTCTTTTTATGTCTGATTGTCTTTTTATAATTTGATGCAAAGGTGAGATAATACAAAGTATAGTATTAAAAATAATAATAATAATAAAAACATATTTATACAACAGTTCATGACTGACCAGGTTCAGAAGTACTGTCCAATGAAGAGTTCACCTATTCATCATTTAAAGAAATGAGGCCTTAAAATAAGACAAAGATAGTGATAGCGAAAGCCTATTTCCCTATAAATAATCTAGCGTTTGCCAATTTAAAATATACGTAAGGTGTCTGCAAATATCTTTTTTACTTAAACACTCATAGATAGATACGTGCAGATGGATGATGCATACAGTAGAAATATAGAAGATATAAGTAAGAAAGAATGAATGATGAATGGATCAAGAAAGGATGATAAGGATGGAAGGTCAGTGATGGATGATAAAAAAGTATAGACGGAAAGAAAAAGGAAGGACAGATAGAAGGATGATAGATAGGGTGATGGATAATAAAACATGAATGAAAAAATGGATAGATGGAAAAAACAGGGAAAGAGGTATTAACACATAAAGAAAGAAGAGTTGATAATGTTAATTAAGTTGTTTCTAAATGCTGAAGTATTTACTCTTGGAGTCTTCTAAATAAAAATGTAGACTGTTCAACATCATAATCATAAAGACACAGCCATTCCCAAATGGTTTTGAAATGAAGTTTTAATTATTCTTCTGGGAGCTGAGCATGAGCTGGTCAGGGAAGATTTTTCTGCCTGTTCCTGCGCTCGGTCCAGCCAGCGTGGGCTGTAAAGATTCTGGCTAAAGGATAAAATAACTTTCTGGGAAAAAATTGAAACACTAGCGTTTCACCCAGACAGGGAGTTCGATGAAATAAGAGAGAAAAAGAGAGGGAGGAAAGGGGGTGCACAATTATCAACACTCCTCTGAAGCTTCAATCAGCAATTCTTTTCTTTCATGGCCTGTCACAAGAAAACGTGATGGAGTCAGCGATTTTGACTCAATTTGAGTGAGCGTGTTATTTTCGCCACCGGCTATCTCTGCCTCACCAACTATCACCCCGCGCACACACGCTGAGCACATACCCGAGGGCTAACGAGGATGGCTCAGTGACAGAGCACAAATGGCTGTAAAAACATCTGCTGATGTGTTACTGCTGCAGTGCGTGAGAGCTCAGAGCATCATCTGTCTCTCTAGCACCGTTTCCACTTCCTCCTCGTTCTTTCTGCCAGTATTTGTGTCTGTTAATGAACCCGTGTTAATACTAATTAGCCAAAAAAAAGCCGTGTCATCAGCTGCAAGTGTTGCCCTTTCTTTCTGTCGCACAGGCTTTGTATTTCCTGCTGAGGAGTCCAGCTTTGACCAGCATGAATTTCCTCGCTGCTTCGGGCTGGTTAAGGCTGCTTTCATGCCGGTGTGGTTGATTGATCAGTGTTACTCTGCTGTTCATTTGCAAGCCTAACAGATTAATCTAATTAAGCAGCATGGCCCTTCTGGTGAATATGGTTAAGTTAGTTCACTTCTCATTCATCGTAATGTAATTTCAAACCTGTGAAGAGTGCTGCTCTTTTCTATACATTGAAAGCATTTAGGGCTGTCAAGCTCCTAAAGGATAAAATAAATAACTAAAATGATTCATATGATGACCTTTCTAATTATCCTGATGCCACATGATGACAAAAGACAAGTTTTGTTATACAAAAAAAATATATAATATAAATACTGAAATTACACAAAGCTAAAAGGGCATGATTCAGATGGACAATTATTATAATATCATTATGTAGTATTTTTTCCCCTTGATTATTTTTGGATTATTTGCATGCAACTGTAGTATTTATTTGTATTTTAATATTTTCTGTTTTCATTTTAGTTTAAATGTATTTATTGTGTTATTTTTTTTTATATATATATTAAGCTTTAACTAACTATTGTTTCACTTTTAATATTTTAATATTCAGTTTGTGAATTTCAGTAATTTTGTTTTCTTTCTCATTTTTATTTATTTTAATATAGTTTAATTTAAAATAAATATCATTTAATATAAATATATATATAATTTATTTTCATTTCACTTTTAATTAATATTTGAATGAATTAATATATAATAAGTTTTAAGTTTATTTTAGAGTTTTTGAGTAATTTTTCCTTATTTTGATTATTCATTTTAATCATTTCATTTAGCTTTTAATTTATTTTTCAATTTTAGTTTTGGTACTTTGACGTATGTATATTTTCTTGTTTTCAATGTTAATGTTTTTCATGAAATTTATATTTTATCTAATTTTAGAAAAATATTTTAATAGCTTTGGTTTTATTTAAAAATAATAACAATGTATGAAAACATGTTTGTAAGAATAATAAATCATATGGATTGGAACGACTATAGGGTGAGTAAAGGATGACAAGTCAATGATGGGGACACATCGAAAACACTTGATATGCTATTCTTTTTAGCAGGATTCCCAGACTGCCTCATTCCATCAAATCTGGAGAACGTGTTCTCAGCTCTACAGCTCTTTGATTCCATAAGTGACCTGACAACAGTAGTGAATCCCTTATATTAGTTTTGATGGATGAGTCTCTGTTCATACAGTAGCATAAAAGTCCTGCTTAAGACTTTCATCATGACAACAGCTGTAATGAGGATATTAGCGTTGACCTTTGGGGGACTTTAAGCGATTAACCCTCTCACTTTGAGTAAATGCTAGTGAAATTATTAGCCTGACAGTATAAGATCTTTTGGTTTCTTCATTCATAACCAGTGGCTTCTCTGGTTTCCCACAGTTCCTGGAGGCATTGCTCCAGAGTCTCTTACCTTCACGCCGCTGGAGGATATGATCTTCCTGAAGTGGGAGGAGCCGGTGGAACCCAACGGCCTCATCACGCAGTATGAGGTATGTGCTTTACTGCATTCATATCCATTACTTTCATGCTGTCAAAACCAAGATCGGCTCTGACGAGTCAGCGCTTTTACCAGGTAAATGGTCGATGATCCACAATCCTTGAAAGACAAAACTTCCCACTGTGTGTTAAAATTGGACTGCCAGTTTAAATTATTTATGAATGTGCCACTAACATATGATCCCCCGCATGCGTGTGCACACAGACCTAACTGACAGTGTGCTGTATTAGGAAGACCTTGGAATGTTGTGTTTTTCCACCCCTGTATAATTTGGTGTTTCAGTCTAGTGAGCCGGAAGTGCTGAGGAGTTGTTGTTGTTCTTTTTTCTAAACTCAAGTCAGTGACAGGCAAAAAGTATAAAGTATGAAGTCATGATTTGGACCTAGAACTCTGCATGGTGCCAGAGACATGAGAGCCACCAAGGCAAGCCCTCCCTCTAATTGGTCCCTACTGCACCAGCCATCTGTCATTAAATGACAGAAAGATGTCTCTATCTAAGTTCTTTATGCTGTCTCCTACACTTTTTGCCATTTTAGAATCTTGCTTTATTTGAATAGTTGCCACGATGCCATCATAGAACAGTCATATTCATGAAGCGGGACGCTTGTCCTAGAGCTACCGGGGATTAATTGCTTTGCTGGAGGACACAATGATAATTGCTCATGGCTCAGTTCTCGAAGGGACTGAATCAGCAACCGTCCATCCTTAACTAAAACACTGCAATATTTTATGAATGTTGCTGCTACTCTATCTTATCATTCTATCATATTAACTACAACCCAAATTCCGGAAATGTTGGAACATTTTCCTTTTTTTTTTTTTTTTTTTTTTTTTTTTGTTTTTTTTTTTATTTTTTTATTTTTTTTTTTTTTTTTTTTTTAATAAAATGAAAAATTTTAAATCACATGAGCCAATATTTTATTCACAGTAGAGCATAGCATATGTTTAAACCGATACATTTTACACTTTAATCCACTAGATGAGCACTAGATGACATTTTGAAAAGATTTATGTGGGAGAACATCCAGCAACTAATTAATTTAATTGACATCAGGTCTGTCACATGATTAGCTGTAGAAGGGATGTCTTGGAGAGGAAGAGTCTCTTAGAAGTAAAGATGTGCAGAGGCTCTCCAATCTGTAAAAGAGTGCATCAAAAACAATGTTCCTCAGTGTCAAATTGAAAAGGCTTTCCAAATCGCATCATCCAACATCATCATAAGTTTCAGAGAAACTGGAGAAATCTCCATGTGTAAGGTGTTAGATGGCAATGCATCACTCATCTGCATGATTCTGTCATTGACATTACTAAATGGGCCCAGGAATACTTCCAGAAACCACTGTTGGTAAACACAGATAGCCCTGCTATCTGCAGATGCCAACTAAAGCTCTATCATGCTAAATGGAAGCCAAATGTAAACACGGTCCAGAAGCCCCGTCGTGTCCTGTGAGCCAAGGCTTATAACATGATCTGTTTCAAAATGGAAAAGTGTCCTATGGACATTCTTGTTGGAAGTCGTGGATGCAGTGTTGTCCAGACTGAATTGGATGGAGAACTTCCAGTGTGTTATTAGCGTTCAGTTCAAAAGCCAGCATCGTTGATGGTATGGGGGTGCGTAAGTATTCAGTATGTGCAACTTGCATGTTTTAGAAGGCGCTATGAATGTTGAAAGGTATATAAAGGCTTTAGAATAACATAATCTCCCCTCCAGACAAGGTCTATGTCACATACTGCAGCTATTACAACAGCATGGCTTCATAGTTGAAGAGTCCGTGTGCTGAATTGGCCTTCCTCATGTGATTTTAAATTCTTTTAGTTTTTTTTTTTATTGAAATGTAACATTATCTGTCATCCATCCATTGAACTGTCTACTGTTCTGTCTGTCGTTGTTTATCTATCATTCTGTCTGTCGTTCTGTCTGTTGTTCTATATAGCTATTGATCTATGGTTCTATAATTGTGCTCTTGAGATTAGTAGATCAGAGCTGCAGCAGATCGAAAGCTCATGACTTTGTCCCATATAGAAGGATAGGTAACAGTCTAATAAAAGCCTTTTAAGTGTTTCTTCATTCTTCGGTGCACACAGATTCGGCCTGCTCAGTGCAAAGGTGGTGGGCCTCCCACAGCCAGCATCTGTCTCTCTGTTCCTCTGTTCCAGAACATTCTCACACCCTTTCTCTCTCTGGTCACACTGCCTGCCTCAGTGTCACCTTTCTCCTCGCCCATGATTCAGGCTCTCAGTCAGTCACTACAAAGTTGTGAGAACGGTGCTTCTGTCACGCTCCAAAACACCCATCTCACCTCAGGAGGAAAAGTCGCTTTTGTTTGTGGATCCATCATTCGGCTCAGCTATGGCCCGAAACGAAATTGACACATTTTTTGAATGCCACCTCTGTCAATCAGGTTCCTCCCCCTTTACCATTTTCACTTACTGAGTTATCTCTCCTTGATAACAAGCCTTTCTTTTTCACCCCCTACCAAAGTCGCCTCAAGGATGTTTTCTAAAGGGGATTTAAAGGCTTGACCTATAAAGTGGAGGCAAGGACAGATTTTCAGGCTCAAGCAGCCTGATCTTCTCAGACATACAGAGAGATGAAGAGAGAAAGAATAAGAGAGAAGCACAGCCTGGAGAATTCACTCTCGTTTTCTCAGATTAGCACTTTGTCCACTTTCCTCTGAGCACCACCAACAAAAGACTCACAGGGCATTGCGTTCCCCCTCAAACCTTCCCCCACCGCTATCATCCATGCCTCATATCTTTAAAGAAGCCGGGTACAGGTTTGGCAAATGTCTCCTCAGTCCCAGAACCACACTGCACTGAACACTCTTGCTTATCTATCTATCTATCTATCTATCTATCTATCTATCTGTCTATCTGTCTATCTGTCTGTCTGTCTGTCTGTCTGTCTGTCTGTCTATCTGTCCATCTGTCCATCTGTCCATCTGTCCATCTGTCCATCTGTCCATCTGTCCATCTGTCCATCCGTCCATCCGTCCATCCGTCCATCCGTCCATCCGTCCATCCGTCCATCCGTCCATCCGTCTGTCTGTCTGTCTGTCTGTCTGTCTATCTATCTGTCTATCTATCTGTTGTTATATTAACTATTGTTTTATTGCTCTATCGTTCATTCTATCAAACAATCTGTCGCTCCACTTATCTATTGTTCCATTGTTTTATCAATCTGTCTATTGCTCTATTGTTGTATATTGCCCTGTATCTTTAAAAGCTTTAAAATAATTTTTGTATGCACAAATTAATTTCTTTGAGTTAGTTTAATTCAAATTGTAACCATGCACCCAGTTTGCTACTCCGTTTAATTCAAACTTTGCGAATGTTTTAAATTAAATTTTGTCAACAGTTATTAGGTTGATGTTGATTCAAAACTACAGCAAATTAGATCATATGCTGCTTAATGGTTCATGAGGCCAAAAGTCTAGGACAGGGGTCACCAAGTTCAGTCCTGGAGGGCCGGTGTCCTGCAGATTTTAGCTTCAACTCTAATCAATCACACCTGAAGCAGCTAATCGAGCTCTTACTAGGTATACTTGAAACTTCAAGGCAGGTGTTGAGGCAAGTTGGAGCTAAACTCTCCAGGACACCGGCCCTCCAGGACTGAACTTGACCCCTGGTCAAGGAAAAGGTCCCAGAATCATTTTATTAAAGAAGTGAGTATAGTACATAGCCACCTAGAATTTTCAGTGCACTGAAAACCTTAGTTTCACTTACTTTTAACTCAAAGTGACTTGGATTTTACATAACTGCTTAGGTTTCCAATGAAAATAATTTCTAAAGAAGCTAAAGCTTCAATGTTTGTGTGATGACAGGCAACACGGACAGGAGCAGAGATTGTGAGTGCTGTCATATGATAGCATCATGGTGTTCTTTGCTGTAAAGATGATAGTCTAACATGCCCACTAGCTTCCCGCTGGTATTTATGAGTAGGCTACCACATATTGTTTATACAATAAATGTTTGATTTCATATATGAATCATTTTCAACCCACTCTGGATAGGGATGTCAGGGTTCGCAAACTTTTGTAAAGCATTGTTTGATTTCAGCTACCACACACTGAGTCATTGCGTGTTTGCTGCCAAAACAACAGCAATTTAATGAAAATATGATTCATTTAAATGGTTTTAATATGTGCAATTACAGATCAGCTATCAGAGCATTGAATCATCAGACCCCGGGATCAACGTTCCAGGCCCGAGGCGCACCGTATCCAAACTGAGGAACGAGACTTACCATATGTTCTCCAACCTGCATCCTGGCACCACCTACCTGATCTCTGTTCGGGCGCGCACCGCCAAAGGCTTCGGCCAAACAGCTCTGACTGAGATCACCACCAACATCTCTGGTGAGAAGTGTGTAATGTTGTTTTACAGGGCTTTTAGATGTGAGGCTATGGTTTAAAAAAAAAAAAAAAAACTTTACATGTGCATACTGTAATCACAGATATGCACATTAGTACAAACTGAATAAAATGAGTTAATTTTATCGCTTATGTTCTCTTCTCCTTCTCTGATGTGTCAACACTGATCTACACATCTGTTCATCTGCTGTGAACAAGCAATAAGCACTGTCAGACTCCAAACAGGTGCTGTAATTTCATGTAAGGAGTTTTCATTAGAAAAAAGTTGCTTTTGTTTTACAGTAAAGGAACCAAACTCGTACTTCTGCAGCGGTGCGAAATATACGTGCGTGTGTGTGAGTGGTACCGTGCACCTTCAGATGCACAGGTGAGATCTATAAACTGTTGATTGAAAAGCCTCAGATCATTTGGGAGATGTCTGAGGTACAGAAATGCACGTTGGCGGTTCAATAGTCAGGAACAAAGTGAAACAAAAACTGATTTCACAGAAAAGGAAAAATGCGAAACTCCGGAGTTTCCGGTTCATCATGCTGCGCTTCAGGTGCGCTATTGATCTCTGAAGCGTGTGTGTGTGTGAGTGAGCCCATATCGCCGCTTAAGAGCCATTATGTATTCCCGAGCGAATCTGAGGAAGTGGTAGTGAAACTGAATCACAGCAGATGCTCAGAACCCAACAGGCCCTTCAAGAACATTACACGTTTCCCCTCGCCTCAAAGAGAACTGACATCACTGTCATCCTCACCATTCGAAAACCAGCCCGCCTTACAAAACAGCACCATATGCTGCTGTCAACCAGACGCAGCTGATGCTAAATCAGGATTCCTCAAGACTGGACTGATGCAGAGAGATGCGCGTCAAAGCCAGCGCTTTCTCCGATGGTAACGATGGAGAACTTCTGTTTTTTGACTGCAACGGCGTGACGGCGATGCAAAATCCAATAAGAGGATTTAGGGCGGTGGTAGACAAGGCCCATTAATCTGCAAATATTTGGTTGTTTTGAGATTATTGGCTTTGGCCTGATAACCCTGTCTACTTGGCTGATTAACAGTCAGGAAAGTTTCTCCATGTATCAGCTCAAAATCTGCCAAAAGCATTTTTAATGGATAAATCTGATACATTTCCCATTTTGTTTTAGTGAAATTTAGTGTTTTTTTTATTTTTTATTTTATTTATTTCAGCAATTTTTGTCAGATTCTTATCTTTAGAAATTAAGTCATTATGTAATAATAATAAAAACAATAATTTTGAATTAACATTTATTGTTTCTGATTCCAAATTTGGGATTCAAAATCAAACTTAACATACATATTTAGCTGCATAATATAATCATTAGAATTTACACACATTGTGGTGTTAATGCAGTTTGAGAAACTGCTTTCAGTGTTTTTAATTACTTTTTATTTTCGCTTAAAATTGTTATGAAATTGTTAATTATACATGATCTGCATAATATATATATTTCTGGTTGAAGATCAAAAATAGTCAATAATCAAATAATCAGTAATCAAAAATAGAACTTTATTTTAGTAGTCCACTTCAGAAATGCTACTAACTATAAGCAACTCTGTAAGTACAGTCAACTAATTAACTAATTCTCATTCATTTGCACTACATGTCTACTAACTAGTTGTCAGAATGTCAGGGTAGGTTTATGCTTAGTAGAATCAATATAAACTTGCAACGTTTCTTATAGTTAGTATGCTGTATGGTGTGGACCCATCAAAATTCAAGTATAAGAACATTTTAAGCAGTCTGCTAATACTAATGACTGCTAGTAAGTTACTTGCTGTCGAAATAGTGTTACCAGAAATAATACAAAAATCATACAGGAGGAGGGCACATAGACAGAGAGATGCAATTCACTTCACCTAACCTCAGGGAAAGATGTTGCAGCAGATGCTTTGGAGTTGTTACAATATATCAGTAGTGGCTGTTAGATGCACATGTATGACCTGTTGTATTCTTGCTTGTCTGTGCATACTTTATATGAATATGCCCTCAGGTCCTCTCATATCTCTCGGTTGCATCATGTGTATGTTTATGTGTTGTTTATTTTCTCTGCAAGCACTCAACGCCATCCAAGGCTTTATTTTTTACTGAAGTCCACTCAAGTAGCTGTAGTTTTTGCCAAATACCATAATCATTGATTTCTGGCAGATTGTTTGCCTTAGCTCGTCAGCTTTAATTGACTGCTGTTATTAAGGAAAGCGTTATTGCTCAACACGACCATCTCAGGGGAAGGATGCAGTCCAGACTCGGATCCTTCTAAATGAGTTTCCCCTCTGTTTGTCCCACATGCACAGCTTTTAATTACACCCCGAGTTCAAGACACGCAAAGGGACAAGTTTGGAGAAGAAAGAAGAGTTTATATGAAGTGTTGGTTGTTGTCATGAATAAGGGCGGTCTTATTTCAGACAACAATGTAGGCGTTGTTCGTGAGGTTCATCTAATTAAAATGTGTAGCTGGTTATATTGGCTTTTAATAATTAGCGTAAACTTAATTTTGCCTCACGTTTTTGAAATGAAAAAGTTAAGGGACACGGTGGATTTGGATCCCAAACGGTTTCTTTTTAATTGCTGAACTCTCGTACGTTTTTTTTCTTTTTTCCCTCTGCCCATCACTCTTACTGAGGGTGTTTTGAAGAAGTTTACTTTTAGTTTTATATCTTTCTCGCACTTTCTGTCCCTTTTTGAAGCACCTACGTTCGATTATGGAGACATGCCATCCCCTCTGAGTGAGACGGAAAGCACCATCACAGTCCTGCTGCGTCCAGCACAAGGCCGAGGAGCTCCGGTCAGGTCAGAGTGCCAGTATTTTCTCTAAAGGAATGTTCCAGATTGAAAACAATTTATTAAACATTTCTGATAAAGTTTTTTGTGTAAAACCTCTTAACACATAATATATAAAAAATATATGAAATACTTAAGATTTACTAATAGATTGCACCAACATAAACCGTCTTTAGGACATTAAAATAGCAGGCTACTGTCAGGATTTACTACAGACGTAAAGGAAAGGACGTGACATGTGGCCAGGTATGGTTTCCCATACAAGTAATTTGTGCTCTGCATTTAACCCATCCAAGTGAACACACACAGCAGTGAGAAGTGATCAACCACGCACACACACACCGTGAACACACACCCGGAGCAGTGGGCAGCCATTGCTGCGTCGCCCGGGGAGCAGATGGGGAAACGGTGCCTTGCTCAAGGGTCTCACCTCAGTCGTGGTATCGAAGGTGGAGACAGCGCTGGTTATTCACAATCCCTGCTGGACCTGGGAATCGAACCTGCGACCTTTGGGTTACAAACCCAACTCCCTGCCCATTAGGCCACATTTGTATGCGTTTTTACTTTCAGACAGCAAAATTAATTGGAGGGGAGTATTAAAATTCGCAATGCAATTCAATATTTGCTCTCAAATTACTGGTATTTGCGCCGTAATTTACACTCCAAAAAAAGCATGTCTTAAAGCAGCCGGGAATTTACACTGCTCATTGTAGAGTGAACAAGTACAGTAGCTATGGAAATGATCTTGCTGTGTCAGTGTAAATCACACCCAGCATTTTCCCCTAATGGCAGCACTTTTATAGAACTGAGCTCTATTGCTAATTTATATGTTTATTAAATCTGGCTCTTAAAATTGTTTAAAAATAAAAAAAAATTAAAGGGCTACTCCACCCCAAAATGACAATTGTGTCATTAATCACTTAAACCCTTAAGAGCTTTGTTCATCTTCGAAACACAATTGGAGGATATTTAGGATACAAACCAGGAGGTGTTTAACACTTTCACGGCCCAGAAAATATGAAAGACATCATCAAAATAGTCCATCTGCCATCACTGTTTTGTGTCAGCCACACCATATGGATACATTTTTTTCATCCAAAATATCTTAAAATTGTGTTCTGAAGATGAATGAAGCTTTTATGGGTTTGGGGAATTGATTAATGACAAAATTTCCTTTTTTGGGATGGAGTAATCATTTAAATTAATAAGCTACATAGACAATAAAAAAAAAAAAACGATACAAAAATATACAGCAAAGCTAATAAAACAAACTAAAATTCAAATGAAAACAATATTAAAAAATATTAATCAAAATAAAACTACATTAGTATCTTAACGCTACTAAAATAACACTCATATTCATTTGATGTTTTGCATGTTGTACTTTAATATATTTTCATATATTGCCAATTGAGCTTAACTTGTTTCAAACCTGGAATATTCCTAGTAGGTAATTACTATTATTACTATTAAGGTTAAAAAACATTTATTTGTGTATGTATACACAGCACATATCAAGTGATTGTGGAGGAGGAAGCTGGTAGGAAGGTGAAGAGAGAACTGGGAGTTCAGGACTGCTTCCCCATTCCAACATCTCACGGTGAGGCTCAGGCCCGTGGAGCTCCACACTACTATACAGCTGAACTTCCCCCGAGCAGCCTGCCAGAGGCTACACCCTTTACTGTGGGGGACAACCACACATACAATGGCTACTGGAACAGCCCACTGGACCCCAGGAAGAACTATCTCATCTACTTCCAGGCCATGAGCAACTTTAGAGGCGTAAGTGTCAGAAACTAGCACTGTTTCTCATTCCGATTTAAGTATACTTCAATTTTACAAGCATGCTAAGAAATGCGTACATTTCGAAATGTGCACAATATACACTTACCAAATGCACACTGTCTGTTTTTTCTAACCACACATAATGTATAATATAAAATTTTTATTAAATGTAAATTTGGTTGATTTTATACAAGGATATGAAATGTTATTTCTACATGCTCCTATAGATTATTTGCAGTCTGCACAGCAGGAGATAAAGTGCAAAACCAAGGACCTTGTCTAAATAGGGAAAAGCACCTGGAGCTACAGTAGTAAATTTGCAATTAGCTGGATGTACAAAAACATTATATCATTGCTCATCCTTTCGGGATGTGGTTTTTCTGCTTTTCTCCTACTGTTCAAACCCATAAGATAGTGTGTGTCACAGTCTCAGTATGAAATTAATAATAGAGTATAAGCACACAGCAAGCTTTGGGTGTCCAGGCCTTATTCAAATGGGAAAAACAGCCCCTGTGCTCCCCGCCCATGCCTAGATAAGAGGATAAACAACAAGGAATACCGTCTCGCTGGCATAAACCATTTCACAGGGATAATTGGGCACAGGTGCAGCTGATCAAAAATAGATCAGCTGGCAGTTTATGTTGTTAGAAATGGCTGGGTCTGGGAGACAGAATGAGCTCGACAGCAGTAGCAAGACCGAGCCTGGAAAACAGCCGGGGAAATGGGAATCTCTCGCTGTTCAAAAATTGATCCGGAAAGGTGCCAAATAAGTTCCTAAATAGGTAAAAAGCATTTGTCAGAAGCAAAATATAGACCTTGATTAATAAAGCATTTCATTAAAACAGATTGGCACTTTACGAATGGTTGAAAATAGTTTTATTGTGCCTACCAGCAGTTTGTAAAGGGCCGCGACCCACTGGGAGATGATGACGCTGTCCAGGTTCATTGTGTACAGTGCCATGCAATTTTTATTTTCTTCCTCATTTTGTCATGTTGCATCCTTATGCTAAACTGTTTTAAATTACTGTTTCCGCCCCCGCATAAAAATGAAAAAAAAAATTAATTGCTGCATTTTATCTCTCAATTCTGACTTTGAGTCAATTCTGACCCAGAATTGTGACTTTATGTCTTGTAAACCTCAGTTTAAATTTCACAATTCTGACTTTTGCATGACTCTGTACTCCTAGATAACCCCATTGAAGCATTTTGTTGTATAAACATCCAATAATACATTTTTAAATTTCTATATATAAACTTATGTACTGGTGCCAAAACAATGAAACATATATATATATATATATATATAAAGGTTTCCACTAAATGCAGCTAATGAAAATAGCAAAAAACTGATGATTTATTTGCAGTATGGTTAATTTCACTAAAAACTATTTGCAAATCTATGAATAATTAGCTTGAATCTGTGAAAAAATGGCTGAACGTAAACAAACCGCATCTACACAAATCGGTTCACTATTTGGAAAACTGTGGTTAAGTTGCTTGACTTGTTTTAGTTATACCAAGTTCAGACTGCACGATTTTAGCCCTGATTTTGACTCGTTGACAGGTTTTGAGAAATTGCTGACAAATGCCCGAAATCACAGGCAAATCTGTGCTTGTTCACGTGAGTGACAATCACGCAGTGTGAACTATCAAAGACACGATTTGAGAAATTAGCTGACGTGTCCCCGACACCCGTGAGATATTTGGCATGCTAAATATCTGGACCTGTCGGCGATTCAAAATCATGCCATGTGAAATGTGCTCTGACTGAAAATAAGATTACCTACAGCCAATGAGAGAGCAACATCCAGGGCAGCGGGATGTTGGGGGAGGAGTTACGAAGGTATAGAAGGT
>JAUMHG010000060.1:14371409-14384392 GCA_032359395.1 Enteromius anoplus | reverse complement strand
AACTACTAAATGCTTTACAACTAACTGACTTAATCATGAATTACAGCAGAAACATGTGTTAATAAAGCATTTATTAAGTGTATATTCATATTAATTTAATTGACATCATATATAAATATATTTAATATATGTAAACATAACACTTTTTTCTTCAATATATACATGCATGTGTGTATTTATAAAAAATACCCATGTAAACAACAACTTTTATTTTGGTTTATTTAAGTTTAAAGGCACTAATATACACTGTACCACACACACACACACACACACACACACGTCAAATTCTATTTATTAGTGATTTATTGATATTCATCATGACTATAAATCAGTATTTTTTAAGTTAAATATTCATACTGTAATTCATTTCAGCATAAAGGCACTAACATGTATTCTTCCATGATGTTTACATTTTTAAACCAAAATTATTTTGTACACATTACAGTAGCACAATTGATTTGGGATTGATTTCATTTCCTAGGGAAAAGGACATTAATTCTTATTTCCCCCCTCTCTCTTTCTTGCATTCCTCCTTTCTTCTGCTCTGAACCAAGCAGAAGCTTTCTAATAAGTTCCTTTCCCATGCCTCCCTGGGCCTGTTATATTTATAGTGCTCATAATTCATTTACTTAGCTTGAGTTTGCTGACAGATCCCCTTTTGCAGTGCCTGCCATGACCGTTCCCACAAATTTGATTAAATAGAGCAGGGAAGCTTAAAGCTTTGTGTCTGCGTCTGTCTGATCAAAGCCCACTGGCTGTCTCTCGCCTGTCATTCGGGGTCAGTCTTTTCTCACACGCATGGTGAGCTATGACTTCTTACGGAGTGACATCTAGGACCGGCTCTGTGCTTGGAGAAAACAGGCAGTGTTTGCTTTATCCCTGCGATATTCTCTCATGGGGAGAGTGTGTATTGGGAGCCATGGCACACTTGCATCTCAATGATGGCTGCTGGAGCAGATAAAGATGAGTTTCTCGTAAAGCCTGGATTGGCCTACATGACATTTTTAAGTGTGTGGATGTTTGGGGGGGGCTAAAATATCCATGCTTGTCCCTCTTACCTCTCTTGAAACATCAGTGCAGGTCTGTCTCTACCTTTAGACTCTAGTTTCTCTTCCTATCACCCTCGCTTTCCCTTGTGTATGTTTTCCGAGATGATATAGGGTTATGAAAGGCTTTAGGAGCCAAGGCAGTTCGGAATGGATTTTCAATTAAAAAAAGCAATTCAGCTGCAGTTTGAGCAGAGGCCTCTCACTCCTTTTCCGGATGGGAAGATTTACATAATTGTTCCATAATGCCCGAATTAGCATCTGTAAATCTTAATTTGATAATGCATCTTCTTGTCGAGGTGGCAGGCCGGAATTGGATTATGGGCTTGGATCTCATTAGCACTATTTGACAAAGGTCGTTTTCATAACACCAGTATGTCATCGACTGCGATTTCGAACAAATTAATTCCTTTTTATAATTCTCTCCTGGCTGGAAGTCATCCCCCCTGCCTCTTTTGTCCTCCGCTGCCATTTTCTGTACATTAAAGGCTTATATCTTATCGCCGCACTCCGAAAAGTACCTACATACACAAGTGAGACGCGTGCTGTTTTTAAATGTATTTTTACTCTTTCACTGGCATTCATGCTGTTGTTGAATCAGCAAAAGTCAGTGTGAACCCATTTGACTTCTCATCAGGTATCAGACTGTCTTATTTCTGCTGTTTGACTGTTTCCCACAGCGTGACACTACATCTCTGTTCTCTTTTCTCACAGGAAACAAGGATAAACTGCATCCGCATCGCCCGTAAAGGTGAGTTATTCAGTGCTGATGCTACAAAACTTGCTCATTGTAGAATGACTATGCAGTTTTGTGTGAAAATGTTTTTTGAAAGACCATTATGCAGGGTCGAAATCCACATACTGAGGACTTGACTATAAATGTTTCTTAACGGGCATGAAACTCTATTTTATATTAAAAAAGAAGTTTTGACTAAGAGTTATTACATATTTTTGTCTTTTTGACATTTGGATCTCTTTCTATGTAAGATTCACTAAAATTTACACCTTGACATTGTGATGTATGACCCTTTTAACATGAAGCGTATGTAAACAGTTTAGACAATTTAACGTATGATAGAGTGGCCACAAATAGTAAAACATAAAAATTGCAATGGATTGAACGGGTGATGTTATTTTGACTGCAAAAGTGTAGGTTTTTCAGCTTATTTGCTATTTACTTATTCACAATGTACATGCCTGAGGGCCACAGCTTTTCCAAGATGTCATCAGCATTCTAGCTCCAGATCCCACAGGAACTAACAGTTTGCTGCAGGCGGATGGTGCGTCAGTGTCGATTTTAGCATCTGAGACATCAAAAGGGGTGGAGATAGACCACTTGAATGGGAGAAATTGTAACGCTAAATATGGCATCTGTAGTTCTGCTTTAGAGTCGGTTGCTTTTATTGATACAACTATTGCAGCAGCTGTAGGAAGCCCTGCCTTAGGAAAGCAAAGCGCGGTTACCTGCTTGAATGTGTATTTTCATTAGCAGGACTAGCCTGAGGGTTGTTTGATTTCATTGTTTGAACTACATTGATTAAGTCATTGTTGTCAGATTTTATCCCTGATTTGAAGTGTGTTATTAAAATGTCATGAGATTTGGATCAAGTTCTCACAGGAGCAGAATATGCCTGTCATTCTTTGATGGGTCCTTGCATTGTTTTGTGTTTTAGGAATTAAGAAATTTTCAATGAATTTAACAAATGTAGCCTTTTCTGTTGGTCTATGATTTTTTTTTTCTTACAATGTCTAACCAGGCTCACACACATTTTCATCATCACAATTACATTTTCAGGACTCGCTCATTTTCTGGAAACCCATGGTGTGTGTGAACAGAAATCGGATTGGACAATTATGACGCTTTTCCACTGCATAGTACGGGACGGTTCAGTACAGCTCACTTTTGGGGGGTTTTCCACTGATAACAGTACCTGATCCTTTTTTTAGTACCACCTCAGCCGAGGTTCCAAATGAGCCGAAGCATTACCAAAACGTGACGTGTAAATTCTGCTGGTCACTGATTGGCCGGAGAAAATCGTCATTACTGATTCACTGAACTTGCGACACGAGACACAACAGACCTGCTAGATTTAAATCAGCACAGCCAGCGAAGGATCGGACACAACTGTTTTGTTTGAAGAAATGCACCTTTTTGTATCAATCAAAAATGGCTGTTTCGTGGTCTATTGAGGAAGTACAGACGTTCCTCTCTTTGATAGCCGAGGAGCTAAGAATGAAGAACACCATTCCGTCTATATGCTCCATTGTTTGTTTGTTTGTGGCACGTTTAAGATGTCACGGCAGTAGAGGCGGCGCAACTATAAAGACACGTGAATAATCCCGCCCACTCTAAAGCGGTACTAAACTGCATGGAAACGCAAACCGAGCCGAACTGAGCCGTGCCGAACCGAGTCATACCACGCAGTGGAAAAGTGCCATAATTCTACAATTCGCTCAATACAAGAGAGCCACTCCAAGTTTTACATAAGTGTCTATTAAACGTTTCAGGTTTCTTCTACGATTTTGGATACGAGCAGCATGTCATCTGAAGGTTTTCTTCCATCGGTTTGATCCACTGTCTGCTATAAAAAGCTTCTGGAGGCTAGCTGAAATGAAATGGATAAACTCACAATTGGACTTTTGTCAGTTGTACAGTGAGAAGGCTTTAAAATTGAGTTTATTTTGCCATCTTTGATATTGTTAGAGGTGATGGTCTCAAATAAAATACAGGCTTTACTTTTGCTGCATGCCTTGTTCCAGAAAATATGCTGGTTAGGTATATGTTGAAGTATGGTACTGTAGCTGGTTTGAGCTGGTTTCAGCTGGTTCTGATGTAAACCAGCTCATGATCAACTAAAGACCAGCTTAAACCAGCTACAATTGCTCAAAACACATCTAACAAGCAGTCTTCAAGCTCTTACTATAACCGACTATGTGAACAGGACATTTTGAGACCTACTCCGTTCAGTGAATTCAGCAATCCCAAACACTGTCAGTGTGAATGTAGCCTCAGAGATTTCAGCCTTTCAACATTCGAGACACTGCTAGGGCAGGTTTTGATATCAAAGTAGTTCCCCTCTTCCAGGTCAGTAGTCCAGCTCTGTGGCCATTGCTCAAACCTCTCAGAGCTGTACCACTAAGAAACACTTCATAATGGTTCACTAGCTAATATTACTCTTACACACAAGTTGCGAGTATCAGAATTCCCTAAAGGGCAAAGCAGCTTTGGGATGTGTATTGGTTTACAGTGAAATTTAGTGTCTAGACACACCAAATTTTTCCCTTCTATGTCCCCCTACCCCTCCCCTTTCTGTTCGGGAGACAAGGGCACTAACGGAGAACAGGTCACTCTTTCATCATGTTTGTTTTGGTTGCTTGCGGTAGGGGAGTGGGCTATATCAAAGCAGATTTGTCTGGGGTGGGCAGTCTCGGAGCAGACATGCCGCAACACGCAAACAGAGAGAGAGAGATCAGTTTTCGGGTCCCTGTCCAGTCAGGAGAAAGACCTTCACATCAAACACCTCTGATGGAGTCACCTGTGCTTGTCAATACATGCTACCACCTGTCAGGCTCCTCAGAGAAAGATGAAAAGGTTCACGAGGCATAGATTTCTGTCAAGGCAACAAGAAAGAACCACACTCCATTCTATTGAACGCCAATAGGGATCAGTGTGGGCAGGACAGTATTGTAGCCGCTAGTGAGCACAGCCTCCCAGTTAAATCGATCTGCTTTTTTTTTTGAGACTGAGTAATGAGGGTGACGACTAGCCTTCCGAGCGTGAAGCCAAGAGGCGCAGTGGACATTTTGGGCCAGTTTTGTTGTCCCATCTGCTCAGATAGACTCACATTTGGGATGTGGGTTCACACGCCAACATATTGATGAACAGGATGGTGCTCTCTCGACTTCCTCAACAGGAAAGAACGATTAAACAAATTGACAAACAGAGTGCTAACAAACAAGGACAAGAAAATGTTTCACTACAATTACCTCTTGTATCTCTCATAAAGGGTTTATAAGATAAGAAGAAATCCAGCTTGTCAAGAAAATTCAGAATTGAGGTCGCTGCTTTTGATTGGCCACAAAATTGTCCTATGAATCAACCATCAAGGTCCAGGAGAAAATTGACACCCTGGTGTTCTTAAAATGCCAATGAATTACATATTCTTACAAAAATAAGCTGCCAAGATTCCCATTTCAGTGCACAGGTGACAGTTTAATTAACAGTCCCTAGGAAATCTTCGCAGAACAATAGACTTTCGTTGTAACTTCAAGTGCTAATTTCCACTTTTGGTGCACTCAGCAGGTGCTCGCATTAATCTTGAAACAAATTTCATGCCTGTGTTGGGCTTAATTGATATTCTGAAAGGAAACTCAGCACGACGATAAAAATCTGATCAGGTTTGCATCAAACTTTAATGGATGTTTTCCCATCTATATTTCATGCGATGAATACATTTAATACCTCATTAAGAGCTCGTGATGTTGCTGTTATTGTGGAGATTATGCATGGACTTGCATATCTTATGTTTAGAATATTGAACGGTACGGTTACGGTAGAACTATTATGTTGGCACAATATCCTGCATCAGTATTTGTTTTGTTTAACAGTAAAAAAACAGCATCCTTAAAACAAGATCATTTCACATGAGAAGCAATGCGTTTCATATTTTATATTGTTACATTGGCAGGTCTTTTAAAAATAAATCTTCAAATTGACTGAGATCTACTTAATAAATTATGAATAAATAAGAAGTCAAAGTGAATAAAAAGTATAAAAAAAAATCAAATGTGAAATTGTCTTTAAGGATTCTGAAATATTTAGCTTGACACAGTAAATAGGGGAAAAAAACTTACCCTAAAATCTTATTAATTTAATCTTAAATTGAAAAAAAAAATGTTTTATGCATTCATTGATTTTCTGCTTTATTCATTTCAATTTTATGCAGTCTCACCATCTCAGGAAATGAGGTTTGTTTTTTAGAGCATTTAAATGTAGACATAGTAAATCTAGATCAGATCCCTTCACTGTTGACATCTAAAAAATTATGTATATTTAATATTGTTATCAGCCTGATACAGACACAGTCTATATTGATGCCTTAGATGCAAATCTGTGCCTGTGAAGACGTGCACCAAAAGCACTATACTGTATAAAAGAAGATGGTTTCTTCTAAGATAATTCACGGCTTGGCTCTTTTTAAAAGATTCCTGTGGGAGTCTGACTTCTCTAGTCTAGTGTAATGTGGGATCTGAGGCTTTTAAGATTAAAAATGCTTTTCAGTTATAAAAGTAGTAGCCTATTATTAGTCTTATATTCCTTATATATTCAATAGTGTTGTTAGAGAAACAGTCTGGAGTTTAAGGTATGCACTGAAAATGTTAAATGAATCTTTCTTTTGAGTTTTTTTGGGAATTTTTCTTTCTTAAATTGGACTGATCCGGTTCTTTCCAACAAGCTTTTGAGCAAGATGTGGACTACTTTTAAGATACTTTAATGCTGCCTTTGCATAGTTTTTACATCTTCAACATCTCTGTTCATTGTAATTCCAAGATGCACAATTTCTCCTTTTGTTTTCTTCTGAAGAATTCAACTTAAGCATTCTTGGAACCACATGAGAGTGAGTACATAATGCCATAGTGCTCATTCTTGATTATCATATGCATACAAACCAATGCCTTATTATTGAATCTTTTCAGTTTTCAGACGCATTTCTTCACCATTCTTAGTGAGCCATTGTTGCAAACACAGGGAAGTTTGGAAACTGCCTTTGGCTGTTGAGAGAGCAGAGAGCGCCATGGCAAATTCTTTTTCTTGCTGCCCCACATCTCTCCACATGCTTATGACTTATTTTTAGCCTTGGCCTTGCATGGAACCCTAAAGCAGACCTTTTTCCTCAGGCCTTAGCTTACTCTCTTTTTCACGGGGACCTGTAACTTTCAGGCCATTGATGATCTCTAGTCCCTCATGAACAAAGATGACTTCCGTTGTGGATTTGACTAAGTAGACATGGCCTCATTGGCAAGTAACCATTTATTGCCATTTGCTGATTTATTGAAGCCGTATCACTGTTTGTTTGCATGATATCATAAGGATTTCTTTTTCTAAATTGCTTGCTCACCTGATTGCCTTTGCCAAATCAATCAACAATGTAACAGCTGAATGTCAGCCTCAACGAAAATATCTGGTGAATTGGATGTGTCATGGACCATTTGTTTATAAATTATGCTTTGCTTCTTAATGTTCCCGGGGAAACCGCTATTTTTATTACTACGAAAGCTTGAAGATTGAAATGGGTGGGCAATATTCTAGTGATTCAGAGTTGACTCTTACTTTTCAGAGACAATATCTTTACGCAATGCACTTTCAGATTTAGAACTTTGCAGGATGTTTCATTCCCTTAGAGATTTGTTACACATTGCATTGAAGGTTTTTTTTTTTTAAATGTATGTATGATGTATGTTTGTGTAGAGCATTATACTTAAGATTTATTTGAATTACTTAACATATTATTGGATATGCAATGCTGAAGTTAATATTCAAATATATTACAATTTATGTGTTTTTGATATTAAGACAACATGTTAAAAAGGTTTATATATATATATATATATATAAATTTCTATCATATATAAATACAGTATCTTGCTAATATTTAATCTTTAATTATTTTAGTGTGATTAGGATTTTGCTGCCCAACCCCTCTCACTGATTTTTGAGAAGAGCAGAACATACAGATTTCTACTGGTGTTCACGCATCAGCTCGAACAAACCCCACACAAAAACATGCAAAACCTCGTACAAGCATGAGTGTGTTTGAAGAGTATAAATAGCCCAGCTGCTGCGTGTCCAGGTCAGGGCAATTTGCCTCAGGCGCTGCTGCATATGCACACTTTCTCTTTACTCTCTCTTGGATCACACAGACTCATTTTGTGGTGTGACAGAGAGTCATGCTATCCCCAGGAGCCTCAGATTGTGAAATGACCCCTGCCCACTCGCTGTCAGTGAAGACAGGTGCCGGGGATAAATAGCTGACCTGGTGCAGTTGGCACTCGCACCACAGAGGAGGCGTGCAATCTTCGTGGTACAGTAGAGAAACGGCTCATGTTGAACGATTGAAGGAGCCCTCAGGATTGCCAGATCTTTCATCTCTTTCACAATTGACTCAGGACTATGTCGTAGATGCTTTAGTCACTTGCTTTGTGTTGTTCCTTCTTCAATTTGAATGTCTGCTTATTTCTGGTAAACCTGCTGAGAAGTTCAGCTTGTGAGAGAATTACTTAGTTGCCAGCTTGTCATTAGCTGTTAGAAGCTGGTTTAAGAGCTTGATCAGCTGAACTCATGTCTGAACTTCATCATCCTGTTGATCGCCACACTAAATATTTTCACCCTGGTTCTGTCTTGTTAGAAATAGAATACAACTTTATTACACCAGTGCCCACACAATGGCATTCTGATTAAGTGTGCACTGCAGTTAAGTTGTATGTTGCTTTAAATGCTTAAGTTCAAAGCTTTAAGTTTGGCTGTCAAAATGTTATTGTTAATCAGCTAGAAAAAAAAAATAAATCCAAAAATATTGTTCCCTTGTTGTTATTGTTATAGCTGTGCTCATAGAACGATAATTACAATTTTAAAGTTATTGTTATAGTTATCATCATTGGTGTTGAGATCATAATTAACATGTTTGTTCATCTGGCATAAACAGTTCTCTTCCACCAGGCTTCATTTGAATCTTTTTCCTTTTCAGTACTTTGGATTTGCGTGTTTGTGTTTGGGTTGCCAGTTCATATGTTAATTCGTGCTGGATTATTGTTTTAAATGTAATTGCTGGTGTTCTCTAATGTTGTGATGTATGTTTGTGTATTCTTCAGCTGCCTGTAAGGACCATCAGCGAGCTCTTGAGGTCACACAGCGCTCCGAGGAGATGGGGCTCATCCTGGGAGTGTGCGCTGGTGGGCTGGTGGTCCTGATACTGCTGCTTGGGGCAATTATCATAATCATTAAAAAAGGGTGAGTATCTCTGGCCAGGATGGAAACGCAAGAGCCAGAGCATGTGGTGCTTTAAAGCATAAATCTACAGTATATATACACGTATATAGACATTTAAGTTACACAATTTAAGGAATGTCTTTGTCATTGCATTAGATTACATAAAAACTGTAAATATATATATATATATTTGAATATATTATATTTTATCTCATGCAGTATCCAATGTGTAACTTAAGTGTCCAAATCTTTTTGGAGCCACTTTATTGTGCTGCAAAACAAAGAACTGCTACAAATTTACACCAACGCTTAAACGTCTGTAGGCCATTTATTCAAAACATTTCTTGTGAAAGCGCTTTTTAAATGAGACTTAATCTGTTCCTGAGAGACCAGGCTATTGTGCGTTCAGCTATGACTAACTTAAACCTACCCATTGTGGTTTATGACTTTGATTATTCGGCTCAGTCAATAGGCACCCAGGTGTTCTCCCCTGTATTCTCACGTGCATTGGTGGAGAGATTGCCAGGGGTTTTCATCTTCTGAGATTATCTGAGTGTGAAATATTTAATTAAAGAGAAATGCAATTCAATTACTCACTTAATTAGGCCCTGCCCGCTGCCGCCCTGAACCAGAAATGAGCCAATAATTGGGATGGAAAAGTGTGCTTTCAGAGATAATTAGCCCACGGTTTTCAAAAGGTCATCAGATCCAGTGGCAAATGAGAGACACAAGCCTCTCGTTCCACAAACGACACCAAATCACTGAAGATGAATCTAAGAAATGGTCATCTCATAGATTCATCTTCAACAACAGAGAAAGACCATTCACCATCTCTTATTCATATGAATTTCTCACATGCATGAATAGTGATTGTTTACTGTCTTAGACTTTCGTCTCCTTGTCTGATGGTTGCTGGTTTTAGGGATGCACAGATATGGCCAATGCAATTAACTGAGAATTAAATGTATGTTATTGTCTATTTATTAATTCATTAAGAAAGTAGTGTTCTTAAATATATTTTATCTCCACCTCAAAAAAAAAAAAAAAACACATTTTGTGCTGGTAACCTAAAGGGTCTGGAGTGATTCTGGATGAAGGAATGGTCTCTTTTCTTTTATCAGGTGTTCTCCAAACTCATCAGGCATTACAGGATAACTAGTATTGGAGAAACAAATTTATTTCATCATGAGTTTTTCTCCCCATTTTCTATTTATTTACTTCAATAATAGATTCGAATTTTATGAATTTTTTGAACGAAAGATCAAAAGGATAAACAATGCAGATTGATTTTCACAGCCACCTTTGCTCAGATTTACCAAGGGTGTCTATATTAGTGGAGGGCACTGTGTATGTGACTCTGCACCACAAAATGAGTTTTATACATCATCTGAAAGCTGAATAAATAAGCTTTCCATTGATGCATAGTTTGTTAAGATAGAATAGATACAACTCTTTCATAGAGATCGATTGGAGGGTGCAAAAAAAAAAAAATCAAAATATTAAGAAAACTGTCTTTAAAGTTGTCCAAATGAAATTCTTAGCAATGCACATTGTTAATCAGGAATGACGTTTTGATATATTTACAGTATGACATTTACAAAACATCTTTACTTAATGTCTTGATTGAATGATTTTTGGCATACAAGAAAAATCAGTTTTTTCCCATACAATGTATTTTTGGCTGTTGCTTCAAACATACCCCAGCATTTTGTGCTCCAGGGTCACATATACTGTAAACCAATGCATCATGCATCCCTTCCTGACCAAACCAAGTTAAGCTGGAGGGGATCCATCTTAAAACCAGTTACCTAAAGCAACCCAGCTTTAGCACCTTTGGCTTCTCTGATCTGGTGCTGTATTTCTCGCTCAAAGATTATTGCCAATTTGTTTGCATTTTAGTTGTCTTTTCCATAATCAGTTACCATAACTTACCTCTTCAGCCTCTCGCTTTCCTTTTCCTACTTCTGGGGAAATCATTTTTTTTTTCTGAGTGCAGCAAACCCTCAGCACAGTTATTTAGCCCGAGAGAAAGTATCACAGGAATGTGCCTACGTCTGCTAGCGATGGGAGTTCTTCCGTCAGAAAAGGAAATAATTATACCGGGCCTTTGTGTAAAGCAGAAAATAAATGGCGTTTACTCCAAGTGCACCCCAAAATGGAGTTGAAGAACGTTTGTAATACAAATGCAGATGGAAGTGTTCTCCAAGCGTTTCATTGGACAATTTAGCGGATATTAAGTTAGATTGCGCCGTCGAATTGCTGTGAAGGCGCGACTGTGGAGAGCGAATATAAAAGTCCCTCTCAGCAGGCCACTTTGTTTAACTCGTTAAAAGCAACAAGATGACGTATTTGATTAGGCCGCCATTTCCCGCTCTGGCTAAGGCTTTGTGCATATCTGCATGTGTCCCATTACTTGCGTGGCAAATGCAAGCTGCTGACGGCTTGCCATTTTTCACTCTAATCAGAGCTCTACCAGTGCTTGCATCTCATGTCCCTTCTTCTTCTTGTTCTCTTTTTTCCCCTTTTCCTCTCTTCCTCTATTTTTTCCTCCCTCTTTCTCTCTCCAGAAGGGATTACTACTCATACTCTTATTATCCGTAAGTGGCTTCTTCTCCATTGCACATCATCATTTCTCATGGCTTTTTTGTGCGCTTTTTTAGAGAGGGGGCGGCAGCGGAGTGATGATCTTCTCTTTCTCTCTCACCAACTCCCCTAACTCGCCTCATCTCTCTCTCGTTTCCTTCACGTTCCATTTCTCTACCTCCCCTTCTTCGCCGCTCGTCCTCTTCTCTCTGTCTCCTCAGTAGGAAGCCGGTGAACATGAATAAGACCCCCATTACGTACAGGCAGGAGAAGAGTAATATGATGGGCTCCATGGAGCGCAGTTTCACTGATCAGAGCACTCTGCAGGAGGACGAGAGGATGGCCTTGTCATTTATGGACACCCATACGTGCAGCACTCGCAGTAAGACGTGACATGACACAACACCAGCACACACACACACACACATGGACTTCGACTTGACTTTAACTGCAGCTTTAAACCTTAATATGTGTGGATTTAATTCTGGGTTGTCCGTTAAACAGAAACTCTATGTAATCTGCTGTATTAGTGAAGCAAAGCGTGAAAAAAATAAATAACCGAGTAGCATGCACTTGTCTTGCTTTGCTTCAACTTATTTATTCCAGTTAAATGAACTTGCACATTGAAACAATGACTACAGAGCTAATACTCCTGACAAATAAGGGGGAGCGACAACTTGCTTATCAACAACAACATGAAAGCAGTGAACAGTAATCCATATAACTAATCCATGACTCATGCCGCATTGCATGATGGTGACTCAATAGGTTTAAAGTTATGAGGGAATGGTTCACCCACGTTTCACGTTTCTGTCATCATTTACTCAACCTCATGTTGTTCCAAACATGGCTGACTTCCTGTCTTCCGTGAGACATAAAAGGAGAATTTTTAAAGAGTATCACTTTAAAGAAACGTGAACGAGGATTGTGGCTGTCAAGCTCCAAAATGACACCAGGAAGTGTGAAAGTATGATAAAGGTCTTCTGAAGCCACATGATGTCTTTGTGTGAGAAACAGACAGACATTTAGTCGTTGTTCTCTGACAGTCTTGACTATGTGAGTTCATGAGTGAGGTAATTATGTCCAGTTTCAGAAAAGAATCTTTTTTTTTTTTTTGAGTCAAATCTTTTGAGTGAAACGGATGATCCAGTTTACAAAACTGATCTAAATGATCCGGTTCTCAGATTCAACTTAGTGAATTAATGTTCCAGTCAGTGAATAACAACATAAATTTAGTCGGTTCCTTAAAAAAATAAATAATAATAATAATATTGACTTTTATGAAGGACTGTGACTTTGCGTTATTTTTACCTGTTTTCCTCATGTATTTCAAAATCAAAAAAAAATTTCAGATATCCGATATGCTG
>JAUMHG010000060.1:14346252-14368060 GCA_032359395.1 Enteromius anoplus | reverse complement strand
GGTTAAATGCAGAGCACAAATTCCTTGTATGGGAAACCATACCTGGCCACATGTCACGTCCTTTCCTTTCCTTTTTTTTTTTTCAGTGATAATAATATAAATCTTTCACAGCTGCACACACAGATTTTCTGATTTATTTAAAGAAGTCAGAATATGCTTGGGCTTTAGTGCTGCTTACAATGTGGTCTATCTGGGAGCTGGCATTGCGTTAGTGGAGGGACCTGTCAGTGCGAACAGATGTCTGGCTGGGAGATCTCCAGCCTCCAGAACTCACCGTCTGCAAGCCTTGTCAAAACAGACCTCTGCATCCAATCCCCAACACACAACCACATTAATGCAAAGATGCATGTTTATGCACAAACACACATTCCAAACCTCTTATCACTTCTCCACAATATGACATCCTCACACAGTTGTCATGCGTTGCTGAAGTCATTCAGGATGGTTTTTGGAACATGGTAGCTTGTTTGTTGCTTATCTACCAGTCCAAACCAGCTTGACCTCAACCTAGTCTTACATAGCCAGACATTTGACATACTGTAAGGTCTGGTCCACATTTCAACTATTTTGATCTAGAACTTAGACTGCATTCTCCGACTGAATTTCTGCTTTTGTCTCGGTAACATAATATAATTTGATCAATTTCAAAAATATGATGACACTCATCTGACAATCAATTGCAGATTTTAGCTTTATAGATGAATAAAGTGCTTTAAAGTCTACTCTCTGAAAACGGGTTTTAGCTCAATTATCCAGTAGAGCACTGTGTTTGGGCGACATTACCAATATGAAATCACTTCAGTAATGCTTGTACTGCGTGTTGCATTTTATTACTATTTACAGACCTGTCTTAAAACATGCTGTTCCATATTAGATTTAAACCTTTTTACAAGAAATTTAAAGCCAATAGAATTAGTAGCCATATCCAAATGGCATCAAAAATACACAACACAATAATACAATACATAAACAAGAGTAGAAAAGAATGAATGAATGATAGATTAATGTAAGGCTTTATTTTGTGTTGCTGTACACCCAAAGCGCTTTTCAAAAGAAAAATAATAATTTGTTCCGTTGCAATTGTGGCCAAATGTTTTTATTTTTCTTCAGAATATTTCTAAACTTACCAATAGTATCCAACTCAGATGGTCACACTTTATTTTAAGTTATACAACTTTTGCTCAATTTAAGAATTAGCTAATAATAAGAGTGTCCTGGTCTGAAATAAAACTTTGAGGCAATTTTTTGTGTTATTTATACTGTATACTTATAAGTATTATTATTTTGAATAGTATTGCTATTTTTATAGTTTCAGATTTCATTATAAGTGTAGTAACTTAATTGTGTGCTTTAAATATTTTAGAAAAGCATGAATATTTCTTTTTAAGAATATTCCTATACTCTACATATATATAGAAACCAATGAGCTTATGACCTTGCATTTATATGGCTGTCAAGAATACACTTGAGATTCCTGCAACACGCCTTCAGAATATCTCTGAAACCCTCCACGTTCCCCAGCTCCACCTGCATAGATCCTCTATGGGTTATTTTTATGCTATTTGTGCAGCAGGAGTATGTCTTAAATACTCGCAGCAGCATATCGCCATATGCTGTGGCAGTAGTACGTTCCTGTACTTGTTTGCTTCAGCAATAACCAACAGCAGCAGCAGATGTATTTCACCAAGACCAGATACATTATCATATCCATCACCATGCTAAAATCTTTTTGTAGTTTCAGTATTTTTAGTTCACTTGTTTCCGTTTTCAAATTTTTAGGTTTGCTTTTTTTCGTATTAGTTTTATTTCAGGTTTAGTTGAACTACTGAAAATGATTTAACCGGTTTATTAACAATAACAAATCGGATGTAAAGTGATGAGTCTGTGTTGTGTCATGAACAATGAGGAATTGTTCATTACGTAACTTTCAAAGCAAACTTGAGCTGTTCTTCACGGACAGGTTCGCATCACTCCCCCATGGATTATAGAGGAGCAGTTATTGAGATGAAAGTAGAGGTCATAGAGCCCTTCAGCATTACCACACAAAGAACACACGACGCTGCTATCTCTATTCCTCCCTCGGTCCCTCCCTGTCTTCCTCCGTGGCTAATTCTCTCTCCTCAGAATGCGGCTTGAGCATCTCCTCTTGGCGCTGCACTCATGTGGACTGTTGACTCTCCTCTATCTGTTGTTGTCCACAGAGCTACGAGACAAAACACTCCTCCACATAATCAGAGCTCTGCCACTAGCCTGCCTCTCAGGAGCTCAGCTTGTGGACTCATTAAACCCCCCCCCCAGTGTGAAACAGATTCAACTCAAAAATCAATACGCACTTTCCTGGACATAGTGACACTGTGCGTGTATGTGTGTGTTTGAGGTCAGTGTCTTTGTGCTCCATAAGCGGAAAAGAAACAGAGTTTGAGAGCACACAAATGTAACGGCAGGGTTTCATAAGCTTTATTTCCCTGCTGACTGCAAGTACAGTCCATTGATCAGTGCTTATTGACAGGATCTTTCGTTTAGATAGAGTGAAAAACAGGGAGTAGAGGTCTGTCCTCCAAGCAAAAACGTGTTTCTGTATTAAACGATAATACATATCCAATGTATATGTTCTTTTGAATATATAAATGGTTTGTTTAAAAGTTGTTTATGCTGTTTTTCCCTTCAAATAAATCAAGTGGCATCTTTTATGTACTTGATATATAATATATAAAGAAGTTCATTAGAATTGGCAGTATCAATGCTTACAGCTAGTAGATCTAGTTTGAAGTGGAAATTTTGCCTCTTTTAACCTTTATATTTCAGTGAATGTTAGATTTGATAGTCAGGGTTTGGGAGCGTCATGAGAATTTAAAACGAGACGGAAGATGCAAATCAATTCAGTTAGAAGTTTTTTGGTCTACTAACTTGATGCTGTGCATGTGATATTGAACATTCCGTTTTACTGTACCTGGCGTCCACTCTGTAATTAAATATTTTTTTCAGTTATAAATGCCGTTGCAAATATTGAAAGAAGCTTTCACATAACAATTTCGTTCACATGACCTCTTTTTTTTGTGTTATATTTATTATATTTATCCTCCTTGAAAGTGGAATTGTATTAAAGTTAGCTTAATTTAATATCACAAAATGCCTGTCTTTGGGTCGCAAAGTAATCCAGAACTTTTTATTTGTCATTTGTCTAAAATGCATTTTAGACAAAAATCTATCAGAATTATGTTGGAAAACTTACAAATATGTTCTGTCTCTCTCTCTCTCTCTCTCTCTCTCCTCATATTCAATTATATTTTTAGAGCTTCTTTGATGGCTGGGATATCAATAAGAAGAAGGATAAAACTAAGGGACGGCACGATACCCTGATGGATTGTGAGTCAACGTTTTGCCTTGTATGGTATAAAAACGATTTCAAAGCAATGCCTTTAGACATTTTATGCGTGTTAAAACTTTCGTTTTTACATTTCTGATAACGTAAAGCTTTGATGTTCTAAAAAGTAAAAGGGGGAAATTCACTTAAAACAAACTACACCACCTGACATTGCTTATTTGCACACACACTCTCTGCTGTTCACTAAAGGAATTTAATAAATGAAGTTACACATTAGTGGGGAAAGAAATTCGCTATAATAAACTTAATTTGTACAGAAAAAGACCTCTTTATTGCATGAAAGTAATGTAACCTTTCATCACAAAGTGTGCTCATGCGGTTGTGTTTTTGTGTTTCAGATGACCGTCACAGAGTGAAACTGCACCCGCTGCTCGGTGATCCCAACTCCGACTATATCAATGCCAATTACATCGATGTAAGTCAGCAGTCACATACTGTCTTCAGCCAGACTCAAAAACATTCACACTGTTTCTGTTATGATGTGGCTCCCCTGGAGTTTATTCGATATATATGTGGACACTATCCCTTTAGCCTTGCCATACTGTATGTGGCGAATCATCATATCGGTTTTGATAGAAAACTTTTCAGACCACTAGCTGTCTTTTTTGTGATGGGTGAAACGTTTGGTTGTTATTCCTTTCCTGGGCATATCTGACCTCCCAAAGGATTTTAGAGCGTGGTCAGATGTAAAGCGTAGCCTACTGACACATTGGCAAAGTGTTTTAGAGTCATTTTGTGTCCAATTTCTCCTTTAATAAAGTGGCAGGTGGGCACAGATGGTCAGCCAACCTTGCCCTCTTTGGTTGGAACGGATCACCTTCCCTTTATAGGACCCTCTCCTCTAATGTGCTTATGTCCACCGCAGTGTCATTTAAAACCTACAGTATATGACCCTCTTCTGTGTAACGGAATGATGATGAGAAGAGTTCTCGTAAACTAGACATTTTAAAATGTTTAAAACAAGATGCTAAATTGTTTATTGGACCTACAGAAAGTGTTTTAATATATATATATATATATATATATATATATAAAGTTAAAGAATAGGCATGGATGAATGCACATACAGTATATACTTTGTTATATCTGTAGTATACAGTATGTAGTATTTTGTCTACATCAACTTGGCCGTAATATGAGTTTATTTTCGAATAGTAATAAATGTTCGTGTTTTCATTATGAACCAAGATACAGGAGCAAAACAGAGCACGGGCCAGTTTAACAAGAATTTCTGTTTTTATTTCATTTTTTTTTTTATTTTGGCCTTGAGTGTAAAAAGCACAAAAAAAGTCAAGAAAAGACCTATAATGAAAGGATGTTTCTTTTTACTGTTTGTGGTAAACTTGGCAATAAGTAGAGGCTATTAGGGAGCATATTAAAGTGAGTGCAGCTCTGTTGTTTAATGTGTTTACTCCTTTTCATTGCTGTCCTTTCCTTTTGAATATCTCTTGAATCAGCCCAATAAAGGAACTTGCAAAGAACTAGCTTACAAAGGAATAAATGGAGTAATTTAAAAGAGAAGTGTGTAATTGTTCAGTATTAAAACACTTTCCTAGTCTGAAAGCCATTTGTTTGTGAAGTGTAAAGCCTAAACCAGCCTGACATAGCAACACTGGCTCAACCAATGAGTGAGTGAGTTTCAGGGCGGGGCTATCAGTTTGTCCAACCAACAGCAGAGCGAAGAAGTGTCCCGCTTTGAGAGAAATAGTTATTTTTTAATTGTTTTTGATGATGCTAGAAGCAGAATAGAAATTACACTCTTCACACTTTAGTTTAATGTGCAAAGATTTGCCCACCTGCGCATCCAAAATATATGCCTCCATTTCAAATGTCTGTCCCCTGGCGTAGAGCTTAGCTGGCTAACACAAGTCTCTCTCTTTCTTTCTTCTTCTAATTCTCTCTCTTTCTGTCTGTGATCTGTTAATCCTCTAGCTCTCTTCAGCCTCTCATTAACTAGAGTCTGTCTTGTCTTTTTCTACCCCCCTTCCCCACCTCTTCGACTCTTGGACCCTGTAGATTCGGATAAACAGGGAAGTAAGTACTTCACTGCTCTTTCTTTTCTTTCTCTCTGCTTCCTTTCCCTCTGTTCCCCCATAGCTCTCGTTTCCTCCCCTTTTTGTGTCATGGCATTGCTCTGTTTGGATTAATTAAACATAAAGAAAAGTGGCTCTGTGTGAGACAGATCTTTTTTATATTCATCCCTAAATGTGAATGCATAAAACTTTCAGCTTCTGTCTCTTAGTTTTCCTGTTTCTTTCAGTTTCAGGTTAAAAAATATATTTTTTTATATATATATTCCACAAAAAAATACAGAGAGGAGAGAGGGGTCAAAGGTCAGGAGGTTTGTTTATTTTGGTAGGATAGTTGCTAAAAAAAATAAAAATAAAAACTGAATGGGTTTACTGGTCTTAGCTGGTGGAAGGTTTTCTCTTATCCTGTCCAAGCTGGTGCTCAGGTACTGTAAGAAACCAGATTAAACCTGCTAAGACCAGCAAAATACCTGAGGCTGGTTTAAGCATGATTTGAAAGTTATTATAAAATGTTATAGTATGCTTTAAGCATAAAATTAACACAAAGAGCTTTTTATGCAGTGTGTTTATAGCATTATTTCACAGTTTTGAGTTGCTAAGTGTTGTAAAGTGTTTTGTGAAGCCTTTTTTATTATTTTTGTTTTGTTTTGTTTTTCCCCCTTTAATGAGCTTCTGTGTCCTGTGAACTTTCCTTCTGTTTTCAAAGCAGCCTTTAAATATATAACTTTAAGCATGATGTACTGTATCATCATCTTGAAATATCGCTGCATTTCGCCTACATTGGAGTAGTTGCAGCTTTGGGCTTGTGATACGATCATCATGGATTTGATGGCAGATAGGGCGACCCATGAACTGAATCATTACTGAGATCCCCTATCTCTATCGTGCCCTTGAGCGTACACGTACCTCACATTTTCTTCAGCGGCATGGTCCCTGTTAGTGAGCTATAAATCCACTTGCACTGCTGCGTAATGTACTATACCTTCATTTATTTATTTATTTTTTTTTTTCAAGCCTATATTGCTGCTCTTTGACCATAGTTGGCTCACTAATTGGAGATATCTATATTTTGGTATAGGGCAGAAACATACTTTATAAATAGGGAAGGTAAAAGGCAAGGTAATAATGACTCTGTCTTACTTTTTTCTTAATACATAAATACAAACTCAGAACTGTAAACAATGCTGAGAAAAAAAATATGAATGAGTCTGAATATAAATATCATTATTTGTGTTAATATTAGGGCCGGGACTTTAACGGGTTAATTTAGATTAATAAATTACATAAAAAAATTTAGACGTGAACGAGCCGAACGCCGAACTATTGCCCTCGCTATAGGGTTCTATCCATTAGGGTTCGGAGTTCGCCGTTCTCCCGGCTCGCTTCCCAGACAGCTCGCCAAATTTGCTTATTATTCATTAAGAGGAAAGCGTGAAGTCTTGAAATGAGTCTTTATATACAGTATGAAAATATATAGCTAGGGAATTATTCACAATAAGATCATCATATGGGTCACTGACATTAAAACATGTTTTAGACTCCTGGTATAGTGATAGAAAATCACACTACTACTGAATCAACAGAACAAAGCTCTTTTTGACCAGTTATCTTTCATTTCTTTTTCCCTCTGCATCCCTTGTATTCTTCAAACCCTGTACACTGATGAACCCTTTCAGTGTGGAACAAACATCCCCCCCAATTTCTTTTTCCATCTACAGTGTATCTGTTTCTATGTTTGTTTGTACAGTGTGCAGGAAATAGCTTGGCCCAATCTAAAATGTAGTGGGCGTCTGCAGTGTTCTAAATGGAGCAGCAAATGCTCAGCAACAATGAAGAACATGTCTCTATTATTCCGCTAACGTCTGTTTAATGAAAACCGATCCACTTTTTGGGAGCATCCCCAGGTAGTTCTTTGAAAAGGCTTAGCTTTGATGAATAAATTGCATGTTTTGAGATGTTCCTAGAGTTTCTTTCTCCCTGTACGTTCCAAACATGAGCTGATGGAGGAATCGTGTAGGGAGCTCATGTCTTCCATGATGAGTTTTATGTTTGGGCAATTGAGTATTACTTTTGTAGCAGGGTGCCTTTTTGTTTGTTTGCTCTTTGTGCCTCAGACTTATTAATAGTGTTGGAGAGTAACAAGCACTATACTAGCTATGCTACTAACTTGACTTCGTTTTTCAATTTGCTTTTACTCTTCTAACCAAAGTAAATATAAATGCGTCATTCAATCATTCAAAGTAGCTAATGCAGTAAGTTATGAAACACGCTTTCTTAAGAATTTCTTAAGTAGTGTTGGGAGGTCAGATTCATTTTAGTGAATCAGTTTGAATGAATCATTTAGGTTTGCTTTGCTTTGAAGTGCGTTCTCAAAGCTGGTGACATCCTAATTTAGAGCCTCATTTTCTGTTCTAGGAAATAAACTTGATGAAGCTACTCGCGGTGTCGAGATCCCATGACCCTTATTTTATCTCAGTAACCCACAGATTATCAAACAGTTCTGCTCACAGTCCAAATTAAATTTGGTTGATTTCAAATAGAACTGGACATCTAGAACTAAAGCCCTAGCATTTGTACTCTAAGAGGAGTGACATGCACACAAGTGATGTTTCTAGGACACAAATGGCTTACACAGCACGTCACCTCTCTTTCTTTCTTTTTAGGGTTACCATCGATCCAACCACTTCATCGCCACTCAGGGTGAGTATCTTTGTCTGGACAAGACTTGTGGATGGATGGATGAGTGTGTGTTTATATGGTTTGTTCTGGCAGTGTCTAGTCCCAGGAGTGAGAGCCTCTTTCCTCTCTTCAGTCTGAGCCTTTGAGCTTGTGTGTGTGTGAGACTGAAACCTTCAGAACAGAGAGATCCTCCAGATGGAATCTAATGAGTTCTGATCCAGGAAATTATAAAGGTGTGTGAATAGAGATGGTTCAACAGAGTCAGGATTAGGACCTGCTGTCTTCTTACTGGAGACCCCCATTATAAACCCCAGCGCAATGACTGCAGGACCCTCTCACACAGATTGTGTGTACTGCAAAATAATTTCCTAATGTTTTGTCTTGTTTTTGAATAATAGAACCTTTGGATGCTTTATTTGTTTTTATGTCATTTGCATCCTTGATTTGAAAAAGTTTATTGGACAGATGTACTAACAGCTCATGCCTGTTTAAACCCCTTTTTTGGCATCAAATAAAACTGCTGTCAGGATTTACTAAAGACACAAAGTGAAAATCTGTGATAAAAATGTGTGGACAGTTAATTTGCAGCTGACTTTATAGCATTTGCATTTATGAGAGTTTCCCTTTTTTAAACACAAAATTTAAATGAATCCTACAAAGTGGTCTACTAAAGTTTGGGGTGGTCCATTATAACACCCCAAAATATCTTAAGCCGCAGTCACACTAGTCTTTGAGCATGCCACAGTAAATTGACCCTTCACAAAGAACTTGATTGCCAGGGGATATGACCAATCATGATGCTAAATCCACCGACTCGTCTGACAAACAAATCAGACAAGAGAGTAGATTATTTAGATGGACTTCAGCTTTGTGGTTGAAACATAATATGTTCATTCATGTTAATTTTGGACTTTAAGTAAATATGAAAAGATGCTCGCTTGACGTGCCGTTTGAACTGAGGTGCTACAAAAATCATGACTCGCTAAAGTGGCGCAGGTTTGCGATGCATTCGCGTACATATAAATGGAAGTTAATGGAAGGAGAAGTGCGTTGTTAGTACAGTCGTGGCCAAAAGTTTGAGAATGACTCAAATATTAGTTTTCACAAAGTTTGCTGCTAAACTGCTTTTAGATCTTTGTTTCAGTTGTTTATGTGATGTACTGAAATACTGTATAATTACAAAAGGCTTCATCGGAGAATAGGATATAGCCCCCAGTTATCAGAATGGACTGCTGAGGACTGTCATATTCTCAGATGAAGCCTCTTTCCGATTGTTTGGGGCATATGGAAAAAGGTTTGTCTGTGGAAGAAAAGGTGAGGCCAACAGTAAAGCATCCTGAGACCATTCATGTGTGGGGTTGCTTCTCATCCAATGGTGGTCCAAGTGTGCTCACTCACAATTTTGCCCCAAAACACAGCCATGAATAAAGAATGGTACCAAAACACCCTCCAACAGCAACTTCTCCCAACAATCCAACAACAGTATGGTGAATAACAATGCATTTCCCAGCACGAGGGAGCACCGTGCCATAAGGCAATAGTGATAACTTGGCTCGGGGACCAAAACGTTGGAATTTGGGGTCCATGGCCTGGAAACTCCCCAGATCTTAATCCAATTGAGAACTTGTGGTCAATCCTCAAGAGGTGGGTGGACAAACAAAAACCCACTAATTCTGACAAACCCCAAGAAGTGATTATGAAAGAATGGGTAGCTATCAGTCAGGATTTGGCCCAGAAGTTGATTGAGAGCATGCCCAGTCGAATTGCAGAGGTCCTGAAAAAGAAGGGCCAACACTGCAAATACTGACTTTTTGCATAGATGTCATGTAATTATCGATAAAAGCCTTAGAAACTTATGAAGTGCTTGTAATTATATTTCAGTACATCACAGAAACAACTAAAACAAAGACCTAACTGCAGTTTAGCAGCAAACTTTGTTAAAACTAATATTTGTCATTCTCAAAACTTTTTGCCACGACTGTAGATTACCCACACCTGAGTATTATCATCTGTTCAGATTGTTTGCGATCTTAAGCTAATATTGTTCGATTGTGTTTTTCTTATTAGAAACGCATTTTCTCTGTTTAGTAAATCTGATGCCATACTTTATTTGTTTATAAATTGTGTAAGTAGTTTTCTAAGAATAGAATGATGTACGGTCTGTATGGTCAAAGACCGTTTTAACAGCGAAAGCCCATAAAACCTGAAATCACCTACAGTTCATTTGGATACCAGCCAATTGTCCTTACGAGCAAAGCCTACTTCCTGAAGATACTAAAAATGTATTACCCAGATTCTCAGCACGCAAAAAGCTTTCTGTAGCTTAGTTTCCAAAGAATATAAGTCATTGGAAATTCCCAACAATGACAGAAGGTACAATGTGTGTGTGTGTGTGTGTGTGAGAGAAACAGCAGACATGAACCGCCCCCTTTCGCAGCTCTACTAAAACAAGGTCACCCTATTCTCTCATCGTTTCAGATCTCCCATAAATAAATCATTACATGTTTGTGGTTTGTCTGTCTTTGAATTGAATTGAATTCCGAGGCAGACTCAATTGATGGGAGAAATTAGCTTTTTCTATCAGAGCGCCACATCCTGCTGAGGTTAAAAACTGTTCCATTCACCAGAAATGTCTGCTATTGAATTACTCTGTGTGAGGCTCTGGATTACTGAACTGCCTTATAACATGCAATGACACTTGGTAAATTAAACCCGCCGTCTGGAGCACTGGCTGCCATTGCCATTCATTGAGAGTGTGTGTGTGTGTTTGTCTGTTTGTTTGCAGGGCCCAAGCAGGAGACAGTGTATGATTTTTGGAGGATGGTTTGGCAAGAAAACTGCTTTAGTATCGTCATGATCACCAAGCTAGTGGAGGTGGGCAGGGTATGTTCTAGATCCTTCCTCATCTGCACACTAACCCATCCACTAAAGACACTCTTCCTTCCCCCCTACACATGTCCATTCAACCCTACACATTTCATTTAGTCATCGCCTCGAAATCTTTGTCTTCACTGTCACTTTTTCCTAGATAAAACCATAGTTTATGTTACCATAGTTATATAAATATTATGTTTTTCTATAGGATTACTGTATGCAAAAAAAAGACTGTTTAACACCATGGGAATACAGGGTTTATTCTGACTTATTCGGAACAATCATGTAAATAATACATAACCATGGTTTATGAATATGATAATCATCCTTCAACGATGTTCGGTTTTGCTCTGACATATAGCGTGGTTACCATAATGATTACCATATTAATGTTCCATAAAATGTACAATGTCATATAGGGAAGCACTTATGCATATATCTTTTACATACAGGTACATATATCAGTTGATTTAGAGGTTTTTATATTGATCTATTTATCATATTGGTGGATATTTCATATTTAAAAGAGCATGTTCATTTTCACTGTTTTGCATGATAGCCATCATGTGACACTCAATCTTTCAAAACAATAATAGTTTGTCACATTTAAATGTAATCTTCAGCAAATCCCAAAATGAGTATTTATTTTCCCATGAACATTATAATGCCTACTGTATATTCACATGCCAATAATAACTTGGGTCCAAAAATCCATGGTACTACTACAGTACATGACACTTCATTGTTACTGCATTCAATATGGTATATATTAAATTCCTGTGATATTATTATCGGTACAGTACACTTATAACATGCATTATATAAATACAGTACATCTGTTTTGCTGTCAAACTAAAAATATGATTTGAAGTATTGTAATTCCCACTCTCATGTAATGCGTTCTGCTCCCCTGTTTTGTGGCCCACTCGTTCCAGCCTTTTTAAACCACCTCTATTTCTTCCTCCGACATAATTTCCTCTTTCATTTTCCTCTCCACACCCGCTTCAGCCCCTTCAGTGCTTCGGAGACAGCGCCTGCTGCCAACAGTCCTCTTAACGGGCCCGTCCCTGCCCTCTTATGAAATTGGGGCTGTATTATGAAAAATACGCTTTCCCTTTTTATGATAAAAGCTGTGAACAGCAGGGATAAATGGATGATGGCTTAGGTCCGACAGCAAATCTAACAGTTTGTGTAACGGTAATAGGCATGTAGAAATAAAGCCGGTTTACAGTACACAAGGAGGGACTTCATCAGTTTGATTACCGTAAAGCTTTAACTCAGAGACCAGAAGGTTTGAGATAGAAGTATAATATATCAAATAAAAATAGTTTGTATTTATTGTGCATTAAAATCTTCTCAATATTAGTAATTACATTTTATATTGCCAGCAAAACCATTTGAAATATACAGTATTATATCACCCAGCTGTAGTATCATGCTGCTGTGGACCTCTAATGTTTTCTAACCTGAGTTTGTTTATTTTGGTTTTTCTTTCAGGTGAAATGCTGCAAGTATTGGCCAGATGAGTCAGAGATGTACGGAGACATTAAGATCACACTGCTGAAGACTGAAACACTGGCGGAGTACACAGTGCGAACCTTTGCCCTGGAGCGGGTATGAAATGATTTCTCTTCCTCTAGAGACAGGACAGGAAATGATGGGGAAAAGAAGGGTTGCATCTCCCGCATGAGCAGCACATCACCTCTAAACCACAGCTCCAACACAGCAACGTGCATTGGCTCTGCCATTTGATATGATGCGATCTATTATGCACGAGTTAATGTACAGTCAGCAGGCCAGTATCACAAAATAAATGCAGACAGGTTGATCAGGTATCACGTTACTCCACATTACCCTGCTTATTACACGGCTACTTACCAAATAAATAAATAAATGGACATGTATTATTGATTTATATTGGAGTGATATGAGAGACGTGAAACTATCACTGCTATGTCGGAAATCAATTTTCTAATATCATCTATACAGATAATATTCAAAACGATTTAATCTCAGTCTGCTAGGATTGACCAATAAGAATCAAGTATTCCTGGCCATTTAGTACTGGCTCATACAGTATGTGTTGCTATGCTGAGGTGCAGTGATTGTATTTAGTCTTGATTACATAATCAGCTTAAAAAATAAATACTTGTAATCAGACTGTATTATGTTTTAAAAAGTTTTTATATTTTTTATTGATACCTGATTAACTTTATTGCCACAAAATGACAGTACATTCATTGATTCTCCCTAATTTAGCTTTTTTCAAATTTTCCTTTCTAAAAACTGCATGCAAATACCAGCCACTAGTCATGAAACTATAATAATACTATATATAATTACAATGTACAATAAATAAATAAATAAACATAAATAATAAAATATTTTTAGTTAATGATTTATTTTGCGTTTTCATTAAAAAAAAAAATAATTAGGTTATTTATTAGATTTTAACCGACCCCTTGCAGTTGTTTCATTAACCCCAGTTTGAGAAATCTTGATGTGATTTAGGTTATGAAAATATTTTATCTCTAATACACATTTAAATTGTCCAATAAAATATTATGAGTCAAATCTTTAAAGATCAATATTCCCATTCATATCGCAATTTTTTTAGAACACCAGTGAGTCTAGGAACATATAATTGTCTAGCCATGACTTCCTATTTCACAGGAATATAAATATGAGGAGGCAAATGGTCTTTGTCATCCATAAACAATAAAGAAAAGTCAAGAAAACAACATTTAAGCTAAAGCATTAAACATTAAGGGCTTCAATCAACAGGAAATCTTACACAATCTTCCATGGGGAGGGCCTAGAAAGGCATAAGTTTCTTTTCACCAACTTTACAGGAGAGCCAAAACAATTATTATTATTATTATTATTATTAACCATAGTTTAAACTGAGTTTGTGTACTGATTTCAGTTGTTTATAATAAAAATGTGTACACTTATGGTATAAATGGTGGACAGAACTTTTTCCAGTAGAAACAGTTCATTTAGAGCTTTTATTAGATACGTTTATTTCAAAAATGTCATTTACGCCCATCTGGTTGTCACCCCTTCTTAAATATATTGTCTGTGACTTTATTGTCTTAATGGAACTTGAGGAGGTTAGTTTGAGTGTCCAAATACTCTACAAGGATCACAGCCAGATAAATGCAGAAAAAAGTCTTGGGGTCAGAAAGCCTTATAAAGAGCCATGGCTGGATCTTCCAACAGTACAACGATCCAAAGGACCATCAAAATACAAAACATGGGTCACTGAGCACAAAACAAAGGTTCTGTCATCCCAGTTCCCTGACTTGAACCCTAGAAATCTGAAGAGGTGAGAATATCAACATGGAGCTTGGAATCTGAAGGGGCTGCAGAGATTCTGTATAGAACAATGGTCTCTGATCTCGTCAGGTGTTTTCCAACTCTTCAGGCATTGAAATTCTATAAAATATCAAAATGATTAACAGTGCAGATTTATTTTCACTGGATTCTTGGTTCATATTTACAAAGGGTACCAATGCTTTTGATGCATAAAGACTGGAAACACAGCGTTAATCTGAAGTTAATCTAGTCTTCCTCCAGAATATCAGCCTATTAAAATCTAGACTACACTAAGTCTGAGACCATTTAAAACCATGACTTCCCTTTTTATCTGGTTTAAATGGCCATTTTATTCTAGAACTAGACTTAGTCCCAATCCCAATTCTAATTCTTACCCCTACACTTTCCCCTACCCCTCCGTTTGACCTCCTTTCCTAGATAGCCCTCAAAAAGAAGAGTTTTTGGGTCCTCACTTCAAACGAAGGGCTAAGAGAAATTTCCAACATGGCTGCTCACTCGAGGAAGCAGACTCATCTCTGTCCGGGAAACCGCTCCTTAATGTTTAATGCACTTCATGTGGTTGATGGTATAAGATTATCCTGTTCAAAACAATGATAAATGGTTTTGGTCAAATGTAATCTAAAAGTAATCAAAAAAGACCTAATGTGTAATGTGATAGATTACGTTATGAACAACAATTTTCATAATTTATTTTCAGTAATAAACTACAATTTTTAAGTAATGTACCGAGCACTGCTGATACAGTATCGGTTCTCTGCTAGGATTAGGTTAGAACGTGAATTGTGTGTGTGTGTGTGTGTGTGTTAGGGGAGAATTTGGAGTGACAGCCCTTTAAATGAAATGGAGAGAAGCGCCTGATACCCAGCAGAGGCCCACCGAGCTGTCTGTTCCAGGATTAGAGCTGCCTCATCTCAGAACGCTTTATGGCGGGCACATTAACTAAAGCATCTCTTTCTCTCTTCTCTCATTATCTCTCCCTCTCTCTGATACAATGAGCTAAATGTGGGTGCGTTTACTGAAATTAGCTCAATTTAACCTCCCCCACCTCACCCTCCTGTCTTCTCTTATCGTCCTCTTTGCTGCCCTGTGGAGGCGCAGTTCTGTCGACAGCCTTTGATGTGAGTTTTGCACTTGCCACGGCCCTGTCAATCAAACACGGGCTGTGGGTGGAATGATGTGCTTGTGTGTGTGTTTGTCGAATGTTAGGGAAGATTTCTCGTGTAACCATCAGACAGCCTTTCGGCTGAAGCTTTTCTTATGTGTATTCAAACAGACGAGCAATTGGGATGCGGTAATTGGAAGTCTCTTAGTGGCCTGTCGGGTAGACGTACGCACCTCCCCAGAGTGGGACCACAGTGCTGGGTGTCGCTTTTGCTAATTCAGCTGAGTTTGCCTTGGTGTCTTTGAGCCATGTGGAATATAAACTCCAGAAGTGAGCCACCTCAGATTTTTGAGCCAACCAGAATTTTCTCAGTCAGATTTGTCTCGATTAAATAAAAATAGTAGTAAAATGTAAACAAAAGTGGTGTATATATGTTGGAGCTGTGGTGTGGTGGTATGCCCTTTCAAGTTGTATGTTCCTCAAATAAAAAAAAACCTAAATTATATGTATTAATTATAATTGAATTTCAAAGCCTGTTTGTCTTTCAGAGAGGATACTCCGCCAAACACGAAGTGTGTCAGTTTCACTTTACATCATGGCCTGAGCATGGAGTCCCGTACCATGCCACGGGTCTGTTAGCCTTCATCCGGCGGGTCAAATCCTCTACGCCACTCGACGCAGGACCTGTGGTGGTCCACTGCAGGTACGGAGCTCTGTATTTCATCATATTAGAACTGCTAATGTTTGTCAGTCAAAAATGTAAAAAACGATGCTTAAATGTACTGTAAAAACAATGTTGGTAACACTTTACAATAAGGTGTCATTTATTAACATTAGTTAATGTATTAACTAACATGAACAAACAATAAATAATACATTTATTACAGTATTTATTCTTCTTTGTTAATGTTAATAAAAATACAGTCGCTCTTTGTTAGTTCATGTTAGTTCAGAGTGCATTGCAACTTCTGATTTTAATAATGCTTCAATAACATTATAAATGTCTTTATTGGCTTTTTTGATTGACTTATTGCATACCCCCTGAAAAAACTACTAAGTTAACTTACTTGCCACAAACTATTGGAAGGTGTTTGTTTAAACATATAACTGAATATATACATTTCATTTATATTACTGTATATAAAGTAACTTTTTTGTGAATTTTTTTGCTTGAAAATTGCGCTTGTGCTAACTTTCCTTTAAAGTTTCCAAGGTAACTCAAAGAATGCGGTGGGACTATCATATTACATTTTCGAAAACCTGATATTACCTTGATGCATGTCCAAAAATCTGGTTTTACCATTGTACTGTGTCAAAAACCCATACTTTTTACTACTTTACTGATGTCAGCTGTTACATGGGACTTTGAGTTTTCACATCCTTCCATGACAAACAGGACTTGTAGCAGCTGCCTTCACCAACATCACCTGCTTGATTTTTAGTTCATGTCCATCGTTGAAAAACCAGATGTCATCATTTTTGAGGAACCTCTTTCATTCTTCCTCTTCAGTGTGGGAGCAGGCAGGACAGGCTGCTATATCGTGCTGGATGTAATGCTGGACATGGCCGAGTGTGAAGGAGTTGTGGACATCTACAACTGTGTGAAGACCCTCTGCTCTCGCCGTATCAACATGATCCAAACAGAGGTGCAGACTCTCACGTTTCCCCATAATCCCCTTTAACCAGCTATTTCAGGAGACTTATTACGTGGCATCTCTTCTATTTGCATAGTCATAAGCTCTGTAGGAGTCACTATGAATATTCAGAATGTTTGGAATTCAGTGAAAAGTGTGCATTGATGGGTGTGAAATGCAAATAATCATCTCTGTTGCATTTGGCCGCTCTGCGGAGGCAAGTGTCTTTGCTTAGATGTACCGAATTTTGCATATCCAAACTTTATTATGTAAATCCCACAGTCATTTGACTGTTTAAAACATTAGTAATTATATACCAGATGCTTTAATTAAATCCATCCACGAGGGTTTATGTAGAGTGATGTATACACACGCAGTGCACTTTGAAAGATGCCACAGTGTTTTGTTTATTTTGAAACATTGGGGTTAAACAAATTCTGTTATCGGCATCTGTTTGCATTGTATTGTCCTTGCATGCATTCTCACTCCTCCTCCAGTCCGCTCTTTTCTATTCTTCTCATTCGTTTCCATTAGATTTGTACTTTACCGATATTTGGTACATGTAGAAAAAAAAATCGCAAACTGACGGTGTTTCCACTACCCAAACATTATGTGACTAAAATGTAACATTTTGTCTCTTGTGATAAGTCATGGCAATGGCATGGCAATTTTCAGCGGCCGTATTTGAGCCTGGCTGCTCCTCAGACATGTACAATGTAAACTGTTTAAGTGTTAGCAGGGAAAGCCCCTTATACCGCAGAACGACCAGGTATTAAGTGTTTCTTGGAGGTTATAATACATTGAATGCAATGTATATTTGTATAAAACAACACAAGAATGATCATATGACTTTTTTCTAGGGCCAGGACTTTAACGCTTTAATTTAGATTCATTAATTACACAAAAATAACGCTTACATTTTTTTTACGCATTTTAATTGCACTTATTTTTGCACCGCGGAACGTTCCTCACTGGATGGGTTTCGGCAGACAGATTATGCTGGAGCGCCAACTAGTATTTTTAATGTTCTGAATGAACTTGAAAGTAGGGATGCACCGATTCAGATCGGCCGATATGTTTGTGTGTTTAGTCAGTAAAGCCGGTCCTGTAATCAGCGGTAAATGCCATCAGGTGTGTGATTTCACATTGAGCCGTATATACTACACACAGCCGTTGTTCACTGGCGAGCTGCGTAAACCCACACTGATAATGAACATGGTTTTGCGCTGCTCGTCAGTGAACAACAGCTGTGTGTAGTATATACGGCTCAAAGTGAAATCACACATGGCACAATATTAGTCTGTTGGACTTGAACAAAAATAAACAATATTTTGTTGCTTAAGCTTATGTCTTCAGTCATTATTCAATGGTATACTAAAAATCCATATGAAAAAACTCCCTGTTCTCAGGTCAAATATTTATATGTAATTAAAATGCAATTAATTTTGATTAATTAATTACAAAGCCTCTAATTAATTAGATTAATTTTACTTTTTACAAAAGCCATGTGACCAGTAAATGCAGAAAACCCATTTCCATTGCAATTTTGCGAATTATCCATTTTTCCAATAGCCTAAAAACCACCTCATGCGAGCTTATAAACTTTTGTTCAATATTTGAGACATTTTGCGAAATTGACGCATTTCTATTTCCATATTTTCAGTTCGCAATTTTTAAAGGGTTATGGAAACGTGGTTAGTGCCTTGTCCAAAAATCCAGATGAGAAACTGTAACTAAATGAAAGCAAGTATTATAAAATATTAATAATAATAATAATAAAAATTAGTTGTAACACCAGCAGAAAATGCTTCTAAGGAAGGCCTCTCTTAAGTTAATTTGAAATAAAGGTTAATTTAAAAAATAAATATATATTTTTTTGCGCGTGCAAGCTCTTCATTTTCAACAGAGCCGCGCAGTTTAAAATCCAAAGCAATAAAATAATTTTGTAACTGACAGCACTTTCATGGTTGCCAAGTAACAGCAGACGCTACAGGTGCGCGAGCGTAGCGCTTTGAAATTGGTGGAGGAAGCGACGCGCCTCGCGTTTTCCACTCGTTTTTAGACGCTTCGTGAGCGTACCCGTATGTTACATTTAATGCTAAAGTATTGTTAACGCCAATACAAACATTATTTTAGTGTGTTAGAGCAGAAAGATGCAGCTCTGGTTAAACAGCTGGATGTTGGACGTTACCTGAATCCCGCGGGTGATAGTGTGTGTTTCTGGTTCTCGTCTGTTTGGGGGTGGGAGGAGCAGACGCTGGTTGCCTGTCCCATCGTTTGCGCTGCCTTGTTGAGCGTAGCACTGAAAACATTATATTTTACACAATTTATTCTCTTTTGTTTCTGAATTGTTCGGTTCGTATACGTACTGAACCGAAAACCTCGTACCGAACAGTTCAATACGATTACACATATCGTTACACCTCTAATATATATATACTGTATATATATATAAATATATATAGACAGAGCAGTGTCTGCTTGTCATTGGTATTGGCTGATTAATGCATGTCTTGTCTATCATGCACATAAAAGCTAATTCACACGAATGCGCTGAAATGGATGGAGTTATAACTCCCACTCAGATATTATCACTTTCAGTTAAGTCTGAATCAAAAATTGAAGTCTACAGCAAGCCATGTGTAGTCACAGTAAGTCTGTCCTTTCTCTCTCTCTATATAACAGGAGCAGTACATATTTATTCACGATGCCATCTTGGAGGCGTGCCTGTGTGGGGAGACTGCCATCCCAGTAAACGAGTTCGCCCTGGCTTACAAAGAGATGCTGAGGGTGGATTCTCAGAGCAACTCTTCACAGCTACGAGAGGAGTTCCAGGTCTTTGTCACCAATGTAAAACATATCATTTTGTAATTTCTCCCCAAGGTCTTGATTGTGAAGTCTCATTGGTGCAAAATCCAACACGACTGTACATTTAAACATGGGTTTTGTCTGTGTCACATCGTGAAGCAGTTTCACAGTCAGTGGTGGCAGACAAATTGCTTGTCACTCAAAATGTCCTACAGTACATGACACCTAGTTTTAGAGACAGCTGCCTTACTCACAGACCATTCTTCAATATCAGCCTCCTTTGAAGGTGAAACAAATTTTACAGTTAATGTTGAACAGAAATCTTTATGAATATCACTTGATAGCATAATTATAAAACTCTTGCGGGCTGTTTTTGCAACTTTGTTTCTATAAATGACCTGAATAGGGTGGAAAATGAGCTTTGAAAGTTGTTTACATCATAAATTGAACTATTATTTCAAAAGATCAAGGGAAAATAAAATGTTTCAGATTTCTCTACGAGTAAATAACTTTCTAGGAAGTTCTATAAATGCTAAATCTGTTCAATGGAGCGACAGTTTGCCTGTTGATTAACAATCAATACTGTTATATAAATGTATTTTCAGTGTGGCTAGACATTCAGAGGACATTTAAATGATCTTTTTCGACTCCAACGAATGATGCATGCAACACTGGGCCATTCCGTAGCATATGTACAGTACACACATAACAATGAGAAAACAGAATGTTGGAATCCTTAATTTCACTGGAAACATGGGCATCTTGGGTCAAGGTTCTTCAGTTGGAGGCTATTGATTATAGAAGTGTAATTGTTTTTGTAGACTTTCGAACGCAAGTAATAAAGGTAGTAGTGCAAAACGTGTAATAGAAGAAATACCTTGCATTCCATGCCCACTGGGAGCAGTAGTCAGCCGTGTTTCACTTTGCACTGTTCCTCAGGGAGCGAAAGGCCGGTGAAGGTTATTTAATAAAAAATGTACCACTCCACATGTGTTGCTGAGAATACTTTTATTGATTCGGGGGAAGGCAGGCAGAACTATCCTTGCTCTCCTGCACTTACCTCTACATTGCAGTTTTCTGACTTTACTTTCCAGGTGAATTATAATGCATTCATTACAGGCAATTTTTTTGCTGAGTCTTTGAAAGGGAAGCACAGGAAGGCAGTTTTGGATTACAGAGTGTAGATTGTGCTGTAGTTATGAGGTGCTGATGGAGGATTGTAACGGGTTTTGTACATAAATCATTTTGATGTTTACTCAGACATTATCTTTTCTTTTGAGCTTTTAGAGGTTTGTTTGGCCGTAGTGGAGAACAGCAAATCTCTTTACCTTTTTCCTGACTTAGATGAGCTCAGAAAAGGAAAACTGTATTTATTATGTATGACGTTGGCCTGTTTTGTTTAGGAATAGCAGTAATCGTTTAGACGAGAGAGAATTAATGCATGTTAAAGCTGGTTTCAAAAGCTGTTGTCAGAGTTGGGGCACATCTGCGGTCACCAGATGCACAATGCTATTAGTGCATAATGAAAATCTTCATAATCACCAGTGTGCCAGCAGGAAAGTTTTTGTTTTCTACACAGCTTTCTTTCTTTCTTTCTTTGTTTTTTTTTTTAGCTTTTTCATTTTTTTCCTGCTTTTTTTGGAAAAACAAAGGTATAATTTCTCCCAGTTGTGATTTAATATTTAAAATTGTTACTTTATTTCTGTTAATTACTTTATATCTCTAAATGTGACTTTGTATCTTAGATAGTTTAAATAGTTTAAATCTTAAAAAAGTTTTATAGTAATTTTATTATTATTATTATTTTCATTTTAGTTGTCAAAATGTATATTTATATATATATATATATATATATATATATATTTCTTTTTTTTAATTTAGTTATTTTTTTTCTAAATTTTTATTTAGTTATTTTAATTTTAAAAATTAATAAAAAAATTATTATATAAACTTTAGG
>JAUMHG010000060.1:14316730-14339039 GCA_032359395.1 Enteromius anoplus | reverse complement strand
TATATTCTTCTTGACTTTGTAACACTTGCACTCTCTATTCTATTTTTATTCTACTACTTGTTATTTTTTAATAAATATAAATAAATCAATTGAACCCTCTAATACTAGGTTTCTTTTTCTATTGTTTAGTTATTTTCTTATTTATTATACAAAAGTTACCCACTAATACTAGCATTCTCTATTCGTTTTCTGTCCCATCTACTTGTTTTATTTTTATTTATTATTTAAAAAAATGACCTGTTAACACTACAATTCTCTTGTTTTTCTAGCGCATCTACTTATTTTCTTTTTATTTATTATAAAATATTATCCATTAACACTAGCGTTCTCAATTTTTTTTCTATTCCGTCTATTTGTTTTCTTTTTATTTGTTATAAAAAATGACCCTCTAACATTAACACTCTCCAGTCTAGCCTTTTCTATTCTTCCTGATAGTTTTCTTTTTATTTATTATTAAAAATGTGTATTGCATTAAACTAACTGAGACTTCTATGGTTGTCATTGCTTCTATTGTCATCATTGTAAGTTGCATGTAAGTTGCTTTCAATAAAAGCTTATGCTAAATTAATAAATGTACATGTAATTAAATTACAAAACCATTTCTGTAAACTTTTGTTTACTCAAACAGCACTTTTATACTCATACTTTTAAATAAGCCTTTTTATTTAATGATAAAAAATTTAAATTTTGCACAAAATAAATTGGATTTAAAATGTAGCCATGTGCAGTAATATTGAATGAGAATGTGATATTCTCCTGGTTTCACAGACAAGGTTTGAGCTAGTCACACACTAAAATGCATGTTTGAACTGCTTCAACTGAAAATACCTTGCTCTGACATCTGAACATTTTGTAAAAGAAGCATTAATATCTTAATTTAAGTAAAACTAAGCCAAGTTTGTGAAACTGGGTCATTGTGTTGATAATAATCTTATTGAATTGAATTGTGAAACCAAGATTCACACAAATATTTCAAATATAAACAAAAAGCATAGACACTTCAAGTTATGAAGATGTATTTGCACAGCAGAAGAATTAATTGGGGTAAAAAAAAAAGTAGATCAAGAATCGTAACAAAATTGTCTACAAAAAAAAAAGAATATAGAATACATTAGTACTAATGAATCATTTCTGATTTAAAGAAGTAAAGACTTAAAGTACAGAATACTGACCCCACTATAGTATTGTTTACGCTCAAATGATTGCCCTAATTCTCTGATTTCTCTGTGTCTGTCTTGCAGGAGCAGTATCGTTTCTGTTATGAGCTGGTTCTGGAGTATTTGGACTGCTTGGAGGTCAGATAGCGGAATCCCCCCCCTCCACAAATCCCACCATCCTGACCTCACTGCATGGAGCAGGACCACCGGCAGGCTCACTCTCACACCCCTCAATCACCTCTGCTCACCTTCTTACCTTCTTTCTGCCGTCTAACCCAGATTATAAAGCCAAAGGAAGAAGACGGTACAAAAAATTGCGGAGTAGAGTTTTCTGCCCTTTTACCCCAAACATCTAAATATGTTCACCCTTCTGTGTCAAGGCAGTTTCTTCAGTTTAGGATATTTTCAGCATATTTTCCTCAGAACTATGAGCGATCCCAGAGCCTGGCTTGTTGCGGTGTGGTTGCTTTAGCTCTGCGCGCAGAGATAGTGGGTCGTTTCTATAAACGGCAGCTTTATTTTACACCTGCCAGTTTCTCTCTGGCTGGCTGGGCTAAAGAGCAGAAATAAACATCACTTGGGGAAGATCTCTTCATGTGCAGCGCGGTGGAGCTGAGAGTCAGGCGTCTTTACCGTGGCTCTTAAAAAGGAGTAAAAAGCGCTAAAAGGACAAACACACACATGCATGCACACACACACACAGATCCAACCAGCAGACAGCTTTCCATCAAATGCCTGTCAAGGCACCGATGCCTCTTCAACGCTGTTCCACCAATGTTTAGCGATACATGTCTCCTTCATGGGTGCTTTTCTCTAAGGATTGGTATAATCGGAGGCGGAGTTTATTGCTATATGTGGTGCCGTATGTCTCAAGAGGAGATTGACAGGAGAGTCACGTTGCCCCACTGTGGCTTTCCTATCTTGTCGTGACTGTTGTCTTTTTTTCCTCTGACTTGTATATATACTTAACGTCTGCTGGAAATCTCTTACGTCTTAAGGTGTAAGTCTCAAGTGCTAACAGTGGCCCTGTGTGCTCAAAGCAAAGGAAGTACATTAACAAGGTGCAGACATGATGGCATTCTAAAGCTTGCGGTGGATTACACCCTGACCTTTTATCCTCTCACTCAATGGTCTTGAGCGAGCGCTGTTAATAGTCTTTTTACAACCGCGCTGCGAAACAGGAACGGGGGCGAAAATATGTCAAAAGTGATGAGAAAGGGACCAAAAGGAACACCGGCAATCTTCTTCTTTTCACTTGTAACTATTTATCGGACTGACTTGTGTTCTTCAAGTGGATTTGTTTAACAATTGTGCAGCTTCGCGTGTACAGCTGAATCCTGGGCTTGAGATTTTTTTTACATTACAGTCCATTTTTGGTTGCGTTGCGTTATGTGATGGGCTTTATTTGCTGTTTTAAAAGCAGGATACACAATGCTCCATCATCTGATTGTCATGAATATGAAACTGTGGTGTCTGATGATGCTTTTTAAGCATCAAAGGGACAAATCCCATGTTAGCTGGTCACATTTCTGTATCACTTTTTAAAATAGTCATTTTGACCTTTCACGCCTCAGAGGTCCTTTATTAAAGGAATATGTTTGGTATATATAACAATATATATATATATATATATATATATATTTTATTTTGCTCCACTTCTATTGAACAATAGCATATTTTATGCTATTTTCATTAATTTATGCTGCAGTTACTGAGATTTCATTTTTATTTCCAAAGCATATTAATCTGGTTTTTAAACTTGATTATACATTTCCCAAAGATTGGTAACAGGGTTACCAAACAACTTCCAATAGAAAATACTTTTAACAACAGCTTATATAAAAAACATTAATTTGACCTTCTGAGGGTGAAAATCAACATTCGTTCACTGTCTGTTGATCGAAAATAAGTAAAAGTGCTTCAGGCTGTTATTAATTTATTTAAGATGCCAGACACTTTAGTGCAGTAAGTAGAACTAACAGCCATTAATACAGTGATAAAATACCAAACTGTATTTAACACCATTGAATTAAAGTAGTTTCAACTAAGAGCACTAAATAAAATGGTATCCACATCAGTATCACACACACACACACACACACATCTCTGAAATTGTTATGACCCCCAACTGTGAAATTGCCATATCAGCAAGATGCCAAGTTAGCAAACCACAGAGGCATTTTCTCAATGATTACATTACACCGCATAAACCATCTCAGATGTCAGCCTGCCTCGGTCCACACTGACTGACGGCTCGCGACCGCCTCAAATGACTGATAGTGTTAACAAGCTGTTGTAGTTGAAGGGACAGTTCTCTCAAAAATGAGAAATCTGCGATGACTTATTGTTCCAAACATTTGACTTTATTTCTACTGTAAAACACAAAGGATGTGGGCCAATATGATATATATATATAGCAGTATTTTCATTTTGGATGTACTGTTATTCTAAGGGAGCCAGAGAAAATATTGACTGAACAGATGACACAGAAAAGGTTGTGACTTTTTCACCAAATCCCCCTTTGGACTTTCTTGGAAAGTGCCTGGACACTCGGATTTCAAGTGGAAAGTATGTGTACATATAGATGTATATTTGTGTTCTGTGAATAGTATGTGAATAAAGTTTGTTCGGCCAGATTTAACAATTTAAAAGTAACAGAAAGAGTTGAATGTACTGTTTAAGACCTGCTTCCTGAATATGCCGCCAAAAGATCTGACACAGTCAGCTGAGGATGATTTCTAAAAGCCATTCCAAAGTCGCCCCTTCAAAAGGCCCATTTAGTCACTTTAAAACCCTTCAATGATTGTTTTCTTTCTTTCTTTTAAAACCATGCTCATTCCAAAGACATTAGCCAACTTCTAATGGTCTCTATAGTCACTTCTGTGCTAATACTGCATAACTATTCCTAGTGTGTTACTTATGAGAGAGGGAGGATTTAAGCCACTCTTGAAGCTGTTGAGCCAGGTCCTTGTTTTTTGTGAGATTTGTTTATTTGTTTCCTTCCAAGTGTTTCTGTGTGATACTCAATGAACTGAAAAAGAACTGTGTTTTTGACCATGTGTTTGTGGGACAGGAAGAGGACACAGAGGCATATATCTCATGGGCAACTGAGGGTTGGGGTGGGACAGGTGTTCAAACAACAATAAAATGTTCTAAAGACTGTGATGGTATTATTGGAGCATTCATTTATTCAACCTCTTGCGTTTATGTAGGTAACATTTACCACAGTTAAATGGACTGGTGTTAATTTAGCATTTTTTAATCTTAATTGGTAATGTTCATTTATACACACCTGCACGTGCCCGCTGGATCATATACGACTCAGATGATCCATTAAAAAAACTCAGAAAAGCAAGTCACGTAAAGATTGCGTTCCGTTTGGAATGTTAATAGTATCTCCAACCAGGAGAGGTCGCTCTAGCCGCTCGCCGTATTAATTTCAGCGTAGGAGAACGTGAAATCGAAATCTATTTTATCACACCACTGCTCAACAAACAAAGGAGACGCCAGAGTTGCCTCAGCTTTCAAAGGTAACGTTAACATGCATTAGTCAACAAAAACATTTTGTCAAAAGTATGACGGAAATGTTTGAACTGAACTTTGTGGTTTGCGCGGGTCCTGAAAACGTCTTTCGTTAAATTGTGTACATTTAAGGCCATGGAAACTCTTAAATGATACAAAAAGATTGGCGGTATGGTTTAATAGGACGATTAAATTGGAAAATTGCTGGCTTTGAGTCCAGTCGTTACCCGAGAAACCACTTTATTTCTGAAGGTAAAACCTGATGGCAGAGAATGAATTTGCTCTTTCGGTGAGCTCTTCTGTTGGTTTTGCTACATGTTTTTAAATTTGAACCAGTGGATCGACAAAAAGCAAATGCATTCTAAAAATGTAAACAATTAAGAGACTAAGGTACAAATTACATGAGTTATACTTTAATATCCTTTAATTTAAAAGAGAAATTAAGTAAGACTGTGTACAAGGTGTGAAGAAGACATGGATTAGTAATCTGGCCCCTTTAGTATAAAGTAGAAAAAATACTGGCCCTCATCACTATCAAAGATGCCCTTCACTGGTGTAGCTCAATAAATGCTATACGTCTTGTTAACTAGCTATTGTTAACCAATTACACCATATTATCATGTTTTCAAACATAAAAATTTAGAACATATGTCGTGTAAAATAAGTTATAATTTAACTTAAAGGAATAGTTCACCCAAAAATGAATATTACCCCATATTCTACTCACCCCTAAAGGTACGTTCACACCAAATGCGAATGAAGCTCAAGTTGAAAAATCTGAACTTTGCCGAAAATTGGTGCTGCGCTAACCAATCAGGAGCTTGCTCTAGTAGTGACGTGATTACTAGCAAGCGGAGGCAGAATTCCGAAACTATGGAGGACAAAATCATCGTCGCTGTATGTAGAGGAGCTGTACGACACATCCTTGTACTTTAATAGAAACAGGAACAAAAAGGAAATAAATACTAGATTCATTTAACCAAAGTTCGCCTATTAGATAAACCCAAAACAAATTTGACCTCATGTCTAACCACTACAAAGACTGAAACCACCTGGCAGAAGCCCCTCCCATGATGCGAATTCGCATTTGCTGTGAAGCGAATTTCAAGAATTTCTTCTTTCAGAGAAAAACACTCTCCAAATTTTTTTTTAGAAATGTATCCTGGTTCTTTTAAGCTTGGTGATGCTGGTGGAAACTCCCAGCTGTATTCGTTTTGAAAGAAGAAAGTCTTATACACCGAGGATGGCTTGGGGGTGAGTAGAATATGGGGTAAGTTTTGAGTGAACTATTTCTTTAACCAGTGTTCAGACCATTTGACGTCATTGTGTTATGAAATACTTAATTACTGCATTCAGCAGTCAGATATTTTTAAAATACTGACTGTTGTCCATGGAAACACTATGTAACAAGGCCAAGTTTTAACAAACCCTGCAAGCTAAGAAAACACCTCTGTACAACTTTTTATCTTTATATACGCTGACCTCAGAAGATTTAAATATGAATATAACTTTAACATCGTTGGCGTACTTATAGTTGCTTGGCCAATTGTATTGTGTGTTGCAGTGGATTATTATTTTTTTCCCTCGGTGGTACATAGGTTTATATAGGTAAGATTAAAAAGAAATTTCAGCTCAAATCAATGTTTCATGTTCACAGCTTTATTTGTTTGGTCACCCTATCTGTGCTTATTATGTGATGATGACGGGCCGGCTGTACATTATCCCTTGCTTATTGCGAACAATGTTTATAAAAAGTCATGGCATTTGCAGCAGGGCACACTGTGCTTTGGAATTGTTGAAAAGCCATTACCAGGCAGACAGTCTATAATTACGTGGAGTCTGGGAGAGAAGTAAGGGCTTCGATTGTTCTTGGGCACATCCTAAATGGAACTTGAACATAAAGACTGTGACCGCACTGACATTTCATATCCTTGTGCTTTGTCAGCCAGATCAGCTCTTGTGGGATGGACTCAGTCACAATCTGCTGATTCATTAGATTCTCTCATCCCTTTTAGACCACCGTCTCTCTGCCTTTCCATCCTTCCCTCCTGTCCCTTTCTCAGTCTGCTGGTTCTTATCACTGTCTTTCTATCTCTGTAATGTCTATTTTTGTCCTCGATCTCTCTCGCGCCCGCCCCTAGCTCTCTCGGTCGTTCCTTTTTTGTATTCCTCCCCATTTCCTGCTGTGAATGTGAGGTGGCTGCAGACCGCAGGCTTTCTCCTATGACATACAGTAACCCGTGGAGGAGATGTGAATTATTCAACAGGCCTGCAAAGTGATCCAGTGTTGGAGCTTAAAGACATGCCAGATTAATTAGAGGACAAGACCTCCTCTGTCATAGCGCATATAGTGAACTGCAGTGTGTTCTCATCACTGTTGAGGAGTCAGTAGCTAAAAGTAGCAATGGTGCTAACTACATTTGTCTTTTGTATGACAGTAGTTCAGCTGTTTTCAAACCTTTGAAGATTTTGATAGGAACAAGCATTTTTGGCGCAAAGAAAACAAATGTACTCTATCTATTATCTACCTGTTTACATCCGGGTGAAAGCCTGTGCATGTATGTAATCTGCTGGTGTTTATGCCAAGAGGAAAGTGCACGCATACGTAGTGCTGCTCTTTAAAATGACGGAAGACATAAGTCTGTTTTGTAGTAAGAATGGATTTAGTAAATTATGTCATTTTTGTTTTCTTTGCGCAAAAAAACATATTCTAATAGCGGTGCAAAAGTGAAGTAGAGCCACTGATGTCACATGGACTCTTTGACTGATGTTCCTGGACCTGGATCATTGACAGTTGTATCGCTGTCTATGGAGGGTCAGATGACTCTCTGATGTCATCAAAAATAATTTAATTTGTGTTTGAAGATGAAGGAAGAGATTACACGTTTGGAACCACACGAGGGTGAGTAATTAATGACTATGTTTTGACACAGTGTATTGTTAAAAGCACTATAAATAAAATTGACTTTTGGGTGAACTAATGGTTTAAACACATTTCATTCAATTAAATCAATGGAAGTGCAATTGCTGGGTGGTAATCTAAATATGGCTGAATGTCACCACCTACATGTAATTCATATTCATGATCCAGATCAATAGGTTTTGATTTACACATGCCAATGCCCCTAGCACTTTTGTATCATTTGTAATGCCTCTGGGTCTTGAAATTTAACACGTGAGATTTGTTTGTTAAACAGTAATTGCTTTTGAACTAGATGAATACTGCTTTTATTAAATCATGAATTATATAGACCTGTATAGGTTGTATTTTCACATGTGTAAAACATGAACATGGTCAATTTAGCATTTAGCAATACTTTCTCTTGCCTATTTTTTCCCTTTTCTTTGTTTTCTCCCTTTTTTTGAACATGCATTTAAATAAATGGAGTAAACCTCTTGTTATTCAGTCCTTGAAAAAGTATCCCATCAGAACTCGGAACGGAAAACCCTCTTTTTTTTTTTTTTCAAAAGAATCCGTTACCCTTGCAATTTTGGCCCTCTTTGAGGCTCTTCAGACATTCTCCTGATCTGGGGCCATAGACGCTTATCTTCTGTCCTTGAAGAGGTCATACTGAAGACACTCGGTCTCTCTCATCTTTACCCGTCTCTGTTTTCATGTGGTTCTTAAACTCACAGATGTAAGTGCCAGTGCTCATCTCTGGGCTTTGAAGTGTTACTTCTCTATGCAAATTGTAGGTTTGCTATGTATATCGCACACACTTACCAAAAAATGTTTGCTTTTCAGCCATAATCTCTTCCCGTTTCTGTGTAGAGCAGGTGGGAACCTTCTTGGCGCTGCGGTTCGGTGCCTTGTAAAGTGGGTAGAAGAGACCCCAGCCAGATGGCCTGGTTTTGGACGTTCCTGGTTGACAGATTCTACGGTCGTCCAAACGTGCCCTCTTATCTCGTCCGGTTTGTATGCGCTGGGCTCACTGGAGGTGGTTGAGCAGCCTGTTGTTCCAGCTCAGCGCCTAGGATAGTGTACACATAGCTAGGAGGCAGATAGCCAGGTGCAGTGGACACATGGATGAGTTCCATTCCTCCATTTCTTTATCTTCCCTCCACCCCGTGAATCTCCAAAACCTGTTACAGAGCGATGGCACGCTGTATGAGGCCCAGGTCCCCACCATCTGTTTCTCCTCAGCTTATCTGTGTGAGATATGCTGCTCTGTTTATCAAGTGAGGCTTTCGCTGTTAATGCAAAAAAGCACTTGCTTTTTTTTTTTTTTCAGGAAAGAATAGATGGTGCGCTTAAAAAGGGCATCCCTGATGAACACCTCTGAAACTATGGAAATGTTTCCAGATGGCCTTAAATATTCCATATGTATATTATTTCCTGTTTATTAATTACAGTCTACTTTGCTTTTTTTGTGTTTAGTCCTTACTTTAAAGGAATAGTTTATCCAAAAATGAAAATTCTGTCATTTATTACTCACCCCTAGTGTCTGTGAAAAATGAAGATGTTTTTGATAAAATACGAGAGCTCTTTGACCCATAGGACATAAGAGTAAGTCATTAATGATAGAATAATTTTTTTTGCAATCTTAGATTCCAGATTTTCAAATTGTTGTATCTCAGCCACATATTGTCCTATTCTAACAAACCTTGCATCAATAGAAATATGATATATTCAGATTTCAGATGTTTGTAAAATCAGCTCAATAATGTCATATTTATGACACACTGCCTTTGTATAGCAAATATGAATCTGAACATATAATTGGAGCTTATTTACAGACTTATTGCAAATAATATAATCTAAAATCTCCTCTGTGAGCACTTGATCAAAAACCATTCATGCACTTAATATACAATACAATATATAGTAATATATAAAATCTACTCTCTACGGTTTTATTTTTGCTTTGTTAAGCTTTGTACTAGATCATATTTTTCTGGCTAAAATGGAAATCTAAAGCACTATTGTTAGTCTCTGCTGTCCTTGTTTGTAATTCTCTTTGGATAAAAGCATCTGCTCCAAAATAAACAGCCTAATGTGAAAAAGCTTTCAAATAGTTGTAAAATGTTACAAAATATTGTTCTGATATTTTATTACAAATAAATGTTTTTGCGTGTGTGAGCTGTTTCTTAACCGAAATTCAAAAAGTATCTACCTATCATCAAAGGCAAGACTTTAAGAAAAAACTTTAACCATTTTCTTTTTTAAAATGATTCATAATGCACTCAAAATTTTGTGAATTGTGCCAAATGCACATACAGTATGACCAGTGTCCAGCAATATTACCTCATTTCACTTTTTCATTGATATTTAAACTGTCTGTGTGCATTACTGCCAGAGGCATCAAAAGAGGTAAGACTAATGATATTTATTTTATTTCTATCATATATTTAGAGCCCGACAGAGTAATTTGTGGTGAATAATGTCTTGACCCACCTTTAACTTAGAACTGCAGCAAAGCATAATTATCTACAAATGAATGTGAACTTTAGAAAGGCAATTCATTGTGTATTATTTCCTAGGGCCACTTCTACTTTTATGTTTACATTTTGCACTTATGTGTGTTCTTCACAAATGATATCTCGTACTACTGGCTGGTAAAATAGTGATGTACCTTAGGATTTAGAACTTGTTTTTGGTTACTGATTGCTAGCATGATAGTCCTAAAAATCTCTCAACAGTTCCTGATAAGAAATTCAAAGTTGAGAGATGGAGTCACACTTATAGAATTAATTCATAATGGGACAGTCTAAAAAAGATAAACGGGCTTAACTCATTTTGCAATGCAATGTAGCATGCGTAGCTGCTACATTTAGCGCTGTGTGTTTACCAGGTTAAACTCTTATACATAATGAAATATTACTCAACGCAACATCTTGGACAGCTGTGTTGCTGTCAGGAAGCACAGCAAATGGCCTAACGTTAAGTGGGTATGTCACCAATGATGTACATGAACTGAAACAAGTGCTTACCAACAACATAATGATCATGGTGAACTTCCTAAGCGCTCTGGGGATGAGCCGAGACAAGTCTATAAAAGGTCAATTAATTTAAAATAAAATGGTGCTGGACAACAGAACAAATGGCAAATTATACAGTCTTTTGCTTTGTATTGATTAAAGCATAATAGATCCGGCTTGTATTCAAACACCCTCATAACTGTGAAATAATGCTTTGTGGGTTACTGTCATGTTTTCTGCACAACCCATAAACCAGGAATTGACCAGAAGTGCTGGGATGAAGAGCCTTGGTTCACAAAGCTTTAAAAATGATTTATCTGCACTTCTAAGGCAGAATGATTGTATCTGATAATGATCTGATAATAAATTTTTGCTTTGCAATAAAATAAATAAATGGTGCAATAATATCTAAAATCAGTAAAATAAGAGTCATTTTCAAAATGTAGTGAGAACCACATACTGTCAGAATTGATAGGAGATATGACTAAACTAAATCTTAACCTTTACATTCAAAGTATGATGGGAACAGAGGTCAACTTCATCTGTCTGTCATTCCCTCTTCCAGCTCGAACTTTCTCTGAAGTCTCAAACAGTTTTTTTGGCTAAAATATGTACCGTATGGTGAGTCTGCTCTGCTCTTAGCATTAAAAGACAAGTATATCTCACATGTTTCTCTTGATTTGTCATCAAACACCTTTTTTGTTTTATTTATTGAATAAATACGTTAACATTTTAATCACTGGTTCTCACAAGACATTGAATTCTTACCATTGATATTACAATACATAAAACTTTCTTTCCTAATTCTATGTAAAAAGTTTAACTTCACCAAAGAGACCAACAAAGTCTAACAAGCATTGTCTCACAATTTGTATTGACTATGTTCAGAATGAAAATGCGATTTCAAAAACAAACAGTTATAAAAAGATATGAAGGTTGTCTCACATTGCATTGTGGGATATTATGTTCTCTGCATTCTTTTGTGTGTGTGTGAGTGTATGTGTGTACATATTAGGGCCGTGACTCATAAGAAAAAATCTAGTTAATTAGAGGCTTTGTAATTAATTCAACGAAATAAATCGCATTTTAATCTCATATAAATATTACGTTTAATAATACATTTTGTCAGTAAAGCCGTTCCTGTAATCAGCGGTAAATGCCATCAGGTGTGTGATTTCACATTGAGCCATATATACTACACACAGCCGTTTAACGCATTCTTTTTTTGTGTAATTAGTTATGCGTTGATTCATTAATCTAATTAACTTTTAAATAGAATTTGACTGAAAATACTCACAACAGATCATTTTCCCCCTATTGGAAATCACAATCGTGGTCCACGATGGTTCCTCGTGGTAGAAAATCGCATTTCTCCCCTCGGGGGGCCCCCTCCATTGTTGGGCCCTTAGAATCATCCTGACCTTTCCCCCAGACACTCTTTAAGGCCATTGCACACTGTGTCCGAAATTTTCGTCCGACATTTTTGCACGTTGAAAAATAAATACAACTTTGTGTTGTGTAAAACACATTTAAACACTGCCTCCAAAACTTGCTCCCGTCATCAAAACTTTGTATCCAGTTTCTTTTCTGTGTTTTTGCATCTGTAGCAAGCATTTTTATAAAAATAAATAAATAAATAAAACAACAACAAAACACGCATACATAAATGACCCTAAATATAACCTAAATCAACATGGGCATGGGTTTTCAGAGCACTCCAAGATTTAAAAAGATTTGAAAGAAACCCTGAGATGGCTACTTAACAGGGAAAGATGTCATTTTGAACTTGATGTAGCTCTCTTAGTATGAGTTCTCTAACCAGTTTGACTGTGACTAGCAACCCATATGTAATGTTACTTGTTGCATCATTTATTTAGAAAAAAAGGGTTTCCAACAAGTCAAAACAACAATAAAAGATACAGCACCTGCTAATTTTTTGTAGATGTGAATGTGTTCACTTATTCAGCAAACCACATTCATCACACACAACCAAAACAATGTTACAAGACATGCTTTTTTTTTTACCTCTACAGGGCTAAACGTTGTGTAGTGTAGCTTCAAAAGCTTCCTTTTATTTTACATGTATTTTTATGTTGTTGTGACAAGGAATTCCTCAGGCTTTTTCTGCAACAAACTCCTACTAAACAGATTTATCCATGTAACCAATATTAAAGTCCTGTAATGACTCGGCAGAGCTTCTTGAAGTGCAAAACAGGTCTGGCGTTTCAAAGCTGTAATGCCTAATGCCAAAAAATATGTCCTTTATTTCCCATGCTGCAATGTGCTCTTTGAACAGCAGGTAAAAATGCTACAGTAAAGTATGGTAAAGTCATTTTTAGGTCATCGGGTCTACTTACAGTCTGAATGCAGTTCACCAAAAACTTGTAATGACTCTCAGTTGAGAGCTTCTCTGAGGTGCGAAGACCTCAGACTGAGCCCCATTCACAAAGACATCCCTAGTCTCTAACTAGCTCTCGCAGAACGAAAGAGATCTGCTGAGCCCTGAGGGTGACATCCTATAGAGCTGGTCTGGAGCGCTCCTACTGTTCTCTACCCCACAATGCTTTGCTTTATCACCCATGCTCAATGCAATTCCAGCTGTAGTGTCTGTCAGCATGACTGACTCATGGTAAATTGGTCCGAGCCTGTCGAGGTTGGGCACCGATACCTATGGAGACACGTTTTAGCACCTCCTGGTGACCTGTGCCATTACTTTCTTTTTTAATTAGAGACGAGGAAGAGCATGTCCTTCCCCTTGGTTTGAACTCCTGTTAAAGCTTGAAATAGTTGACTGACAGATCCGGATGCTGGTGTGGAATGGGAGTTGTGTGTGTGTGTATGAGGGGAGAAATATAGGATAAATACGGAGTCAGTGCTATCTTTGCCATGAACTCCTTAATATTAGATTTTTTAGTAAATGGAGGTGATGCTTTGTTACATGCCTACAGAGACTCTTGTCAGACAGGATTAGAGGAATAATTTATACTTGTTTTTTTTTTTTTTTTTTTACTTCACTCCATCACTCTTTCTTCTCGTACCTCCCTCTAACTATGCTCCCTTGTGTAGGAGGAGGAAGGTCACCTCATTTAAAGTGGATTTGGCCTCACAGCAGTTGGGGATGGGGGAAAGAGTGATAATCTTCTTTTCTATCGCCCTCCATCAGTGCTGCTCTGCACCAAAACTCTCCTCTAAGAGCAAATGACAGACCTTAAAGTACTGTGTCATGCAAGGCAAATCAGTGTCCCGGGCTGCTAATCTAACTTGAGCATGTTGTCGGAAAACATGACTCTAGCTTCTATTAAATGACATGTTTGGGTATTTGTATATTTCTGGGTTGATAAGATAAGATTTTTGTTTTGTTTCATTTTGAAATAAGTCTCTTATGCTTGCTAGGCATATTTTTTTGCTTTATTTAATATAAAATTAATAATTACTCTTCAATATCAATCTCTTTTTTTAATCTATGTCATCTAACAGCAAATGAACTTGCAATTCTCTATTTATTGTGTACAGCACTTTGTGCAACCTTTAGTTAAAAAAACAACAACAATAGACCTAATGTATTTGTATTATGGCAAACCTGAATTTTCAGCAGCCATTACTTTAGTCTTCAGTGTCACAGTGGCATAAATTGCAATTATCAGTGTAAAAAGTAAAAAAAAGGAACAGCATTTATTTTAAATACAAATCATTGTAATGATTCTTTCCTAGCTGATGACTTTCTACATGTGCCAAAATATGCAGTATTTACCACAGCAAACCGTGCTGGTGGAAATTCATGGAAGTGTTCCAGGAAGGAGTTAGTGGATAAGAACGGGAAACCCTGTCAGTTGCTGTCTATCACTTCAGTCAAAAAACATTCTTCATTCAAACACAAAAGGACCCCATAGCCATCAGTTGCCTTACTTAAGACTTGCCATCTGACAAGGCTGACAGACAATCCTAGAAAAATAAATGGGATGACAGAGCAGATACTTTGAAGAGACAAGCAAAAGACAGAGGGATGATTTTTAGCTTTGCATCCATTAAGCAGTCAGTCATGTGAACCGAAGAATGAAGCAAAGACATGCCATGAAATCTGCAAGATAGCTTAGCTGCCATCTGCGTCTCTAGGATGCCTCCATATTGGTGTGCTCTCATGTCAGAAGACATTGGGTTATACGTTGGAAAAACTTGATTTCTTTTGCCCATTTTCTTTGGAGGGATATTTCACACAAAAATGAAAATTCTGTCATCACAGTATCAAGTAAGATGAAACCTCAAGCTAGATTGTGTGGGAGCTACAATGGGACAAAAAAAAAGTATTTAGTAAGCCACCAATTGTGTCTCCCACTTAAAAAGATAAGAGAGGCCTGTAATTTTCATCATAGGTATACCTCAACTATGAGAGACAAAATAAGAAAAAAATCCAGAAAATCACATTGTAGGATTTTTAAGGAATCAATTGGTAAGAGAACAATTCCGTATCGTAACTTGCAAAAAAGTAATATTTATTGACACAACGTTGTGATGAAGGTCGTGTGACCGAAAAGGTTGTGTCAATAAATATTTACTTTTTTGCAAGTTACGATAATGTGCGGGAATTGCTCTCCTGTTGAAACGATCCACCTGGTGGGTCTTATTATCCTACGCACCTATCAATTTCAGGAGTGCGATGGAGTTTTTCACTAAGAAATCAATTGGTAAATTCCCCTTTAAAGTATAAGTATTTGGTCACCTACAAACAAGCAAGATTTCTGGCTCACACAGACCTGTAACTTCTTCTTTGAGAGGCTCCTCTGTCCTCCACTCGTCACCTGTATTAATGGCATCGGTTTGAACTCGTTATCAGTATAAAAGACACCTGTCCACAACATAAAACAGTTACACTCCAAACTCCTCTATGGCCAAGACCAAAGAGCTGTCAAAGGACACCAGAAACAAAATTGTAGACCTGCACCAGGCTGGGAAGACTGAATCTACAACAGGTAAGCAGCTTGGTGTGAAGAAATCAACTGTGGGAGCAATAATTAGAAAATGGAAGACATACAAGACCACTGATAATTTCCCTCGATCTGGGGCTTTCCCTCCATCTGGGAGCAAAAATCCCAGAACCACACGGGAGGACCTAGTGAATGACCTGCAGAGAGCTGGGACCAAAGTAACAAAGGAAAACACAGGGACTCAAATCCTGCAATGCCAGACGTGTCCCCCTGCTTAAGCCAGTACATGTCCTGGCCCTTCTGAAGTTGCGAGAATTGTGAGATTTTGAGTGAAACCTCCTTCCATCAGCAAGAGCATTGAAGATGAAATGTGGCTGGGTCTTTCAGAATGACAATGATCCTTAACACACCGTCCGGGCAACAAAGGAGTGGCTTCGTAAGAAGCATTTCAAGGTCCTGGAGTGGCCTAGCCAGTCTCCAGATCTCAACCCCATAGACAATCTTTACAGGGTGTTGAAAGTCTGTGTTGCCCAGCGACAGCCCCAAAAAATCACTGCTCCAGAGGAGATCTGCGTGGAGGAAACAGGAAGCAGAGGAAGCAGTGTGTGAAAACCTTGTGAAGACTTACAGAAAACCTTTGACCTCTGTCATTGCCAACAAAGGGTACATAACAGTGTCGAGATTATATTTTTTAATTGACCAAATACTTATTTTCTACCACAATTTGCAAATAAGTTAATTAAAAATCATTTTAATTAATTTTGTCTCTCATTTACCTATGATGAGAATTCCAGGCCTGTCTCATCTTTTTAAGTGGAAGAACTTGCACAATTGGTGGCTGACTAAATACTTTTTTGCCCCACTGAACATTTTTTTTGTACTGCTTCTGCTCTATGTTAGAATACCTAAATTGCAACGTGTAAGACTATAACACATAGCAACGATGAAATGTCATGGTGTAAAAATAGCCTACAGGTGCCTTAGTTGATGTAATGTTTTTGACACTATGTGTCTGCAGAACTTTCTGAGAATCCAGCTCAAACAACCTAACTCTGTTTGATTATAATTTACCTAATGAGTTCCATTAAATAGAGGTTGTTGTGGACCTTGAAATGTGCCTCTGGGATGTGAGCCACTCATGAGTCTGTGTAAAAAGCCAAAACAGCTTGATAAAATGCATGCACAAAATTTTCACATTTAATGAAAGCAAAAATAACAAAAGCTAAGGCGAATCGTGTGGATTAAGTATTCCATTCATGTAGGAAGAGGGGGCTTTCAGAGTTGTTTACACTGTTAAAAAGGTGGATTCTCATGCTACACATGGACAAAGTTAAAAAAAAAAAAAATTGGACAAATGACAGAGTATTTATGTGCCAAATATTTTACTTCTGGGTTTGTGCAAGTTTCGGACAGTTTTTTTTTATTGTTTGGCGTATTCGAGGATGGAACTCCTTATATGGGCATTTCTCCTGGAGGGACACACATGAATCAATGCACTTCATTCAGCAACTGTACACAGGAAGTAGGCCTTTGTTTCCAACGAAAACAAGTTTTGTTGGTGATCACGCTCAAGTGCTCGTCCCTCTTTAGCTCTGCCCACACAGCACGCCTCCAGGAGCTCAGATTTTTTTTCAGAAAGAATCATAAAGCTGTATCTTTCTTTTATAAATGTGATAAAACTTAAAACTTTTTTGGCAATGTGAAGGATGCAGTACTACTCTATAGGTACTCAAGATTACCATGAGATTGCTCAAATCTGCCTGTGTTAGATCCCCTTTAAAGGAACAGTAAGAGGGTGAAATCTGCCCACTTAATGACAAAAGGGGGTGTCTCCAAACTAAAAATAAACATCATAATTAAAGCTTTAATGACATTCTTCCACATTTACATATTTCGTTAGTATCAAGTTACAATGATAATCTTAATTAAATTAAAGGACAAAAATGGCTCACAAATGCCCAAGGGTCTCACTCACTTTTATGTTCGCCACATTATCTATTTGAATTCATCTGGTTCAACTCTAGAGGTAATGTCTTGATAAACTCCATGTCTTGACCTTTTATTTCACTTCCTGGTGTGCCTGTTTTGTTGGGTCTGCTGCTGTTTTGCTCCTAAGCATTCACTAGTACTGCACCATCACTTGAACTCTAATTTATGTGAACTGGTCGACAAATCGGTAGGTCAATCATCTTACAGTACCTCTTAAGATTAGAACATTCTCTGCACAGTTTGCATTTCTTTGCGAATGTGATTGATTCTACTTGCTGAAAAAGATACCTGCCATTGCATGCCAGGATTTCGTTGTCTTTGCACTCCGATGTCCAATGTGTTTTTATCAGAAGTTTTGTTCAGGAGTACAACTTCTCTTTTTTTGTGTATAAGTAATATGTCATAAATAGCCCAATTAATTTAAAATAAAAGACTGATCTTTTTTGACCGACTTGGTAGACGCTTGGTTGTTTTTCTTGTTTACTTCTTTGCCTTTGAAGTCTGCCTCAACATAATTGGTGACTTGTGCAGGATTTGAACCCAGTGACCTCTCGCACAACATAAAGGAATCAACTCCCACCAGCAGCACCCCTAGATGCCGTGAAGAAAGCTTTGCAACAAATGGAACACAACAGCTGCGCAAAGGTGAAATAAACAAAATCATGAAAGCAACAGTAGAGCAGTGTTTTTTAATCCAGTTTTCTTCAACTTGTGGGTCACGAGCCCATAATGGGTCTTATTTCTGTTCTGACTGGGTCGTACAGAGCAGACAGCATTAAAAAAATAATCATTTGGAACCATATAATAATGCACATTTATGATAGCTCAATCGATATGGTTTGAAAGGGAGAAAAAGAGAAAACACTTGCAATATCTTTTGTTGCTGATGTACAAGGCCATGCATCCAATCAAATCCTACATTTTGCAGGAATATCATCTGTCACTTTGTAGAAGCCATTCAAATGAAGCATTTGAGAAAAGAAAGTGCGCTTCGACTAAAACAAAAAATCGGTTTGTTGAAAACAACATGTAATTTACACATCAAAACATCATACGATGGAGAGAGCTTGTTTGATGGCTAGAGCTTTTAGTCTTCAGTCATGCTAGCTGTTAGCCAGAGTTTATTAATCTAAAGAACTCTACCGTTTTCTTTCTCTCTTCAGGTTTCAGCGCTGGTTCAAGAGCCACTGAGACTTTAGCTGCAAGTGATTGGGCCATTGCTGTAGACATTTCCTGCTGTGGTTCCAGGGAATGGAAAAGCAATTCCACGCTCGGGCCGCACTGAATCCGTCTCTGTCAGTTCTGCCGCCGGTTACTCTAAAATCAGTCGGCACCCACGTGCCTCTCCAGCTTCTGATCAGGCTGACGCAAAGAGGCACGAGTGAGAACAAAACACTTTCCTAGGTATGTTCTTTGTTTTGTTCTTCATGCCCAAGAACTCTCAGACCCGTTGCACATATGTCCTTGAAGTGAACAGTTTCTTGATGTGAGCTAAGTTTCTATCTGTGCAACACTGTCTCTGTTTGTCAGGAGATGGGAGATGTGAGTCAGTCCGTACCTCTGTAGATTCTTTCCAGCTCATTTTTTAATGTACAAAAAGATGCCTGGCGGTGGGAGTTCTTTTAATCTTCCCCTATATTTGCAAAAAACCTTGTAAGAAAGAAACATGATTTAGTTTTCGAAGAAGACAATCTTCTCTGTGATCTTTTGAATGCTACTGCTTTATTAGTGATCACTGCTCAATGCAGCTGCAAAAAAAGAAAAAAGAAAAAAAGAAGCTCATTACGGTGCTCATATGATTCATCACTATGTGTTGCACAGTTACTAAATCATCTCTTTCTCATAAGGAAACATAATTCTAGTTACTTTTTAATGCTGCTCCAGTTATACAAATACATTGTTTTGGAAGATGCAATAACTTTACTGGAGTCTTATTTACTCACCCTTATTTAGTTTAAAACCTGTATGGTATATCATATAACATTTGTTTATTTATTTTGCAGAATGTCCGTGCTCTTCCTTTTTGTAAGGAAAAAAGACAAAAAACGTACCCATATGATACATAAACTATATCACAAATGTTCTCATTTCATGAGTGATAGCTTTGTGTGAGGACTACACAGAAATAGAATATATATTTAACCCACTTCTGTGTTTTGCATCATCCCAGTATGTCCATATATCTAAAGTATGCAGAGACTTTGACTTCATCCTCTAGAGTAATGCGAGAAACCATAAAGGCATTTTTTTATGGTTTGGAATAAGTCGTTACTGCTCGATTCTATTAACTTTTAGTTTTATTCATAGATCATGATTCATGATCTGTGCCGATGTAGCTCAATGTCTGCACTGACAAATAATTGTAACATTTATTGCTTGACAGCATAAAAATGTACACAATAAGACGTAAATGAAAGCCATGTCAAAAACAAAGTACCATCAATGCATAAGTACATCTGCATTTGTTTTATTTATATAATTACTGGAAATTGTTTACAAATCTTGACTCTTTCCATAAATCTGAAAGACAGGAAATCCTTAATGTGACAAAAAATAATCTGAAGAACCTTGCAGATGTCACATCAGAACCAAGCAGTCATCCATGAGTGATGATATATTGTTATATTAAAGATCTTGAAGGGGATAAATTGTAATATTTTAGATTTGCAAAATGTACAAATGTACTCAGGGTATCACTATGATACCACTAGGGTATAGACTTGTAAGGTTACTGAGGGTGTTTTTTTTTTTTAAGGAAGAAGGATATTATACAGCGCTATTTAATCATTGTGTGGAGGAAATCATAGAGGGTTATGAGCAGTGTCTAGTGGCACACTTTTCTTCTCGTATGTATGAGAAATTCTTGTGTGGACAAGCACTAAAGATGCTTGTCCTGAACTCTTGGATAATTCTATATTTGGTACAAATGGTAGTCGCTTGTGTTGAATACATACCAGACACTGCAGTTGCCATTTACGGCTTTCATTTATTGTGTGTAATCACAGTTGTTCTGTGACAGAAATGACCGTATTTTAAATAAGACTGTTATCTCATGATATTTACAATCAGTCTGCGCAGTTGTAAAGCCAGTCATAAAAGTGGTATTTGAAAGCACTATTTTTATCTCCTTTTGTCAGACTCAATGGTAGGATCGAAGCTATCTACTTGTGACTGCCCAGACAGTCACAGGCAAGAACAAGAGGTGAATTTGGGCCAGAATGTTATGAACAAAATACACAAGAAAGAGATTCATATCATCGCCTAATAATGAAAGTCCTTGCTGGCTGTCTGAGGTGGTTGGCTTTACAATTACAAATGCCCTTTAGCGGAAAATGGATCAATTTTAATCCACACTTCAAAAGCGGGGATTCTCTTGGAGATAATTGGATGAATCCAGCAGGTAAAGAGCTCTGCATATTACTGTCTAATTTAAGTCTGAATTATATGTGAAAGTGCACAGATATTTGCAAACTAAACATTTACTTAAAAGCAAATTCAGATTTTTAAGTTAAAAGAGAAACTACATGATATCTATTAGCTATATTATTCTAATATAGAGTATTTATATAATAAGTGAATATACAACACTTAAAGAAATAAATAGCCTACTTTTAATGGCTTGATGGTCATAAATACAGTTAAGCAGCAATGTAATATTTGAGCTAGGCCTAGTAGTATTAGTATTATGATGTGATTATGAAAGGGTTAATTATATTATTCCTATAGATTTATTCCTGTATCTGCTTCAGTGATTACTGAGACTCTGAGCAGTGATTAATTGGTAGCATTGGGTGACGTGTGTCTAGCAGCATGTTTGTGAGCTGACTCACATTTTCTTTCTGACATGGCGCTTTGTCACCTCTAACATAAACATTCCGTTGAGAAATTCCTGTTCTCTCTTCCGCAACAACCGATAAATCTCAGCCCCAAAATGACTCTTCTCAATGTCCCTTGAAAGCCATCAATTCACATTGCCATCCCTAAATATACTTTCCTGTTTTTTGTTCTGCACCAGGTGAGATAGTATTGCATTTTTTTTTAACTTTTTGTGTTTTTTTTTTTAAATGCATCATGAGGATCAAGAGAAGGGGTGTGGTCCAGATACAGACAGACATATTTATTTCCATCATGCTCTCTGATGTTGTTATAGATGGGGAGCATTCCTTAACTAAAACAAGGCCAAAGCTATAAGTATCATTTACAGCTATTGCTACACGGCCCATCACTGTTTACCATAAATATGAACCATCTAATGCTATTGTGCAAGGAATTCGAAGCATTTTCAGGCTCATAACTTGACTTAGGGCTTCTCCAAGGTCTGTGGTTGATGTAATGGGCAATAAAGTATAGCACTTGACAGACATAAGTCATATGGTGCGGTGCTAAGGAGAGAAACGCGCGAGAGAAAGACGAAAAAAAAAAAAAAAAACGGGATGCGAGAGGGGCTCTTATGAGCCAGAAGCTGTTTGAGGCTGTCAGTGTAAATGATGTGAACAGCAGCATCCACGAGAGACCTTTTCTACACACACTGACTGCAAAGTACTCCATACAGACACTCAGCAAAACCAGTTATGAAGAACAAGTGCCTCAAAAATTATCTTCAAATGACAGCTGTGATTAGTAGTAGTGTTCATTTTAAATTATGTTGTCAAGGATAAAGTAATTGTAAATCTTAATTGAAATGTACTTCGACTGATATTTACAAAACTGTTCTTGGCAATACTGTCCCTGTATATAATTTGAAATGTTTATATATATATATATATATATATATATATATATATATATATATTGCTCACA
>JAUMHG010000060.1:14299501-14310896 GCA_032359395.1 Enteromius anoplus | reverse complement strand
GTAAAAATGCTGTAAAATGAGGATGCTTTCAAAAATAATGCCATAAATAGATTTAATTTATCAATTAACTTCTATTATCTAAATCAAATAAATATTTGGTATTACAGCTTTTGGTAAAACAGCTTCTGTTCTGAGGTACACTTCTGAGGCTGTTGTCAGACAATAACAATACTGAATTATTACAATTAATGACAAAAATAATGTTTGGAAAGGTAAACGGATATTTCCAACAGACACGCTACTACAAAAGATAGAACTAACTGACTTTGTTGGTAAAAAAAAACTAGTGGCCTAAGACTTTTTCACAGTACTGTATATACAGTGGGTACAGAAAGTATTCAAATTTTCCACTCTTTGTTATATTGCAGCCATTTGCTAAAAATCATTTAAGTTCATTTTTTTGTCTTCATTAATGTACACACAGCACCCCACATTGACAGAAAAACACTGAATTGTTGACAATATTGCAGATAAAAACTTAAATATTACATGGCTGTAAGTATTCAGACCCTTAAATTTGCTCAGTATCACTCTTTTGATGTAATACAGCCATGAGTCTTTTTGGGAAAGATGCAACAAGTTTGTCACACATACTGTAGATTTGGGGATCCCATGCCCCACAGCATGATGCTGCCACCACCATGCTTCACTGTTGGGACTGTATTGGACCACACTGTCAGCATATATCCCTATTGACCGCCGCATGTAAATAAAAACAGATCTCAGGGTATTACCTTTTTTTAAGACTGAACAATTGTTTATGGTGTTTTTGGTCATTATGTTTCCATCCTAATTAGCCACCAGTGTATACGTTAAATAACTATAGCAATATTTCTAGGTAGCTGTGAAAGCTAAACTTTTAAATGGATTCTTACTAAGTTGTTACTTACTAACTTGTTTTGTAGTTTATATCATTAATTATCCCTCAGGGAAACCCTCTATGAGCATGATATGTGCAGTGATCACTTTGAAAAGAGTGTCAGACTGTCAGGATTAGGAAGCTAAAGCATCTCTCTTTAATTTCACTACTCCTTTACAAAGATAGATTATAAGGATTTTATAGCTTATCATAAAACTGATTGGACTGATTATGCATATATGCTATATATATATATATATATTCTTTTCAGCCAGTTGCAAACAGGAGCACACAAGCCTTAAAGAAATCTGAAGAAACCCAGTTCTGCGTTTCCAAGAAACGATACTACCACAGCCTTTAATTTCACTATTATTTTTATTATATATTTAATTTTCCTTATTTATTCAGTATTTTTCCATCTTTGATATTCTATTTGCTATTATTTATTATCTATATGCTATTATTATATACTTTTTATTATGAGATATCACTTTCACTGAAATATCAGACTGTCACTGTTTGATTTGTATGCATGATTTTATATATTTTTTTCAATTATGGAAAATGATTAGTACTTAGATGTATTATTAAAATTTATCCCCCAATATTTTAAAGGGAATGAGCTGTGTACCCCAATATTGTACCCCAATATTGTACCCCAGTCAATACCCCAATATTGGTATCGACTACTGAAGTGTTAGTGCAGACATTTAATAGTGCTGACATAGTGTCATGAGGCATTAGCATACATATAGGCTTATGAAGGGTATTGTAGATCCTAGATCATCAGAAGGTATACTGAGAGAAAACCACACTGTCAGCATATACAGTATGCTTAATATGAATATAGGTGAGTTTTGAATAATGTATCTGGATGGATTAGCAGTCTTGTGTCAAACAACTGTAGCACTTTTGCAAAGGTCAAATTCAGGCTTCTTTCTTCAGGGCCTATAGGCTTTTAGTGAACACCATACTTTACAAATGCACTAAATTTCCATCCATTTCCTGCAATATTTAGAGACATAGGCATGTTCACATTTTCACTGCATGACTGGTAGCCCTTCAGCACCCTGTTAAAAGATATATCATATCATAAGAGACAGTTAAATGTATATGGAAATGCACCCGGAGCACCTGTCACCCACCGCTGGCGACTTAAAATGGAAAAATATGAAAATGTATGTTAACGCAATGCTTGAAGTACATTAAAAGATGAAGACTGCTCCCGAAGGCCATGGCTGAATGCTTCACAGGCTCAATGAGAGAGATGTCGTTATGTCAGATGTTACTAAGATGACCATGTCACAGTCTTTGCCAGAGGTCCAATTCAGCATTCCTTATTCATGCTTTCAGGTCTGGACGACAAAAAAAAATTTGTGACACGTAAATGCTCTGCCTTTGGTTGTTTTTTTTTCTAAAATGAGCATCAAGGAAAAAAAAAATGCAGACATTTGCATGAATGCTGAGTGCTAAAGAGGGGCCCTTGGGGTGGTCTGATTACTTGTAGTGCATAATCAAATTACTATGTTTTTCTTTGTTCAGTACAGCTATTTAGCGTTCAGCTTGTTTAAAACTTGTTTAAATGTGCCTTGTTATCAAACTCCAGATAGGTTTGAGCATGTTTGCTGAAAGTCATCAAGCTTTTCTGTGTGGGGTTGCATTTGTTGGGTTCCAATGCTAGGAAATAACGCCTTTAGCCAAGACTACCGTGAAGAACGGTACCCGGAGAGATTCAGAAAATACTGAAATTCAGTCTAATGACTCACAGTACTATTATTTCCACAAAGAAGTGCCTGTAATCTGGGGTAAATAAAGAATGCAGAGGTTCAGTGGGGGAGTGGGGGATTGCGGCAGCATCCCTCCGGCCCTCTGTCGCTTTTATCTGCAGCATGCAGGAATTTTGCCATTTGTAGACATCCACCTCCTGGAAGTTCCATTACCTTCATCTACCTATCTTTTTTGGGGGATTAATTTTAGAATAGTCATGTTATGTAAATGAGTTAAGTTCAAAGGCTGTGATTCCTTGTTTTGGGTGATTCCAAGGGTGCAGTTTTGCTAAAATTATTGAAAAAAAAAAAGCTTCTTATTTAGGACAAATAGGCTGAGTTTACTAAAGGATGCCCCACTTTTATGTATCTTATTCACAAAGCACAATAATGTAAATTGGGTAATGTAAATAGATTTTTATTCTCAAAGTCTGAGGCAATTCTGACTTATTTTCTTTGAATTGTGAAATATGATATATAAATATATTTTATAGAGTTATAAAGTTAGAATAGGGAGATATAAAGTCAGAACTGTGTTATGTAAAGTCAGAATTGTAAGATATATTAACTTGCATTTGTGAGTTAAAAATTCAGAATTGCAAGTTATAATGTCAGAATTGAGAGATATAAAGTCAGAATTGCGACTTTATGGCCTGGTTTCACAAACGGGGCTTAGCTTAAGCCAGGACTAGACATTAGTTAAATTAAGATATTTAAGCAACTTTTACAAAAATGCCTCATAAGAAAATATTATAGGTGTGCATCTTAACACAGAACAATGACACAGATCTGTCAGAGCAAGATATTATTTAGAGCAGCGCAAACATGGAATTTAGTCTGGGACTAGCTTAAGCCTTGTCTGCGAAACTGGGGGTATATCTCATAATTCTGAAAGTCACAATTCTGACTTTATTTCTGATAATTGTGGGATATAAACTCACAATTGCGAGTTATAAAGTTCAATTTTGAGGGGAAAAAATAGTGATGTTCTCAGAATTGCGAATTTATATCTTGCAATTATGACTTAATATCTCTCGACTGTTACTTTATAACTGTCTATTACTCGTTTATATCTCAAAATTCTGAGAAAATAAGTCAGAATTGCAAGTTTCTATCATGCAATTCTGAGGACAAAAGTCAGAATTGTGAGATAAAAAGTTACAGTAAACTTTTTTTATATATTTTACTCATTTCGTACCATAGAGATAATTTAACTTTTCCATGCCAAGATGAATCATCTCGTCTTTTATGAGAAAAAAGATTTTACAGCTTTCAGTGCTTTCACTGTTTTATGCAATTAGCATCTTCTGAATAAAAGCAGAATCTCCCAATCAAAAACACAGCCTAGGAAGATGCAGAAAAGGTCAATCTCATGTGCAAGTAAAAAAAGAATGTGATCAACAATAGACAGCATACAAAGCAACTGCCTAGTGTTGGAGTGAAAATGGATGTGGTAAATGACTGTGTAAGCTTATGGGATGTTGATGGAAGACTGCATCTATGCTTTGATCGGTGATCCAAATGTAGTCTCTGATAAAAACATGATTTATCAATTGTTAAAAATGTTGCTTTATGAAACTTACCTTTTTGTTTCGTTTTTTAAGTTTATTGCTTTGTTTTTTATGTATGTATTCATGTTCAGATGAATGTGCTAATTATTGAAAACGCTGACGGAGGCTAGCAACTTTTTGAAGATGCTGGTGTGGAATGAGTTAAAAGTAGCTTCACAGTGACAGGAAAGCAGCAGAAACCATAATGCTGTAAAAAAGTTCTGCTGTAAAGCAATTCTAAAAAGGCAATAGTGACATTATTCAGCTTCGGTTGTTTATTTAGTTCAGTTTGCTAACTGTAGAAGTTCATTCATTAGGAAACAAATTCAATTAAGAGATAAGCAGCTCTATGAAGACAGTATTGCTGTTATTCAGCTTGAGTCAGTTCAGTCCAATAAGTGTCGAAGTATCAAAATTAATCAATTATGTACAAGTTCATTATTCATCTCAATTCAATTTTTTCTCACCCTAAAATGACAATGTTAAGTGTCTTTTAAACAAAAATTCCATTAATTATGGCAGCAGTAAATTAAAAACAAGACTATTACTGTCAAGAATTGCTCTCTGAAGTGACGTTGCGATCTTGTTGCTCAGCTGGAACACAGAGGCACGGAGACAGAAGATTCCTTAGAAGCGTGAACATTTATTATAAAACAAGAATACATGGGAAGCTGACGAAATGGAGATCAATGCAGACGATCACAAGACCAACATGTAACATTACCATCGACATTGAACTAGAAACAGGGAGTGATACAGTATAAGCACACAGACTAATCAACAGAAAATGCGGGACACCTGGAAATGACAGCTGGCAGATAATCAAACACTAATGACAAGGGCGGGGTTACAGATGATCAGAGCACATGGAACAGATATCAAAACATAAACACAAGCACATGGACATATGACATACTACAGAGAAACATACGCAGAGCACGCCTACGGCGTGACAATTACTTGTGACTGAGCGTCTATACGAGGTGTAGACAGGTGCACTTTTGGTGTTTTAGAGAGGTGATTCCGATGTTTGCATCACAGCGATTAAGTGATGCTGCCCGGTAAAATAGGACTGCAAGATGAAAATGGCTATTTGCAAATGCATAATTTTTGGGTCGTTACTGGATTTTCATGCTTCTTTAAGTCAAAAGATACTAAAACAACAAGTGTTCATCAGGCGAAATTCATTAAAGTGTTTTAGTAAACAAACTATATTCAAATAAAACCTTAACTGTGTTTGTGTAGGATGTATTATTATTATTATGTAAATATCCATCTTTGTTCCCCCCTCACACCCCCTATAGAGAACAATTTGATTTCAAGTACAAATGGGAACCAGCAGATGCTCATTGACTCTTACAAGCAGCCGTTATCTCCTCTTTACTGTTCACCAGCTCATTGAAAACCAATGAATTCTTTGCCATCACATACACCCACACACCCACACACACATATGCCATTCTCCCATACCACCTCCTCCTCTCTCCTGTCTTTGCTGTGAAAGACACCAGAGGCGAGTTCTCTGTGGAGTGCTTAAAATCCTGAGAGATGGAAAGAGGACTGAGCGTGCATTGAGCTCTCAGCCCATTCAATCTTTGGGTTATAATGGCTTTCACAAACATCAGAAATCCTCTCATCTCTAATCATCAAGCTCTATTCAAATCCCTGGCAGACTGTGGAACGCCTCTCCGTAAAATACGGTGGCTTTCATTGTCTCCCTCTCATTCACTTATGACACTTCATGCCCCTCACACACATCATCTACCCCCAAATAATCAATAAAACCGAACGCTCGCTCTCTTTTCTTTTCATGTCGCTCCTCTATATACAAATACCTAGAATTCTTCATGTCTGTTGGATTCATCCATCCATTCACTTTCAGTGATGGTTAATTCAGTGGATTTTTGGCAATAAAAGGTTTAATTAAGATAAAACCTGTTTAGTTCATAATCATTTTGAGTTTACAAAATTCACAAAAATAAACAAGTACACAAGTAAACAAGCAAATGAAAATGTAGTTAAGATGATCACATACTAATAATAATGCTAGATGTGTTATGAGTGCCACAATGGTGTAGCATTATTGTGATCTATTTTAATTATTATATTCTCCCTTTAATGAGTGATTTGGTAATTAGATCTGACATTTTTAAAGCTCCTTTTTCTTATTGAATATAAAAAGGTTAATTCAGGTCAAAACTGTTTACACCATCAACAACATAACAAAGATAAAACACTTTTAACATTAAATAACAATTTGTCTATAATTAGATAATGCAGATAAAAAGGCAAATGATACTATAAAAATTAAGATAATCTGCCCATATCATTCCATGTAATGAGTCAGATTGGAATCACATCAGCCATTTTAAATGTTATCAATGAGTTTGTGGTGCGTCAGTGTTTCCTCATGTCTCTGACAATGAGCTGTTTTGTTTTGCAATCAAAGTAAGACGTGGGAAGCTTATAATGTTATGTACCATTTGAGTGTCAAGCATTCTGTGCACCTGCATTTGCCTACTCTAGAAACAAAGATGTTAATGAGTGTACTGTGATGTCAACTCACAGGTCTTTGGATTTTTGTTTGATAATGATCCATAGGGGTTGGACAGAATATGGACATCTTGAATTAGGCACACAATTTCATTGTTAAAATGTTTTCTGACATATACCTTTATTACAGCTTCCAACATTCTTTAAACAAATTTACGCTTCTCCCTCTTCTCTCAAAAAACCTGGTGGTCTCATGGGATTTACGTACCTGGGCACACTTTTTAGTTAGACACGCAATTCGTACCAATAAATTAATCAGTACAGTTTCAAAAGAAATTAACACTAGAGGCACTAAAATTCACACCTTACTTTGGTTTACTCTGTAGCTCACTTGACACGGCATTGCAATGAAAAACTTCAGTTCAAATCCCATGTTAAAGGATTTGACAGAACAGTTCAAATCCAACCTGATCTCACGGCAACTCATACATATTTTCCGAGGTGGCTAATTCGTACGAATTTGTAACACCTCACTCGTACGAATTAATGCGATTTATTCTAAAACGTCCGTATTTTACGAGATGTCAATTCGTATTAATTTGTACGAATGACCTACACATAACCCCGCCCCTAAACATACCCATCACGTGGTTTTAGACAAAAAAGAGTGAGGTCGTACGAAATTAGTACGAATTGGCACAAATTTCTCATGAATTGGTCGTGAGACTGTGTTGTTCAAATCTGCTTAAAAGGCAGTTGAAATGGCATGGTTGAATGAACAAATGCCTTTTTATATCAGTTTTGCATTTGCTAACACTATTGGGTTTAGGGGTTGGATTTGGTGAACTGCATATTTCCAATACGATAGCGCATTAAATTTAACATTCCACAGATATTTGAATTCTGAAACATTGCAATATGTAACTGAGGCAACATAATAAACAGCAATACTTACCTACAGTATGTCAACGTAATAAAAATATGCTTTAAAATGGTTACATTCAAAGCAGTGCGGTTCTGCTACTCTCAAACTTTGAGTAAGAGACTCAATGTCACAAAATGAAGTTATATTAACAAGTAAACTATTTTCAAAACTCACAATATGAGTGATTCAAAACTTTCCCTATTTGGTTTGTGCACACAGACGCTTCAAGCATTTGGCACTTGTACACACTGCCAAATGCTTGAAGCGGCCTTTCTACGAGATTAGAGCCTCTCTATTCAATATGTCCCTCAGCAGTCTCTGTTTGATCATAATATAGAGAAAACCACTGTAGTAGACAGATTATTTGAGATTTTATTTTAAGTTTATTATGCATTAGCCGTTTAATTATAATCACTCTTTTAAATGTATTTATATGTACAGAAAATATTTGGCTGTATACGTCTTTCTTTTGATGTCACTAAAAATGGTGTGTGTTTACATCCCTTGATCTTATGAGTGTGTGTCACAGACATGGAACAGGCTGGCACAAAAATGATGATAAACGGGCATTATAAACCCACTCTTTTTCTTCTAAGTAGGTTCTGATAGTGTAAAGGTTGATAGGCTTTTGTCCAACTATACACTGTAGAGCACAGTTGAGATAATCTACTCACTAAAAGAGCCCCGCTTCCACTGGATTTTCCACTGCTGGGCCTTTATTCCTGCAAATTGCTTTAGAATTCCAGTGTATACACACAGTGTAATTGTATACATGCATTTATTTATTTATTAATTGTTCATGAGTTGTATATTATGTATTAATGTAATTCATTTATTTAGGCCTTTTTTACAGTTTGAAGGAAACCCATATTTTATAGAATATAAAAAAAACATATTCTTAATCCATATTTTTGTTTGTTTTAGCAATGTTGCATGTATTTGAGAAAGAAAATATGTGAGAGCTTTGGCTCAAATATATTAACAGACCCTTTTTTAATAGTGAGAATTGTGTGCAGGGTCCTTGCATATTCTATATATATTCTAGCAAGCAAAGACCGTATAGAAATTGCTTACTGACTACAGCTTGTCGATCTGCAAAAAGGCCTGATTTTACAGAACACATGACCCTGGAGCCAGACCCCATCATCACCATCAAAGGAAGCTGTTATAGTAGTGAAGGTTTGATGCTATGTGGTCAAGTTTACCCACTGCTCCAGGTGTGTGTTCACAGTGTGTGTGTGTGCGTGCGCATGGTTGATCACTTCTCACTGAGTGTGTTCGCACTTGGATGGGTTGAATGCAGAGCACAAATTCCTAGTATGGGAACATATCCGTCCTAACTCTGCTTCAACTTTTAATTTGTATACTGTTATACAGTGCTATATTGTTAAATTGAAACTTATGATGGTTTTGTTGGCAGTATGCTGCAAACTACTGCTTTCAGTATGACAAAGAATGACAGCCTTCTGTGCTATTTTTCAATAATAATAGCATAGCGTTAGTCTACAAAACAGGCAGACAATGACTGCCAGCATGTGATAAAGACCTGTTTATTGAATGCTCAGCTTTTTTAGTACTTTTATACTTTATAAGTTTAATACGGGTTTCAGCAAAACACAGGCAAAACGTAATCTGTCAAAAAGCAAACGGCTGTATAATTCAGTCCATGATTATTCTGCGACTGAAAATTCATTCTAGAATTCATGAATAATGTCTCACAGTTTGCGTGACTTCCTTGTTGTTCTTTAGAGAAAGGAGTTTGAGTGAATCCCTTTTCATTTAAAAGGAAGAATAGGTGGAAGCAACCGTCTGTAACTGATAGCCGAGCTGGGCGGCAAACTTTCAACGTCTTTAATATTTTATCTGCGCAGTATCTTTAGTTTATAAAACCTCCACCTCACTTCAATCTATAAATCAGCTTCAGGGAAATGACCTTTAAAGCAAAGCCCTGAAACTGAAGCTGAAAAAAGGAAGATTTATCTCTTGTCCCCAGAGTTCCTTTCCTTCAGCATAATAATAAACATATTAGGTCCATCACACTACTCATCCTATCTTAAAAGATCGGGCAGTACCTGTGTCAGATGTGTGTCAGCATTTTAAGCAAATTAGACTAATTCCCATGTTAATCTTTATTTTTAATCCTGCTGACCGATGCTATCGAGCGGCCTTGTGCAAATGGAGTTAATGGGATCATGATAGCGCTGTGATTTTCCGTAATGGGTCAATGGGTTTGGATTGATGTTGCCGTGATTTTGTTTGTGATGCAATCTAATGTAATGGTGTGAAAGCCAATGCGGGAGCTGATACAGAGAAGTTAATTCCTACGAGGTAGTTTTTGGCCCGTTGCTAATGCTGTCTGCTGTGACATTTCATTATTCATTGCTGGCCTTTGTCTCGATGCAAACAACCTGAGTTGTGCAGTGACAACTAGATGCATTCTAATTTTGTTGCCACCTAAAATAGCCTTGGTGAATCTCAGCTCGACATTTGAGTGAAAGCACAAAGTTCTGCCTGTTAATTTGCCCTATGCCTGTAATGTTCGCACCTCAATTAGAGCGGTCTAGCAGCAGCAAGGTTAGCAAAATTGCTTGACATCAAGAGATAAATGTGGACAGCATGCAGTCAGAATGGCCACAGATGAAAGTTTATTTGAGTCTGGTGAGTCTCGCTCTCACTATCTCTCTCTCACACACATTCACAAACACACTTTCTGAGTATAATGACTGGTTTTCATGCACAAGAACAGGCAGCCGGCTGTCTGAGTGTGATACTTGTAATGAAAGCTTCTTGCAGAAGCGCATGCCCTTGGAAATATTCCTTCCATTGTAAACACCACACATCCTATGCAAATGAGAGAAGCAAAATCCAAATTATTGCTGTTTCCTTAAAGAAACGTACGCTAAAAGATCTTTTTGCTAAATGCAAACTCTGGAATAACAGTAGACTGAGCTGCCAATAGTTTCACATTTTGCATGTTAATACTTTTTAATCGTTTCACTTTAAGGTCTCGCTTCAGTCACACTGTCTGAGGCTGATGTTTTATGTTCATAGTGTTCCTGCACTCTTTTAGAGACTGAATATTTTATGTGTGTAATTTATAGGATTTTCTAAAGGTAGCGTCTGGGTGGTTGTTGTTGTGCATTGACAATCCCTGGATTGAAATATTGTAAAATGCTCCATTTGGCTGACTTGATGAAGTGTCTGTGATTTGATCACAATAACATTTAAAGCCAAGGCAAATATGGGATTGAATTGTGAAAGCACATAAAATGGATTTGCCACTCAATGATTTGATGGAATGGAGGAAGTGGGATGGATTGTTAGTCGATATTTATGAATTGTTAGTCAATATTAAAGGCATTCATCCTGGAAACCATTTAATGTGCTGGATTCTAAGAAGTAAATCTGTGTGTCTGGTAGGTTGTGAGAATTTAGTTTAAATTATGATTATCAAAATTATGTCTGTGAAATACCTGTAGTGAATACCTTTTATCCTCTGATCACAAAGTATATTAAGAGTTGAAGAACTGTTTTTTACTTTTTTAAAAGTTAATCTAAATAAGTAAATTTTTCCACACTCCAGAGGAAATAACACAAGTCAAGCTTCAAGAAGTCAAACAACACTTTAAGCTTAAATTAAAAATTGTCTTGGCAAAGAGTTTTTTTTATTGTTGTTGTTGTTGTTTTTTGGTTAATTGTAAATAATTTGCAATTCTGCATCTTGTTGAAAGGTCCGCCTACTTTGCGTAGCAGATGTTGTGTTTAGCTTCTAGCACGCTGAGGAAAAAGCTTGTAATTTCTG
>JAUMHG010000060.1:14261221-14274722 GCA_032359395.1 Enteromius anoplus | reverse complement strand
CCAACCTGACAGAACTGGAGAGGATCTGCAAGGAGGAATGGCAGAGGATCCCCAAATCCAGGTGTGACAAACTTGTTACATCTTTCCCAAAAGGATTCTTTATTAGAGTAATAATGATAACTAATAATGGCTGTATTAGATCTAAAGGGTGCTTCTGCTAAATACTGAGCAAAGGGTGTGAATACTTACAATCATTTGATATTTCAGCTTTTCTTTTTTAATAAATCTGCAAAAATGTCAACAATTCTGTGTTTTTCTGTCAATATGGGTGCTGTCTGTAGATTAATGAGAGAGAGAAAAAACTTTTTTAGCAAATGGCTGCAATATAACAAAGAGTGAAAAATTTAAAGGGGTCTGAATACTTTACGTCCCCACTGTATTTCTCATAGTTATACTGCATTATAAGTCTCATATATTTTCATATTCAAATTAAAATCTTGTACAGTGTACAAATGCGATGCTCAGTTCCCTCCACCTTCACACACAACTCTAAAATTATCGTATACATTCCCCACCTACCCTTTCTCTCTCTCTCTCTCTCTCTCTCGCTGGCTTTGTTGCTTATCAGGAGCTTCCAGCTGTAGACTGTCCACAGAGACTGTTAGGGCAGAAGTCGAGTTGGCAACAGATGCCAGCTTTTCATTTCCCTAATTTCATTTCCTTATTTGCTCCTCTTTCCCCCTAGTAATCCAGTTCACTCATTTTTTCCCTCACTTTCTCTCTGTGGAATCTCCTCTTATGAAACACACTCTCATGAACATACGCATTCACACCTTTGTGGTGCTCAGCCTCAATCTCAAACTCTTAAATCATCAGGGGTTGAGATTAGAGATGTGCTTTAAGCTTGTCTCCAAGGGGAAACATGGGATGTACTTTATAACACCATCTCCCATGTTCTGCTTTAATCACATAATCCTGTCACTGAGGTTTCAACAGGTTTGACTGTCCATCAGTCTGCATCTGAAAATTTCATATTTCAGAATAGTGGCATTAAAAATCCATCATACTGAAGATTAGAGTAGATTTATTTTGATTACAGTTCCAAATTAATTTTCTTGTCATGTGGTCAAATCAAACAATAGAATGTAAATATGTATTGTACAGTATATACAGTACAATGAGAAAAAAAATATGTAGGATTTACTGTACAACAACATTTATATTATATATATATACAACAATATGTAAAAGTACATAATTGAATATTATTAAATTATATATAACTTTCAATAGCTACTTTATTTTAATAGTTTCAATTTTAATTGCTTCAGTATCACTTATTCTGATATTTGTGGATCCTGTTGACAACGTGGTGTTTTTTAAAAGCATAAGAGTCTCAAACTTCCAACTGACTTTGTGAGCATCATGTGATGTTTATAACACCATATTATTATAAAAGAACCTCAAGTTTGTAGAGCCTCATGTTAAAGTGTGCTGATTCATGTACACTTGTTGATGTGACATAAGCACTAATCCTTTCAGCTTATTCGTAGAATTTTTCTTGACGGTTTTCAAAGCTATCATTACACAAATAACACTTTCCATCTTCACAAAGATAGAGGCCTGAAGGTCATCTCCATATTCAGCAACACTGATCTCTCTTCTTTCCACCCTGCCGGGGTTAAAGCCACTTCAGAGCACAGCATGCGAGAAACCTCCATTACTGCATACCATGTTCTTCCTTGTTCCTCCAGTTTAGGGTCAGTCCGTGCTAACGTTAGCTGTGTTTACCAGGTGCCTGCTGCTTTATCATGCATACACATGGATACGCTTTGGAATTTGTGGCTCGTGTTAAACCAGGCGTTACATTCAAAACAATTGTCGGGGGAGTGATATATCAGTGAAGCGAGTAAAGAAATAGATTTGAGACCTAAATGTGTTTGCCATAGTTTTTACATTGAAAAACATTTTAAACAAGAAAGGAAATAAATGAAGTCGCATATAAAATATTCAAGTGCGTGTGGTGGTGCTGTCTAGACCTAAAGAAGGCATTTGGAACTGTGGACAATCAAGTTATTTTATCTAAATTAACACATTTTAATTTTCCAGATGGCGCAATACCGTGAGTAAAATCATATCTTTCAAAGAGGAAACAATGTATTTTTGTTGATGTTACAAAATCTTCTTACCTTCCTTACCATAAGGGGGTTCCACAAGGTTCCATTTTGGGACAATTTTATTTTCACTTTATAGTAATGATTTACTTATTATAAAATAGAGGCCAGTTTGTTGTATTAATACGGTGAGTGTGATTTCACCAAGTTTCATATGTTCCTGGATCAACAACAATCCAATCAACCAATCACATTTGAAGGATGATTTTTCAGAAAATGTCTGTTTTAGGCTTATGATCAGGGTTGGGTGCTTTTACATCCTTGTTAATCAACTATCATTTCCCACTGGTTTTAGAAATACGTTTTGGGTAGTGTTAGGTTTAGGGGTAGGGATTGGCATAAGTCTATATGCTTGGACAGTAATGTTGATCCAGGATCATGTCTTATTGGAAAATTCACGGTGACCATCTGTAATAGGTAAATATTGCAATAGTACCACAGTCAATCAGACAAAGTTCCGTTCATCATACTTTTAAACATCATCTTAAAAAGTGGATTATGATGAATTAGATGTGTAAACATTATACTTGCACATTTAAAATAATGTGTTTTGGGGTAGTTGACTTTTATGTAGTGTTGAATGTCTGCCAGTGTAAACTAGCAATTTTGCTATGATACTTGTTTACAATTGTATTTCATACTAATGTACATTACCATGCATTGCCCTTAGAGTTTATCAAACAAAATAATCAATCAGAATGAGATAGAGTACTATAACGAAAAAAAGGTTTTGCCCTCTCTATAAAATGCTACACACATCAGTGGCTTATTCGAGAGTCAGATTTCTCATGGTGTTTTGTCGCTGCAAGCATATGCTTGGCTTAAATCGGTTTTGTGATTGTTGTTTGTTAACACACAATTATAATACAGGTTAATACAGACAGTTGCTTAAAATTGGTTCCGATTTTGAGGTGAAATTACCCACGCAGCACTCTGGGTTTTGAAATAAACATAGTGAATCATTCAATGAGTCAATCAATGATTCATTCAAGCTTTTATTGGTGACATTGGCTAGAAAACATATTCTGGCAAATTCAGAATGGGACTATCAGCATTACCTGGGCTGCAGACACCCCAGTGTTGTACGTGATAAAACTCTCCTCTCTCTTCTGTGTTTGTGTTAAATCAGGTTACTCGCTGTTCGCTTTCTTTTTCCATGGCCCGTCTGTCTGGATAATCTTGTTACATTTCGTTTTTCCAGAGGGCCAAATTCTGCTTGCTCAAATGTAAGTGAAGCATCACTTCCACATCAATTTCATTTACAGTCGACTACAAGGGCTCAAACTGAGAACCCCCAAGGCTCATCTTCAAACTATCCAGTCGTGTCCCAAGTTACACTTTAAATGGTTAACACTGTCAAACTGGTATTAGAGAATGTACATATCTGCAGACCCTCAAGTCACAAATTGCAATTCTCGTTTCAAGTCTGATAGTGGACTATATTAGGGATAACATAGTAAAAGAAACTGCGTCATTGAAAATGCGGTCACGTCTCAAGCTTCCATTGTTGCTGTTCTGATTTAGGGTTTAATACCAGCTGAGTACGATCTGAATCACCCTGCACCTAATTTCATTTTGGCCAGGCTAGATAACGTATGTTGCGCTCACCCATAATTAAATGACTGCGCACCACTGTGCACAGGAAGTTCATCTCTGTCTTCCATTGTGTTGTAGGTTTTTACCGTTCCATTCACGCTCTCTTGCCTGTTGCCTTGACTGACGTCCTGCACACAGCAGGTTTTCTATTGATTATATTGGAAATAAGGTGGTGGAAAGGGTGAATACCTTTTTAAGACTATTGTGGCAAAGATTTGATTCAACAATAATGAGCAATCATGAAATCATTTTTCAAGACACCTTGCCACAAACTCTCTAAAGCGGATAAAGACACTGCTTGAATCTGACAGCCTTTTAAGGGGCATTTTTTAGCGTTCTACTTTTCTTTTTGTTGAATAGGACTTTTTTTTAAAACAGGCATACTGGAGTGATGCAGTTTTTATATGTTTATCTGTTTTTAAAGATGCAATGTTCTTTGACAGGCTTTTTTCCTTTTCTCTTTTTTAATAGGTGTTTTCTTTTTTATTTTGTCTTTTGGATTTTTTTTTTCTTTTTTGGTTCTGTTCTCAGAAAACGCTTTGACCATGCTCAAATAATACCAAGTAAAACAATACTTTCATAAGTTAGTTAGCATAATAGTGCACTTTTATTAATAAGAAAATCCTTTTTCTCCTCCCACTTTTAATGCCCTTAAGGTATCCGAGCTCAAACGTGCCTATATTTTGCTTCACTGGTTAATGGAAAGACTTTTAAATCAATCTTATCAAACCTTATCAAACCCGGTCCATAATTACTATCATGTAAGATATGGAAGCTTCACAATTATTCTTTAATTAAAATGGAAGCACACTGCTGTTGCAATTCTTCTGTAATAGATCAGAATCACATGACATTAGCAGCAAAAAAAAAAAAGTATCCCAGTTGGAAGCAGAAGTCATATATTATTTTTAGAGTAGTTTAAACCTTTTTTTCCATTCACGGGCAGCAGAACACACATGCTCATATGTGCAAGGGCATGCATTGCCATTGCATTTTAACAATTTGCATGGATGAACATTTTTTAACAATGATAGACAGCTTTTTCACTGGAACAAATCCAACTGAAATGCTAGAATGTCCATCTGTTACAGCTCAATCCAGTGAGCCAGGCAGCTCAATTGAGTCTCATCTCTGTGTTGAAGAACTTACATCAGAGAGGAAGCGAAGAGAGGGAGAGGAAAAAAAAGAATCTAAATATTAAACTGGTCTTGGACTAAAATGTTTACACTGATAAGATGTTTCAATCTTCTTTAAATGACAGAGTGCATGATGTATAGGGAAAAAGCTATGTGCTCACAAAAAATTAAGAACCTGTAAATCAACCAAATGCGAATATAACACAGTTGACATTTTAAGTACTTTAATATTTCAATTATTTAGAAATTGTAAGTAATTTACAGTTTGGACACAACAGTAATGTGAAAATAGAAAAACCCAACAGCACACAACGGTATAAGCAACACATTGGTGCATTCCAGATTAAAGCAATGTTTTTGAACAAATCTTTTATGTGAATGATTCAATGACTCATTTAAAATGGTAGTGTGTTTTCTTTCTGAATGAATCAGCATTTATTTAAAACGGTTTAGTTAAATGATTCAAAAGTTAACTGAAAGCAGTGGTGCGACCAGCCGTTTAAGGGGAAAAAAAGTCTCCATGACTCTGAAAGTCTCCCCGTGGTTCAACAAGAGACACACTTTAAGGCCGGGACATACCAAGCTGACAGAATTCGTCACACCGCACCGCATCCAGTACAGACAGCAGAATAGTGCAACATTCTGTGTAAATACGGTATTAGTTAGGGCTGGGCGATTTAATCGTCGATTAATGCATGTGCATCACGTTAGTAAAGCCGGTTCTTGATTAGCTGCAGCGCATCTTAAAAACAGCTGATTGAGATTTAGCACTAATCAAAGAACCGTCTTTACTAACGTGATGTGCATGCATTAATCGACGATTAAATCGCCTAGCCCTAGTATTAGTTAATTAAGTTATAAGTATTAGTATATACTAGTATTTGTTATACTGTAAGTCAATATTGCCTATGTGAAAATTTGAGTACACCTAACTTTTGTGCTGGTGGACCTAAGAAAAGAGTTAGGCGCATCACTGTAACCAGTGCAAAAAGTTAGTCTAGAGCCTTGAAAGGAACTACAGTTGTTTAGCATAATAATGTAACTGCGAAAACAGACACTGGAAAAAGGCTTTCTTTGCATGGTAAATGATCATTTACCATGAAAGTGATCAATACAATACAAAAATGATAATCAATTATTGTTTGTGTATAGAGTTAATGGAGATGTTAATAAATTGTGTATTATTAATTAAACAGTAATGGTACTGTATCTTGCCTTTTGGTGTCCAGTGTAAAAATGGGTCCTGAAGAAAAAACTCAAAATTAAGTTGAATTATATTTTGGTAGATATATTATAATCATGCAGCAAAACTGAACGGTTCTGAGGTGGATGACAGTCTAGGCGTGACAGAATGTCACACTGGAATCAGTCTTCTGTACACCATCTAATGAATCAAAGTGGTTCTGCCTGGCCTCATCATTAGTTAAAGAAAAGACACTGATTGCCTAATGGATGACTATAATTTCCCACACTTCCACATTAATCAATTCCCCAAATTGCTTAGAACCGTTTAAGTCCTGTTCATTAATGTAGGTTCAGTGCTGCTTTCAGTAAATGTTGTTAAAACCAAATGCCTGATTACATATCGCTTATTTTTGGTCGGAGGAAAAAAAGTTTTGGTAGCATTTTCTCTGAATAATGTTTCAATGAATGTTTTATAACCTACACACTCTCAGTTTTTTATCTTAAGTGCATAAAAATGCTAAATATGTCATTGTGTCAGTTTTTTCCTTATCTTACTTCTCAGTGTAAACAAAAAAAGAGACAAAGGGTAGTGCTAGTCTTTTCAAGGTCTGACAGGTTGCTGTTGTTTTTCTTCTGTTCAAGGAGCTGTGGCCCAGTCTGGAGGTCAAGGCTATAATAGAGAGGAGGGGGGGCTGCTCTGTCAGAGATAAGAGAGCAGAGAATGATGTGGCCAAATGGCATGGAGAGAGAATGGGAGGAATTATCTGATATTCCCAGGTCTTAAGCTTGACTGTGAATGCCATCCAGCACCAAACAAGATTCTATTCTTTCTCTCTGAAAGGATCCGTAACTCTTCAACCTTTTAGATTTTTGGGGCTCAGCAGAAAAGGCCTGCGTTTACTCTGTACTGTGGTATTTTCAACATGAGGGATGAACGCTCATCAAACCCTTGAAAAATAAAGATGAGGACGAACATTTGTTTTTTTAGCTCAGCTCACCGCAAAGTAGGCCACTTCTAAGGCGATACATTGTCTATTATTGAAGCAAAAATCTGAATGGCTGGCTTGAAAAGACAAGTATACTTTAAAGTGTCTTAGGTATTTTAACTTGAGTTGACTTGCTAATGGTGAGCTTTACAGTCCCTTCAACCACATAAAACTGTAATCCTCTTTGCAAATGTCAGATATTTTCAACAATTCAGAGCAACCTTGTCTTTGTGATCACAAATAAAGCTATAGTAATAGTTATGCACTGTGGGAAATATTACATTCAGATGTTACGTTTTAATATCTACCTAGTTCAGTTTCATATTTAAGGTATCAACTTTGTTTCAGACCTTTGATGAGATACTTTGATACTTTGTAAAGCAACATTATTTGGATCAAGTTTACCAGGGAACCCCCCCTCAAAATGCAGTTGGGCTAGTTTGGGTTAGTTTTGAGTATTGGGCAGCTTTTGTTACGGTATGAAATCCTGGCAACTCTTGTTGAGACCCAAATGAGATTAGAGTTTACATACATATTCATTCTCACCATGTCAAGCACCTGTTGTGGTTTCCATGTTATTTTGCTGTTTTCTTCTTGGCTTTTACCTTTTTTTTTATGTCATCCAATATAATTTGAAATGACCAATGCCTTGAAATTTGACACGTTTAATTTTCCTGGTGGCAAATTTGAGCTCTGTACCAGCAGATTTAGCTAGGATAAATCTAATTATTTTTCAACAGTTTCTTTTTCTCATGATTATTTAAATACACACTGTGTTTTCTATCATTTTGCTGAGGACCCTATTGGAATTGCTCAGATTCTTCTTCTTCTCCAAAATGAATCACGTTTCTTAGGGCCAAAACTTGCTCAGAAACGGAAACTTTGCTCACATGCCAGAAGTGGTGAACATTTACACCATTAACATGTTTCACATACTTCTATAAAATTTGGTAGACACAAAGTCCCCCAGGTATGTCAGTTACAGGAAGTCTGTTATTTAAAATTTTTGCCATTTTAAAGGATTGTATTTAAATTAGCTCCTCCTAGAAATTTACATAGAGCATCACCAAATTTTGTCAGTGTTATCTAAATCCCTTGCTGACGTTAAATTGCAAAGATCTTGAGTTTTCGTTTAAGGGTGTGTCCAAGGTGGCCTGACAAACTTGGATGTCTTGCCATGAAAAAGGAAGTTGTTATAATTCAGGAAGACTATGTCTGATCAGCACCAAAATTCACATTTGAACAATTGTCCTGCCGATTGTCCTGAACTAATGCCCATGCCCATATTCAGTTGTGGTCACCATCTGCTTTCAACAGGAAGTGGCATGTTTTATGCTCTGACAAACTCCTTGTAGAGATTTAATGACTTTAGCATTATATTTGGTCAGTGTAATCTGAAGGCCTTTCCGCTGGCAAATTGTGAGGATCTTGAGTTCATTAAAGGGAGTGTCTGTGACTGCCTGATGAAGTTTGCTGTTTTGCCATGGGAATAGAAGTTTGTTGCCATGCAATGTCTGAATGTCCCAAACTTCTCACATTCAGTAAGAGTCCTGGTCCAAACACATATAAAGGTCAATATTCAGTCTACCATTTTAAGTAAGAGTACTAGAAGCCAATATTCAGTTATGCCTATAGTGCCACCTGTTGATGACAGGATATTTCATGCTTTAAAGTAATTCAAGCAAGCAATGTTCCGTCTGCACCGATTTTCGCATGTTTGATTAAAATGCTGGCCTTAAGATATCTACATGCCAATATCCATTTATAGGCAGACCTCCACCAGCTGGCAGCAGGAATTTTGACATATATAAATGACTTTAACATATTTATTCAATCTTTACCACTTTAAATGCGTACTGCTCACCGTTCACTGACTTTCTAAAGTAACTGGGTTGTGGTGATCTGGGGTGCGAGGGCCCTTTCAATGCTGCTTCAACACTACTATTGATTGATGAATTTATTTATTTGTTCATTCATTTTTTACTGCTTATTCATCATTCAAGAAATCCATTTTGAATTTTGTTGGAAATTCGGTCATTTTAATTTATGCCCCTATGTCCGTTTGGAGGCAGTGCCACTTTTAGTGGCCAATGGATATGGCAGCACCATCTACAGTACAGGTCAAAATATGTGAATAAACACTGCCGATTGTCTATAGCTTCATTTCATAATATTGCGCCTAATGGTCAAATATTTGCAATTTCTTGCTGTCTTAAACTGAACATTTGTTCCACTTGTTTGACCAGTAAATGCTACTTCCAGTAAGATATATTTTTGCTCAGTTTGAAGATCACCCTCTGATGCCACAGTGGTCAGTGTGTTTGACAAGGGTTGTATTCAGGCAAGGCAGTCTTTTGACCTTCAAAATCTTCCTCCTCATGTTTGTGCTGACAGCTGCTTAACGTCGACTTGCTGCAGCTAGCAGTACAGATCCGATCATACCGATTTCCCACTAAGGCTATCTATAGCGACAGACCTTCCTGCATTAAAAAAAAAAAATCATTCAACATCCTCCATTTCTCATTTTCGAGTTATCAAACACTGTAGTGCAGCTGCTATGTTTTTTGATTAAAACTCTTTTTTTTTGTTCTAATCCTCTCTGTCTGCGATCCTTTACTGTTTGTCATCTGTCACATTTTCAGTACTTTTAGAGCTTTGTAGATACACACAAAGGAAATCCTAGTATCCAGCCAAACAATCGCTTTCAAGCTGTGTTTTGGCTATTTAAGAAACCAATAGCAGTAAACCAGAGGTGGGGAAAAAGTAATTCCCTAAACATTCAGTTTCCTAATGGACTTTATAATTGGTTCTGTTAATACACATAAAATAACAACAAAAAATCTTGGTTTTGAATTCTTGGAAGCATCATAAACAACCAACACTGGGAGATAAACTCATAATGGAATTGCAAAGTCACAAACAACATTCGCTCACCTCATTTTTCAAAGGCCAGCTGCTGGATTTCCAATGTTTTTGGGTGCGAAGTAATTCCAACTAAACGTGTTTAGTTCTGAAGTCTTGATCCTAGCAAATGTTAATTTTGCAGAAGCACTGGAGAAATTTTCCTCAGTATACTTAAAATCATATTCAGTTGTTTTAGAATTGTAAACAAAACTCAAATGACTGAAATGCTGTTTATTGTAAAATTACGGAAGTAATAATATTCACACAGGACAAGGAAGACAATTTGTTGTCCTTTCCATCAATTGGGGTTGCTTTCGTAATATAAAGGCCAGTCCATGTTCTGAAAAGATGAGATTGAGTTTAAAAACTATTTACTTTAATAATAGTGTCTGTGCATGTGCTGTGATAAACATTTTGCATCCTGTTCTGAGACAGACCATTGAGTTTATCATGTTAGCAGACTATAGCCTCAAAAGGCCAATTCAAAGTATTGAAATGAAGTCATTGTTTTCAGTGCACACACCTCTATGCAAATCAGACTTGTTATAGATTCCATCTGATTTATAAAAGTCAGTGCTATTTAATTAGCTTTGTGTTTTATTGTTCACGAAAAGCAGGTAGTAAAGAGATATTTGTCTATAATGATCACAGCAACAGTAACTCAAATGTTTGCGAAAGTTGAAATAGATCATATATCCACGCACACGTTGTGGCCAAGCACACTTAAGCTTTTTTTTTTTTACTGATTCAAGTGTGTGGATCACGGCAGAGAAGCAACGATGTGAAGTGTGTTAGATTGCAGTAGTGTGCACTTGACAGTTTACATAACTTTACATAATAAATATTTGTTGCATTTTGCATAAATATTTAAATGATATCCTTAGTGCTTAAGTGTAAGGCATACCAACTGGTTACTGTACAGTGATGTTGGCATTTAAAATAGCTTCCAAGTATGCAATTTTCAATGTGGCTTTCACAGAGTCAGATAATACTATGTTACAGTAGATATCTGCAAAAGTGCATTAGATAAGTTAGTGTTGACGAAATCTATTAAGAAATAAGCACAGAGCGAAAAACAGATCTAATGATGCCTGCATCGTTTTGAGCAAGAGTGACAGTTACAGGTGTATTCATGCTGATCACCAATTGAGCACCACCTGTAACTTGTCTTTTCTTGAAAGCCCTGATGAAAAGAGAACAGTTTGACTCACTTTTGAAAATAATATGTTTTGGAGGGAGGAAAAAGAAGGGGGAGAAAAATCAAATCCCTGTGCTGCTGATCAGTGAGAGTGAAATCTATGGTATTTTAGCCCTATTATTTCCGTTCACAAAGATTTCACTCTGCCTAGCTGGATCTGGCCTGTGTTAGCGGTGATTGCCCGGTGGTTCAGCTACCTACCAGCAGGTCTCCAAATGCTCTCACTGAGAGACAAGCCTGCCATCAGCCTCATGATTACAGGACACCGGACCCCTGCTTGGATCTATTAGAACGGTCCAATCAGAAGCATCAAGACGAACTCTTTGATCAGAAAAATGGTACATGTTCATATAGGTTAATATTGAACAATTCATGTTTTTTAAATCAAAAGGGCTTGTTAAATAACCTTTGGTTTAACACTTAGAATTTTAAGTGCATGAGTACTTTAAAGTTTGCCTGTCTGTGATGTGTAACTCTACATTTCTTGTCTATTAAGGTGGAAGCTTTATGGCAGTGATTGTCATTGAGTGTTTTTGTTTGTTTGTTTGTTAGGTTTTTTTTTTTTTTATCCCAATGACCCCTAAATTTCTCTCCCTGTGACCCTATTCATAAAATATAGGTACAGCTATATACAGAATATTTATGTATAAATCCCTATTTGTGCAAGGACAATACAAATTATGATATAATATGCGTTTCAAAATTTAAAGTTGTCTGTACCAAAAAGTAAAGAATATATACTTTGTATTAAGTTCATATTTATTATGCTAATTATCATATTTACATCATTATTAATAATAAATTTTTCCCCCCTAAAATATATTATAGAAATAATAACATTTTATTTTGTCTTTTACTTTTTTGTAACTTTTTTTGCAGTGAGCATGTTGTTTTGTTAAAACCCATGTTTTACATGACTCACATTGTTTTGTTTTTATAGAATGAGTTGACAGACACAAATATGCAGCGTTTCTGAAATTCATGGTTTGCTTACTGTGCTGTTTAATAACCAAACAGCATGCGACGGCATGAATTGGGTGTGTTGAAAGATTAAATTCTGTCATGGGAACAGCATGGACCATAACCTATTGTTTTAGATCGTCTTCTGCGTCAAACACAAGATGAAGCCACACACCACGAGAAAAACAATATCTGGGCAAACGATACAAAGTAGTGACTTTATACATTAGTTTGATGGTATTGACAAATCCTCAGTGTACCTGACAATTTCATTCGCAGCTTTTTAATGAGGAAACATTGCCGTGTCACTTATCGAATGTCTTTTTAGAGCATTGTTGTGGATCAGTTAATCTGTGGCGTCTGCGCAGGTGTTAGCTCCACACCGTTGTTGCTTATCAAGTGTGACACATTGATCAGTGACCTTAATATCCCCGTATTGATTTCAGTTGGCTTTGGCTTCATCCTTAAGCTACCAATAAAAAGTCTCATCCACCCCACAGCCAAACTTTGGTTTCCAAGGTGATTCTGGGGATGATGAACCAATGGCAGTCTTAAAACAAAACTTAGCAGAATTGAACGCTTATTTACTTCCACCATAAATCACCATGATTGATTCGGTTTGAAAGACTGAAAAAAGGAAAGAGCAGGGCCTTCTTATCGGCAGTGGTTTTTGGCTGTGGAAGTACATTTCTAGCTTTCAAATGCTTTTTGGACGAGTTCTTGATCTTAGAGCGACGACAACGCTACTTTGAGTGGATTGGGCAGGTTTACATGGTAATCGCCACAGATGGCCACCAACCAGCATGTTTTTGCAGACTTTAAGTGGATTTAAGACAGTGCAATCATGGATGAGAGCAAGCTGGGGGTGGAAAGAGCCGATGTAAGACAGCTCAGCTGACTGGCTCCATCAAGTTCATCCGCTTGCAGGATGACTGTCTCCCAGCCCACGTTTTTGGAAGGCTTTCTCCAAGAAAGGAAAAAAACAAACATTTACCAGGCACTTCTGAAAAACGGCATTCTGCCGCACATCCCAAAGCTTCTCTTGTGACTCATAGAGCACCAGATACACAGCTGTTCTGCTCTCGTCTTTCAAAGTGCTGATGCAAGATAAAGACTCAATTCTCAACAGGTCCAGGAACAGATAAGACTTGAGCTTTTCAGGGCATTCCAGCATGATAGAGCTTCTCGGTGAACTCCCAGAGGGCCTTATCTGATACAGGGAGTGCTGATTAGAAACTGTGGAGGAGTGGGATACATCCTGGGATGGTTCTGACCTCCACAGAGTCCACCTGCCACAATACAGCACCTAGAGTGTGTCTTGTGCATCATAGGAAAAAATACTGCTACTTTGATAAAGGAAGAATAAATCCTGTGCTTTGCTTTTTTTTTTTTTTTTTTTTTTTTTTTTTTTTTTTTTTTTAA
>JAUMHG010000060.1:14231750-14246957 GCA_032359395.1 Enteromius anoplus | reverse complement strand
CGGTAGTGCAATGCAAATGTGTCCGCCACTCGACTGGAACCACCGCCGCTGAAAACGCCGTGACACCAGCCTTCTCCAAATTGCTTGGAGATTTAAGGACTGTACAATGATAGAAAGCATTTTAGGTTTAGCATTTGCATGTTAAACAGCGGTGCACACATTTATCCATTGGCTTGATTGTAAAATACAGGGGCAGTTATATAATCTGTATATATAATTCAAATGTGTAAGACTTAGTATGGTTATTGTGTTTGTTCTTAGTCTAATCATTCACTCACAGTGTTCTCTGAATGTCTGACTCCTTGGCAGAAATATTGTATTAATTAGCAATTTGATTTTTTTTTTTAAAAAAGCCTTTTGTCTCACGGCTCTCAGAGAGGGCGATATTCCTAAGCCCGCTCTCATAAATCTTTGGCAAAGTCTTGGGAGTACAAACACAAATGGGCCAGAAGCACTTGCTGTAATATGCATTATCTGACTGTAGGATTAGCACCCAGCAGAGCAAAAAACACCATTTTGTCACAGCCAATTGGGAGAGCATTAGGAAGTTCAACATAATGCTTTTCCTTTGTGATCATTCAACAAATGAAAAAAGAAATCAAACTATGCCACTCATGTTCAACATCCTTTACAAAGGGCTTCGTTGGAAACCGGACTATTGTCAAGTCAAGTAAAAAGCAGAAAGCTTTAGCTACTGACAAAAGGAAAGTGACACAAGGAACTCACAGTTGGTTCATTGTGCTGCAGTCATGAACGCCTCGTCTTTGGTAAGCCATGCTGCAATTAAAAAAAAAAAAAAAAGGGCAAAAACATTTGTTCTTCTGTTCATAAGTACTTTGCCTCAAATTGTGTGGTAAAGCAATAATTCTTTAGTGAAAATACATTCTTAGGTTTAAGCACTGAATAAGGCATCAAAGACCCTTTGTTCAGTTACACCAGAGTACACAATCATGAAAAGTAAAGGGAAGAGGTGAAGACGCAGGAGTGAATCTGGTGCATAACGGGGGCCCGGGCTAAATGTTTCAAGTGCTCAATGGGGCGCTCAATTGCGCAGGTGCACATCTTTTGTCACAGTAGCAGGCAAGCAGGGTGCTCTCAGAGCATCCGGCGGCTTAGATCAATAGCTTCCCAGAAACACATTAGCTTTGAGTCAAGGTTTGGCTGCCTGAGACACCATGTCTTATTTTGTTTCATCCCTTGATGAGCATCAATCGTGGACAGGTGCCATCCATGTGACTGTGTGATCAGCGTCGCTCAGGGTTACACTGACAGGTGAATAGAAGGCCTGCTGTTAGAACATTAAAATTATTTCTTGGTATTTTAAAGCTGCACTTCAGATCTTTCACCTCTCTTTCGCCACCTGTGGTTGAAACATAAAATAGGAAGTACATTCCACAGTTGTTTTTATCAGTTTAGTTGATTTTGAAAGGTATAATATAATTTTTTTTATTATATTTTAATGGAGTTAGGAATTTTATACAATATTTTTTATAGTAAATTGAAAAATATATTTTAGACAAATTAAACTACAATGCATGACAGTGTATTGTATCATGAAATATAAGTGTATATAAATATTTTGCAGGTTCCACTTTAATTTGTAATACTGAATAAAAGGAAAATGTAGCTATTACTCACCTAAACAGCACTTTACATGTAACTGGATTATAATTAGGCAGTTAAGTATTTGAATGCAATAAAAACTTTCATGCTGAGTCACTGAAACTAGTTCGAAATTCACAGCTGAAACCAGTTTCTGCCTTAACACCTCAATGTGAATTACTCCTTACATTTCCAGCTATTCAGTATACAGAAAGCAAACCCCACACAAATCTGTAGATGCTTACTTTCAATCAGTTCAGTTCCTAAAGGTGGAGTCTAACCCAAACTGGATTTTGTTGCTGTCGAATAGAGATTGATTACTGTCTTGGTGGTGATAACGGACAGTGCTAATGGAGAAGAGAAGGAAAACATATCCAAAACAAGTAAGGAAACTTGATGCCAGTTCTCCTGTGATGGAGTATCCTTGACTTTACTTTTGATTTTAAAAATGGAAGATTTAGCCAACATATCGGACAACATTATGTTGTTGAATGTCATATTTAGGAAAGCTGTATTAGGGTTAGTATTACTGAACTTCTTGCATGACAGTCAAAGCAAATAAGTTAAAGATAAGTATGTGGTTCATACGGTGGCCAACAGAGCTCAACGCGCTGCAAACTTAAGAAGTCACATGCAAACAGAAGAAAACACATGCAATCAGAAAAAAACGCATGCAAGCAGAGGAAAACACATGAAAAAAGAAAAACAAAACAAAACATGCAAACAGAAGAAAACACATGCAAACGGAAAAAAAACACATGCAAAGTGCAAACTCTAAATTCTCACAAAGCAACCAAATACTGGGAGGCGCAGCAAACAGCACGGACACAACGGAAATGTTTCATGGGGACCTCAAAAAGTGATGAACCTATCTGGGACCTGATTATTTGTTCCGTGGCTTTTGGTCAGAGCAGAGATGTTGTCGCTGAACTAAAAGGTGAGTTTTTTTTGACCACCTAATCATACAGTCTTCTGGATATTATTGAACTAAATCTGACGAACTACACACTAAACTGTGAAACATTAATTTAAATGCTATGTTAGCTAGATGGGTTCGTCACTTTTTGAGGTCCCCCTGAAACATTTCCATTGTGGTCTGTGCTCTTTGCAGCAGTTCTGTGTTTGCAGTGCTTTTCTGTGTTTGCAGCGCCTGTGTTGTCAGAGTGATGAAGATGTTTTCTTAATGTGTTGTCGGTTTTTTCTGTTTGCATGTGTTTTCTTTAGTTTTAAGCGCGTTAAGCTCTCTCGCCCACCGTAGGATCAATATATAAGCTGTTATTAAATATTGTTTGAGACATTATAATCAAGTGTCTAAACCATATGCAGCCTTCAATTAAAAATAGTAAATAATACATGTGTTCTCATAAAGTCCAGACTTACTGTCTAAAACTTAAAATATAAGACCTTTCATCTGCACAACAGATAAGTATTCTGAACATACACAAACATTACTCTTTACTTTTAAAACCTTTACTGTTGCTTTATTTCTAGAATGGAGTGTATAACATTCCAACAGATTCTAAATCTCTGTAATTGTCTGTAATTTTTAATTATTTACTGGATTAAGATTTTATGTGAATTTTCCCAGCTATTAGACAAAAGGATTATTAATGCTGCCCTGCAATACCAGGGGCATGGAGATGAACTTGTTTCATTCACAGTGGAGGTATTTTAATGATGTAGTGCTATAAATATTTTATCTCCTACCTTTGTGTTTTAAAAGTGCTCTCGGCTGTGCAAAAACCTTGACTACTTATGCATCAAAGCCCAATAACATTTTATTTTTCTTTGCTGGGTACTGGTGATGCTCTCAGCTGTGTGGTTAAGTGGTTTTATGCTTCTGATAGGACACAAGTTTTGCTTGTTTGATAAGCTTGAAATAGGCATTATTGTTGTGTTGAATATATGCACAGTGAAACATGAATAAATATAGATTTTTGTTTGGGAAACAATAAGTGCTCAGTATAATTACGTTGATTTCAAATCCTCTCTGGAAATGACATATTCTGTTCAAAATGAAGGCAAACAAGTTTCTTTTGAAACTAAATAATATAATGCATTGCTTGTATTATATATAAAAGCAATTGCAATTGCACAATTGGTAGAGAGGGACTTGCTTTTGTTTATTTTCTCTTTTTATCCACATGTACACCCTTTCCCTTCATTATGGCTGAATAAAACCCATCTGAGCATGTGCTACGTTCCCAGGTGAATCCGTAATGTGAATTGACGAAAAGAGAAGCGCTATAATTTGTTTCCATTAAGCAATCCTTTCACAGCCAAATATTCCGCATTGAAATGAAATGCCATTAAATGACTAATGATGGTGAAGCGCAAAAGTTACTTGATCTCTCTGACACTCTGAGCTCTCTGCAAAAACAAACTGAAAACCCAGAGAAACGGGCTGCAGTCGATGTGTTGGTTGCACAACATGTTAAATGTGGGTTATTGATTTTGTTTTTTATCAGTGAACAAAGACAAAGCATAAGAAATCTGGTCTGGAGTGAATCAGCTGGATAGTATTGGCAGGTTGTATTGTAAAGTGCCAGTTTGTTGGCATCATTATCTTTCACTGCCAGCGTATTGTCCTTTCATGATGAGGGATATGTTTGAATGGTAGTTTGGCCTGCAGTTCATTGAAGTATGGGTTTTGTGATGCAAGTGGAAAGCTATCGATTTCATTTCAAGGGTCTTATATCACTCTCCCAGGGAGTTTGACTTTCAGTTGTCTTTCTTCTTTTTTAAGAAAGGAGAGATGTGGCTTTGGGGTCTTGTCCCAAAAAAAGGAGCTGCCTAATTATAATGCGTTTGATTTGAACCTTACCAAATGTCTTATGAAAGGGCTTTGCTAATAGCCTCAAAGATCTGCACTTTGTCCATTTGGGGTTAATGTTCCAGTAACCAATTACACCGGCAAATCAAGGGGGGCCAAAACGTCCCTGGTTTAAGAGTTGGCACGCAGGTTTTCTTGTTATGACACAGAGGTGCTGTACGGTATTAAGGTTTATCAAGGGTGTCAGGCAGACGTAAATCTTGGAAACAATAGATAAGCAAGGGATTAGGAGTCCTTAACATTAATAATGTATCTCTTGCCATTTTCAGTGATGTTATCATTTATCTAGTAAGAAATAATTCAGAAATTAATACAATTATCAAAGGGATAGTCTACCCAAAAATGACAATACAGCTGTTATTTACTGACTTGCTCGATTTTTGCATTACTCAAAAGCTTACTTTTCATGCTGAATAATTTCTTTTCTTATATTGTCATGTACCATTATTCAGATTTGAACCAGTGACAATTAGCCAAACTAGCTGTATATAAACTGTGTAATTGTTAGATAAACGTGGCTTTGTATTATGCATATATGTATATGGGTTCTGTACAGTAACTGTCACAATTTGACCTATTTAATTCATTTTAATTATCATACTCTTTGAAAGATTACAGTTTTTCTCGATTGCTAAAACACTAAACCCTATTGTCTAAACCAAATTTTCAGTTTCCTGAACACACTTATTCAATCAGTCACTTTTTTGGCAAAACCATAAGCACTTTTCACCTGTTTAGACACATCCTGTCAACACATTGTCATTGTGATGCACCTGTGTTGCATAATAGTGAGCACGGGTAGCAAAATTCAAACACAATTAATCCTCAGGTCTCACCGGTTGAACACACACAACTCAAAATTTATCACACATGTGGCTAATGATGTGAGGTTACATATAAGCCAGAGCACTGGATTGTCAGGCACTACAATAGATAGAAATCTAAGATGAGGAGTGCGAGAGGAGGTTGAGCAGGTTAAGGTGGTTGAGATGGTCAGCTTGGACAAATAACAGGAATACCAGATGAAATCAGAGCTACTGTGATTAACCATGTTCTTGTCCATGGTATAACAATGAAGGAGGCCAGACTACTGTACCAGGTTTTTTTCTCCCCCGTTGTCTGGCCAGACAAAATGTGGCCTGTGACGTTGATGAAATCCTGTGGCCTGACCCAGAACAGAGAAATGATGCTATGGCAGAGTAATGCACTTCTTTTCTTTGTACTTCATTTCACTGCCGATTCATTTTTCTATTTACAAGTGTTAAAAATGCCCAGATATTTTGTTTTGCATTTAGCCAAAATAAACATTTATTTCTACCGCTTCATGTCCTGAGCATTGGGTTTTCCTTTTTTCTATGTAGTGTTTAGTGACTACTCAGTATTTCATTTAGATTGACTCGAGGCATGATTGGACAGCATAGTTCAGTTTTGAGCACAGCTTGAACTGTTTTGAGGTGAAGAGTCAGAGGTTTTGTGATTGTAGCTTGAAAATTGGGTTTTGTGTTCACAGTTTAGGTAAAAGGAGAGAGCAGCTTTCCAGGAACGTGTCTTAGCAGTTGAGAAAAATTGGTATTTGTAATTATGTGTACTAATAATTTAAAATAAACTGGCAAAATGCTATTTTATCTATATCTACACAGTATATAGTTTGACTTGAAATATTTGATTCTAAAAAACAAACATTTTCTTGTTCCTAGCCAAGAGCAATGCTACATTAGACATCTCTTAAAATGTACAAAGCATGTTTTGATATAAAATCATATATTAGCATAAATGTTTATCTTCAAAGGCAACAGCTGCTTTTTAACGCTCATGTAGGAGCGTTACGCTCTCTTGTCAGCAAGAAGTAACATTTTATTGAATTTTAAAGAGATATGAGAGGAAACCAAACTTCATGTTTGTTTCTTCCTCACGCCCCCTCTTTACTGTATTTACTCTTTGAAGTGGTTGAGACAGTCTGTAGCATCGAGACCGTACTTGATATTTCCCAAAGGTGTTAAACAAACACGGCATCATGAAGTGCTACACTCTCCCACTCGAATGCCTATGTGTGGCCCCTTGGGCATAGCTGTCAATGTGAATCTGTGCGCTTCCACATCTGCTGCTCAGGTATGAGTCTATTCCAGCCTGCACACGATTCAAATCCAGATTTAATTACTGGAGAGTTTGCAGCTTCAGGTCCTATAAGGTAGTTTTCTTGGAAATCCCAAATGCGAGTGAAAAAGATATTTATTAAACCTGCTGACAGATGGCATAGTGGTTCCCCTGCCTTCCTTGATTTGTCAACACATTCTCCTTTACGCTAATGTCAGAACAGTATTTTTCTAGTGCAAAAATGATTATCTTGATCAATGTGTCAGCATTCAATTTAAACTGGTACATTTGGTGCACTTACATTACAGCTAAATAACTCTATTAAGTTCATTTATGTCATTCATGACTATTGTCAGGCAGAATCAAAAGCAAAGTGAGGAAAAGCAGAATTTAACTGAACGTGTCTTTAAAAAGATATAAATGCTGCAGAGGAATTTACTGAGTATAGAGGTTCAGATGAATTAGTGAACAAGTCCCAGGCTCCCAGTGTTGCAGTGACTTATTAAAATTTTTTGCTTAATTTTTTTAGACAGACAATATGTATTATTTTTTGCCTCAACCCTCTTGGTTATCATGTTTAAATTTTGTGTAGTAACTTTGCAACAGTGATATAATATATTCAGTATATACTCAACAAAAGAAGTACTATAGTAAAAGCATGTTGCTATTGTATATATATACAGTATATGTATATGTATATATAATAGACTATTAAAAGAGCATTATACTATATTGTGACAGTTTTACCTTGGAATCCTTTCTTCAGACTTTATCTCAAGGCTAAGCATTGTGAAAATATTGTTACCATGAGAATCTCGGTAGACGTGGAGACCATATCGCCTGTGTCCGCTTGAAACGACAACAAAGGCAGCAGATCTTATCGGGTGCTGGTTTCTTCCAGCTTTGGTGTTGGCAGTGATAACACGACGCAGCCAAGCAGATGGAAGAGACACGCTTCTCTCCATTGTACAGGACAAGACAAGCTGCTGAGAGGGAAACTATACACAAGATTCAGTTGCAGAGCATATGCAAGAGCCGAAAGCCAAAAAAGAAAAAGAAAACAAAATCGTATGGAAGTTAATGGAGGCGATCAATCATCAAGTCCCAAGAGAAGCAGTTCCCTGTGATATGGGGAATTAAGATTCATACTGAGGGAGATGGATGCTGCCTTCACATGTTGGTAAACTTCAGTGTTGGGGAAGTTTTGCAAAGCTACAAGCTACTCATAATTCAAATGAGCTTGTTAGCTGTTAGCAACAAAGAAAGAATGCAGAAAAGTCATTTGGCGACAACTTTGAGGCATAGGAATGCACAGAATATGGGTTAAACTGAAAAAAAACATATCAGAGGCGACACTAACCATTTTATGTACATACAGCATTGCATTTTAAATCAATCTATGCTGAAAGCCATTTTGATAAATTATCTTCATTCACTTGTATTAGAAAGCTTTTTAGTAAATTGAGAAAATCATATATTAAAACCGCAAGGCATGTCTCCAAAAGCATGCTGTCGTGCCAGTGATTTATTTTTCCTTCTGTTAAGCTCCATCTGAAAGTGTTCAGTGACAATTCTTGCGATTGTTTTTGAGTTTGCTCCTTGAAATGCCTCACGAAAGAACTCGGGAACAAATGCTTATTGATTCCTGGCTACTTTAGGATTTGAAAATACATCTTCTTTCACTACCTCAAACGTCTATGGTGTATTGGCATTAGCCTACATTTTGCAAGTGCTTCCATTTCGATTTAAATGTAATAGCTAACAAAACACGAATTCAAAGTATGTGCAACAGCTGAATGTCACACACTGTCAGCTAAAAAAACAGCTTTCTTTCATTAGCCACCTAATGGCTCTGTGTGCTTTGGCTGTATTGACAATAAATTCAGTTCAGTGAATGGCATATAAGCCACACACGTTCATATGTTTTTAAGTCAAAACATTTACTTTCTAAACATAAGTAAACATGAAATCCATCCTCTCTCTGTTTTTTTCTAGAGAAGGTTGAAGAGACACTTCAGGAACAGACACCACCTTCTCTCTTTCAGTATATACATACAGTACATGTTTTTGTGCACTTGAAAGTGTATTGTGACAGAAGGAAGAATAAAGCACACTCCAGGACATGCTGTAGAGTTTGCATGTCTTTTCATCTCAGTGCAAGTCATCTTGATTCAGCTCACTGCTTCTGATTGTATGAGAGAAGAAATGTTTGACATGTGAGGGTTATTGTTTGACCTCGAAGGAAGGACCAGCTCTCTTTCGCTTTGACTAGAAGATTCTGACAGGAAAAGACTGATGACAGTTTGTGTCTGAGTCAGAATGAACGTACTGTACATGTATCTACTCAGTATACCATCAAGTAATGATTTTCATTATATTTTTATTGTTTTATCTTCCAAATGTCATCTTTTATATTCCTACGAAACAACACTGTGTGTGAAATTTATTGGGGGAAATGAAGCAGTATTTTTAGCTGTTGCCGTTTCAGACACATATATTCAAACAGTTTGAGATCATCGTATTTACGAGTTCTCACCTAGTACGCTCTCTTGATGAAGGCTCTTGGCGTATTAAAAGACTCTTGGCGGATTGAACAGTCTATTAATGTCATCACCTTTAGACCATGTCATGAAGCCAGCAAAATAATGCTGCATCGATCAGGGTTAATTAGTATTGATGTGAATTAATTTAGCAGAACGAGACCAATCTGTCCACATATGGCTGTTGTTCAGGACTCAATATTCCAATATGTGGAAGTTACACATGTTCCATTAATTTTATAACAGGCATTATTAGAAGTGCTGTAATACACTTCTGGCTGTATAATGAATAAATGTTTATTTTCTCTTTTGTCCAACCATCACTTAGAGGTAATCGATTAGTTTTGGTGTTGATGAATGCATCTAAATTGAGTCTGTGTGGGATATTTTAACAATGTTGTCTTGTATAACTGACAACCAGGCCGGAAATTCAATTAAATCTGTCAGAACAGATGCTTTTGCAGAACTGAAGTTCTTAAAGCAACGTGACACTGCTGTCAGGTTCAAAAGGCCCATTAATGTAACATGTCAGCAAGACAATGTTGCATTTGAAACTGCGCAGAGCTGCATATTGAGACACTGAAGGACGGAGTCTTTAGATTCTAAGGATAAGGTCCGGAAAAGGTTGAAAACTGTCTAGTTAGAGGCAACCAAAGCCCATTTAGAACAGTGTGTCGTCTAATTAGCTTCAGTTCTTGTAGGGATTTTTCTTTGTCTTTGGAGCCAGACCAGCAGGATTAAAGGTTTGCTGGGGATTTTACATTTATTCGTTTAGCGAGAATGATGGGACTGATGGGGTCATACCAGCCATTACTAATACACAGGTAATTTCATTAAGGAATTGATGATGACAGGCGTATTGCGGAGCCCGGCTGCCGGGCAGAGAAATATTAAATCGATAACAGTAGTCAACAAGTGGAACAGATGTCGTCACAATAAGTACAAGGTGGACCTTGAGGGAACCATCTATCAGTCCCAACATAAGGCCAGGACTTTCTTGAAACTTTGTGGCTGTCTGCAGCCATGTTTCTGTTAAATTTAAGTGCAAACAAATAAAGCATGGTATATTCAGGTGAATTGGGACATTTTTCTCAGTTATCTCAATGGCAAAAAGCGTCCCAGTTTGCCTGAATATATTTTATATAAATGCATTTTAAAGCATAAATAAATGCATAAATAAATACATTTATTTTTAAATAAATATTTCATTTTATAACTAAAATGTGATGCAATAAAAAATTATGATAATAAAGGAGTTTATAGATAAAAACATATAGTTACAAATGTAGTAATAAATCATTTCTAATTTAAAAATAATTGGTAACACTTTAGCATAGGGACCAATTCTTACTAGTAATGCCTATTACATATTGACTGTTTATTAAAAAAGCGCACATTCTGCATGACCATATTTTACATCCCTAATCCTACCCAATTCTTAAACTTAACAACTGCCCTATTAACTATTAATAAACAGCAAATTAGGAGTTTGAAACAAAATCAATAATTAATGGTTTGTTTATAGTGATAATTGAACCTTAAAAAGAACCTCTGAATTACAGTAAAAAAAAAAATAGAATGTTAATTAATCAATTAATTACCACTAATTATAAATATAAATATATTTATATAATTTTATTTATTTATTTATTATTATTATTATTTTTATTGATGATATAGAATATATATAGAAAAGAAATATAAAAGAAATTATACACACTCATAATTTCAGATCCATAGGCATTAATCTTTCCCAGTTTGCTCTCATCTTCTACAGTACTATATGTTTGAACACGACTGCAGGGATTTTCTTTCGTTCAGACACAAGACCATCATTGAGGTCAAGCACATATTTTGGGCTCACAGTCAGCGTCCCAGACCATTGAACGTTCAGGTCTGGGCTTTATGCAGGTCAGTCAAGTTTTTCCACACCAGTCTGACCAAACCATTTCTATTTCATGGACCTCGCTTTGTGCACATGCGTCAATGTTAAGCTGGAACAGAAAAGTATCTTTCAGAAACTGCTGCAACAAAGTTTGAGGCACGTAATTCTCTAAAAATAGCACTGTATGGTAAAGCATTAATTTTGTCTTCGCGGAAATGACTAGTATAGTCAAGCTTATTAATTAGAAGAGGCTATGAAGTGTGTTTTGTGATTTTTTTTTTTCTTCCTTGATGCAGCCACCAGCATGTTTTGATTTACTGTTCTGACATCACGTACTATTTACAGCGCAGCGAACTCAATAATAGAATAATAGGACACATTGTCTCTGAGCCCTCTGGAAAAATATACAAAGAGTTGTTATGAATGTAATTTAGTGGGACAATCTGTGGCAACAAGATGGCATTTAGCATCTATCATGCTGAATGCATTTGCTATGCTCTCACTAATAACGGAAACATGCGCGTCAAAAAAAGACATCTTGATGAATTTAGTTTGTTTAATTATACTTCATGCTTAAATTTGGGTTTGTCCCTGGGGAACCACTTGAAAGTCAGCGCTCAAAACTATTAAATCACTTGATGTGCCGTTTACTCTTCAAAGCACATACCAACAACTGTCAATAATTTAATAGCCAAACTGAAATATTTTGACATAGTCATAAAATGAGGCAACCTTTAAGTGACAACTTGGCTCTCAATAATTTATGAATTCATATCCTCTTTGCACAACAGAAATGAGTAGGTATAGAACATATACAGCTTGACGTCATGCCATCTGTGGGCTGCCGAAAAAAAAAAAAATCAAAGAATTGGCACAATTTAAGGCTTGTGCGTCGAGAAGGGACTGTTGAAGTGACTTTCGAGAGTGAGGATGAGAGACAGAGAGGGAAGTGCTGAATACTGCCGTCTGTGCCCCAGAAAGCATTTAATTAATTATCATAATTGACATCAATAGCAGCTGTCAGGCTCAGTGACTGTGCTAGGAGTGTGGCAATAGGAGAAAAGTGGTGCCGGTCTCTCGGGGGACACACTTACTGTATTGCTTCTCCATTTGACCTCCTCACATGGAAGCCTCAGGCTGTAAGAGAGTCTGTTTACCCATCAGCTTCCATCAGCAGTCTGCTGTCTTCATAATCCATCCTGTCACTGATGCTGTTGGCAGGAGCAAATATTATTCATATACTACCTTTCAAAATTTTGGGGTCAGAAAGTTGTTCTATATATGTTGCTTTTATTCAGGAAGGATCCATTAAATTGATGAAAGGTGACAGTCAATTCTTTTGCACTGTATATATTTCAAATACATGCTGCTGTTTTTTTTTTTTGTTACTTTCTATTCATCAAAGAATACAGAAAAGTCTCACAGTTCGCACAAAACTATGAAGCAGAGCAATGTTTTTTGACATTCATAATAATAATAATAAGTGTTTCTTAAGCACTAAATCTGCATATTAGAATCAGTTCTGAAAGATCTTGTGACTCTGTAGTATTGAAATATTTTTTCTGCTGGTTACATCACTAGTAGGTGGCAGGAAGCGATTGTCTTTATGAGTGAGTCATTCAGTAAATTTGTTTAACCACTTTGATTCATTCAGAAATAAAAAGTGACTCCCTGCATCCCTTTGAATACTACATAGTTGGCATATTAGTACAGTGCATCTGAAATTAATTCATACTATATATAGCATAAAGCTTTTAACGGACATGTGTTTAAAATTATCTTTATGAGTCGTTGAACTGAAACTAATTCAGAAAAACATCTGCTGTGTGAAATTCTGTGACTGTTTGACAGTGGATTTGTTTAAAATTCTTTTCATTGGCTAATGGGTTCAATATGAAAGTAAAAGAATATCAGGTTTTAATATGACCTATTTAACAGGGGGGGGAAATACATGCTGCATTGGTGTTCCCATGTTTTCTTTAAATAAATAAAATCTTGAAAGCACTTCTTGCTTGCTTTGAAATATAGCCCCCTTCCCCGCTTAGGAAAGCTTTAGAGTAATTTGACCACTGCCCATAGCTGACCCTGTCGGACAATTTTACTACACAGTCCCTTTAAAAAGTCCTCTCAGTAGACACTTTGACACTTTCCCCTGAGATTAAGACCAACTCAGACCAATCCATCTTGTTCTTTTTAACCACTGCCTGCAGCACAGTGCTGCTGGGACCATTTGAGTTTCATCAGGGTAACGTCCTGCTGCAGTTCTGCAGCAGCGGTCCTGTCTCACTCTAGACGGCTTCTAATGCTGCTTCTGTGGGCGTTCAATTGTTTTGCCACACTGAGCCTTAACAACAGGACATGAACAGAGCAGTGTGTTTCCTTCCAAGCAGGTTATGCAACAGCTACTTGGGTCTAATCAGCATCAGCTTTGATGAATCGTATGGAAGAACACTTCAGAGTGAAGGTGCAGAGACACAACACCGCTCCTGTTTCTGGGACAGTGACCTCGTCATCCACCCAAACCACCCACCCACCCATCCATCCATCCGTCTATCCATCCATCCATCCATCCATCCGTCTATCCATCTATCTATCCATCTATCTATCTATCTATCTCCGTCCGTCTATCTATCTATCTATCTATCTATCTATCTAGCTATCTCCATCCGTCTATCTATCTATCTATCTATCTATCTATCTATCTATCTATCTATATATGTTGTTCCATCTATCTATCTATCTATCTATCTATCTATCTATCTATCTATCTATCTATCTATCTATATATGTTGTTCCATCTATCTATCTATCCATCCATCTATCCTTCTGTTGTTTGTTCAATCGTTGTTTTATTTACCATTCTACTGTCCTATCATTCTTTCATGAATTCTATCCATCATTAGTTCATTCTATTTATCTCTCTATCTATCCCTGTTGTTCCATGTATATCGGTAATTCTGTATCAATCCATCCACTTCTATTTGTCTTAAGATTGTTCTGTCTCTCTATCCATGAAATATCACATCGGATGATACAGTATAATAACAGATAAAGCTACAGTATGCCAAAAAAAAAAGTTTTTCTAGCAAATATACCCCTCCATGTTAAACAATGTTATTTAATTGACTTATTTATTTATGCTTTTACAGTTGTATGTATTTTTACATTGATTATTAACTTTTAGCTCTGTGTGTGTATGTGTGTGCGCATTTGTTGTTGTTCTCTATCTCATAATCTAGTTTTGCAGAAAGTGTGCACTTGAGTGTGAAAGAAAACAAGAGGGGAAAAAAGAGGGAGAGGGAGAATAAGGAGCCTTGGCATTTTTATTGCGCTTGTACATTTGAGGATCCAACTAATTAAGCAAATAAATCTTGGGGTCGGTTTACACTGCCGGCAATTTGAGCTTCTCTGCCTCCATTGATCGCCGTGCTTCGCCTGGCTGAGCATCACTGACCTGGAGAGAGTGAAATTGAGATATTGCACATGTACGAATCTCTCAGAGAGGTGTGCTCGACATAGAGCCACGCCATCGGTTTCAACGCCCAAAGGGTCACGCTAGAGCCCTAAACAAGATTTAAAAACTTCGAACATCAAGCAGTTTGATGTCCTTCTAGCTTACAAGGTTGTTGTGGGATCATGAAACAGTGGCTAGCAAGGAAAGCTCTCTTCAGATTAACCCCACTCAGGTCTCAGTGGATTTGCTTTGTTCCACCAGTGTAAAGTAAACAGCTTTTTACTTGGCAAAACATAGAACAAAGTATTAATAATTCAAGGCAAGGTTTGTAAAGAGAGACTTATATTTTATCGTTATAATGAGAGATTCATAGCTGGTTATTTTTCATTGCCTGCTGTTTAGTTTGTGTTGCAAATCTCAGTTAAGCTACTGTAGGTGTTTTTAAAATTCCCTTTGAACATCCTGGTCAATTCCAGGGCTCACTACATCAGACAATGATACATTTACAGCGCATCCCAGCGGCCAGTGTGAATAATTAAGGAGAATCAAGCCTGCAGAGATGGCTTTGTCCTGTCAAATTAATCTTTCACTGATCATTCCAGTGCTTGTTCTTTTGGGACTGGAGAATGCTGACCACTTTCACTTTGTATTGACCAGTAGAGAACGTCTAGGTTACTAAACGTAACCCACGTTCCCTGAAGGAGGTAACGGAGACGTTACACATGGGAACTCGCCAGAGAGACCTATTTGCCTTTGAGCTTTTACTAAAGGCCAATGAATATTGGCGTGCACTGATTGC
>JAUMHG010000060.1:14213024-14223236 GCA_032359395.1 Enteromius anoplus | reverse complement strand
CAGCATCTTGATGTGGCACACCTGTGAGGTGGGATGGATTATCTCAGCAAAGCAGAAGTGCTCACTATCACACATTTTTGTGATTTATGACTGATTTGTGAACAATGTTTGAGAGAAATGGTAATATTGTATATCTAAAATGATTATTAGATCTTTAAGTCCATCTCATGGAAAATCGGAGCAGAAACAAAGGTGTTGCGTTTATATTTTTGTTGAGTGCATACATACTATATAACTTATAAACTTAATTGTTATTATTAAATAGCTTAATTATACCACAGTATGTGGATTGTTGTTGTTTTTTTGTAAACTTAAAAAGAAAACGTAAATAAAAAAAAAAATAATAATAATGTTTAAGTTGAAGTACTACAGATATAGAAAAAAAAAACGATATATACATATTTTTTTTAAAACGACACGCACAACAATTACTAAAAATAAAAAAATAAAATAAAAAAAAAACGGGGAAAAATAATTACTGAATTTAAAATATGAATAAATGATGTAATACAAATAATGCTAAACACTTGAGCCTGGGATATTTTAACGTGATGCTTCAGAACAGCCTTTGTGAAGAGACACACTTATATCATATATTTTCTGGAATAATTAAAAAGGCAAGATAAAAAAGTGATAATGACAACCCAAGCACTTCCCCTAAAAATGCAGTTAGTAATGAAATGTAATCAGGAACCACGATAAGAAAGAAAGGGTGAAAAAAGATAAGACATTGTCCTACTTTTGCTGCTGTGTCTCTGTGGCTTTAGCATTAAGCTTTGAGCATGTCCGTTGAGTGACAGAAAGCAAATTGCTCTGAGATGAAAGAAAAGCAATGCATTATTTTACTAAAGGGACAAAGGATCACAAACTTTTTTCAACTGTTTCATAGTTTTGTTTGATAACTACAGATGTACCCTAGCGTGATTAAGCTCGTTATTTTTTATTGTAAAGGTTGAACAGTGCATTCATTGATGTACAGTATTATAATAACTCTGAAATGAGCTCCATTGTTGTACAAAGCAAGTTGCAGTTCTCCTTGTATTCACTGTGTTGTTACATACTGTACATTCATATTTTCTTTTCTAGTTTTATCGGTATTGTATCGCTGAGTTTTGATAAAGCCCAACCACAGCCGCAATGAAAGCATATGTACACTGACAGCTAAGCTGTAGGCGTCAAAATAGTTCAGGACATTGCTCGCTCTAGACTGTTCCCTTTATCATTCCAGACTGTCTGAGAGTTGTGTTCATTTGTAAAAAGCATTCAAACTATGATGACAAGCCTCCCAGGAGAGTTAATGTAAGCCCTTACTCTACACCTCCTGTGTTAAAAGCTCTTGGCTTTCTACTTTTGATCTATGGTGATAATATTTCAAATCTGCCACAGCAGTTCAACATTTATGTGACTTTTGAGTGCTGTCTTATTGGCTCAGTTAAGTCTCAGCAGTTGAGTTGTGAACTACGACATCAGATATGTACATCAAGTTTAGTTTTGTTAGTTGAGCCCTTTTAGTTTACTTTATATACTAAAACTCTAGTTATCAAACTAAAATAGTGCAATAATGTTTTTATTGTGTGCGCAAAGTGTTTTGAAAGCAAAAGTGACTCATTTTAGATGCTTGTTCACTCAAATTCACTTCAGTCAAGGGTTTTAGTGCTTGTTCATTGTGCTGTAATTGGGTGATGCCAATTGCAGATGACAACTTTCATATAACCAAATGTCCTGATTGTAGCGCTTACATATTGCCTTGTCATTCAAGGCACTCAAGGAACGCTGTTGCAGATAATGGCAATTCATGGTTAACCAGTGAGATGTTGTTGAACCTGCCATTCATGCTGTCAACAATCCTTGTTATGTATTGAGGATAAACCGACAATTTGAATTTGCTTAGAGATGATTCTGGTTTGTGACTCCATCCTTAGACCTACCTGCATTGAACAACACACAGTTCTATGCTAGTGTTATTTTTATTTTATTTTTTTTTGTGAATTACTCTTTTAATGTTTAGTTTTCCATCTCATACCTTTCCCTTGGTAGGCTGTGTTTCCTTAGAAAAATCTGATTCCAGTTCAGTCAACGGTGACAGTCGTGTAAAGTCTGTGCTTTAGCTGCAACCCTCTTAGATGTGTTCATTTCACCCCTCCACACAAATGTGTGCCATATCCTTACGAGGATTAGCTTAAACTCATCAAAATGTCATGCTTGCGAAGGTTCCTTGAAATTCAGAATCAAACAGGCTCAAATAAAAATCATCTATATTTCCTGAGAAGTGAATCATGTTTACACAAGGCAAAAGGTTAGCGCTTAAATATTAGTCAAATCAAAAATAAGTAATTAAACAATGTTTAGGAAACAGAAGGACTATGATGGTTAATGAGCCCGTTAGTTCACCCCAAAATGAAAATTCAGTTATTAACTACTTGTTGTTCCAAACTTGTAAGACCTTTGTTCATCTTCGGAGAGCCATCTGACCCTCCACAGACTGCAATACAACAAAAATGATCCTAGATCCAAAAAGGTAGTAAGCAGTCCTTATGACATCAGTGGCGCAACTTCAGTTGTGCAACACTACATGGATACTTTTTTTGCGTGAGGAAAAACCCCCATCATACATTCAACCATTCTTCTCCCATGTTACGTTTTCTGCCATTTTTTAGAGAATCGCAAAGTGCGCTTTAACGTATTTGATGTAATCAGCTTTTTTTACGTTTGGGGGAAAAGCACGCGCATGAATGTAATCTGCGGTTGTTTACACCGAGAGGAAACCTCAAGTATGCGTTTCTAAAATGGCAGAAGACGTAACTCATTGGGAAAAGAATGCTTGAGTAAATCATGGTATTTTTGTTTTCTTTGCGCAAAAGAAAGGTATTCTCCTAGTGTCGCAAAACTTGAGTCATTGATGTCACATGGACTGTTTTACCAATGTATTTACTGGATCTTGGATCATTTCAGTTGTATTGCTGTCTATCAAGGATCAGACGGTTCTCAGATATCATCAAAAATATCTTTATTTGTGTTCTGAAAATAAATGAAGTACTTATGGGTTTGGAACTACAGGGTGAGTAATTAATGACAGAATTTTCATTTTGGGGTGAACTAACCCTTAAAATTTTAAAATTTGTTTTCACAATTCTATGCCAATGGGATTGGTTGGACAAAATGAAATTTTTTAGTACACTGTTGCCTTATAAACATACCTTTAATATATTTTACAATGTAATTTATTCCTGGGATGTAAAAGCTGGATTTTTTCAGCAGCCTTGATCCAGCAGTCTTCAGTGTCTTATAATCACTCTATATAGTTTGCCGATTATGTAACAGGGATTGAATCAGCTGTTTCCAATAATAAGAATGATGTATTAGTTTTAGACCCCAGAAATTCCCATAAGAAAACTGAATGGAAACTCTGCATCCTCCTTCTCCCATCACGGCTGATGAGTTCCCACAATGCATTGCAACGACACCCAGAAGCACCACCTCCCTGTTCATTAACTAGACCCAGGGAACTAAACAAAACATCAAAGACAGAGGAAAAGTCACACATCCTTAAACTAATCCGCGTTCTACTCCATTCTCAGCAGTCTTCTCCAGACTCTGAACACGACGCTCCATCAGGGAACTCAGCTTCCTCACCTCTCCGCTATTGCTCTGGGCAGATCCCTTTCTGCCTGCCTCATTACTTCTGCACAGCTTTCTCTGACTTTATTTCAGTCCAAGGGACAATTTACAGCTCACTAGAAGAGAGGACCGAAGGGAACATATGTTACCAATAATGGTGTAAAACATGTAAGAGTTACTTTAAATCACCAGTGCAGCAGAAATGTCAGATAGGTCAGGTCAAAGATGCATGTGTAAGTTTCAGGAGGTCTATAATTGGTCATATATGTGAAATTGAACATTACACGTGACTCCATCTTGTTTTGTGCCAATGCAGCTGTGTTTTACAAAGTCAAATCTCTGGAGCGAGATGTATAATGCTTCCTGAGAGGGAACAAGCCCCCTCGAGCTTTCATGCACAGTGTGTGGCACGGAACGCATTAATTATCTGATAAATCCAAGGTTTTTGCATTTATTTATGTCTTTATCCGGACATAATTTTTCTAGCTAAAATTGTGACAGCTTAATAAAGGGGTTTTTCATGCGGGCTAACCCCACCGAGCGCACAGCAGGCCACGCGCTGAAGTTGTGAGGACCATTAATGTAAATCAGCCATTTTAATTTTGTCACACTGGAAAAGTGCAAGAGGCGGGAGGAAAGCCAATATGAAAGCCATGATTCTTCTGATCCCATTATCGAATTCTGCTGCGTTTTCTTGGAGCGACATTTTTGTGCTGGATTATCCATGTTGTGAAAAAAAGGAAGAAAGAAAGAAAGTGCTGTTAAGAATAAAGAGAAAACCTAAATGTTTTGAACGCATGCTTATTCGCAGTAGTTTAATTAGATGTACACAACATCATGTAGTCAGTTATGACATATTCACAAGTATGAAGGTCAAAAGGGGTTTCTATGAACTACAAAAACAAGCAATTATGATTGGTTCTGTGATAGCCTGGCAGTTGGTGCCGTTCAAAAAATTCTAACACAGCATTTGTAGGTGCTAATTTCCCAAATCCATCTGCAAAGCAGAACATTTAAGTATAGAATATGCATGAAAACCATGTAATTTACTCACATTCATGTTGTTCCAAACCTTTACAGTTTTCTTTATTCTGTGGAACATAAAAGCAGCTATTTTATTATATATTCATCCATCCAAATTCATTTTGGGTGGACTATCACTTTAATTTCAGTGAATATTAATTATGTAAATTATCAGTAATCATTAAGTCCCAACAAAAATTGATTATTTTAACTTTTACATACGTAAAAGGTTTTTACATATTGAATTTGTTGAATTGATGATTAATTGTTTTATTTATTTTGATGGTCCCTTTAACCCATTTTGTTGACTATAAGCCGACTTGCAAAGTTACTTATAGTCAGTCGAATATATGTTGGGAGCCATCATAAATAAAGCTATCATAAATTTGCATATATTAAGCAGACAGTCTAATAGCCCTCTGATGAGGGATAGTTGACAGGTAGGGGACCATCAAAAGAAGTGTTGCCTATTTTAATTAATCAAGTTAACTGAGGATGCCACAAAAAAAATATATGGGTTTTTTTTTGTTTTTTTGAAGGTAAGAGCAACTTTCTTGATTCCCACAAAAAATATACATTACTTTATTGTAATACATTACATATACACTATTGTTTAGGTGTAAATAGTTCCATCCACAACTATACAGATTGCAGAACAACTGGCCATTTTTCACTGGAACAGATTCTCAGTCCTCAAACATCTATCCCATTTTGGGGACAAAGAGGTTTTGGTACAGCAAGTACATCAGCCAGACTCCACAGTGCTCTGGGAATGCAAGATTTGTCACCCTGTGGGCGGCTCGCACTGTGTGAAAGGTTTGCTGAGGCAGACTCTCAGGAGACGCCTGTTGACGGCAAGCTGTCATTCCATTGGTTTGTCAAGTGAAAGGGGAGGCTTATTCCCAGCCAGCCTATGATTGATGTGTTATCTCTCGCTCCATTGGCCACTTGCATTTTTAAATGGAAATGTAGAACTGAAGTTGGGAGAAGTAGAAAGTTTAGGGCTGGGAAAAGAGCAGTATTGGAGAAATGTGAACTCCACTGGAACAAAATGAATTTAAAAGTTCATTCACATGCAGTCAGGCATGTAACATAGACATTGAAATAGATCATGATTTCTGACCGCCATTATTGTGTTCACAAACTGGGCCTGATTTGGTTGCATTCCAAAAAAAATCACCGTTCAGCTTCAAAAATGTACTAGCATAGAACACATCTTAGTATATAGAAGAAGATGAAAATGTAGCCTGATTTGGTTTGAGACTGAGAATGGATGTAACACCATCAGTTTTACTATTTAGAAAGTTTAGATATCACTACAAATAATGTAACCCAACAAAAAAAGGGTTTTTTAATTCAAAAGTGTTGCAATTATCCATTAATTTCCCTAATTTCCAGTAGAAATCATGCTGATATAAATAGAAGCATTAGCACTTATACAAATCTAGCCTGGCTTCCGCAACTATAAAGCTCATAGGAGCTTTCATAGGAGCATAGGAGCCAAGCTGCCTTACCACCTGCCTTCTGAGAGGTGGGCTTAACCTGCGTCCATCAGATGCCTCTGTATTCTACTGGACGAATCTACAGCCAATCAGACCACTCATTCCGATGATGTATGCATAGCGACGAAACCTGAAGCCACCATACCCAATTGTTGCTAGCTTCATTAAAGCAGTAGGAAAATGTCTTTACTTACTTTAATTACTTCTGCTCCGTTTTCAAAGAAAACCTGTCATGAAAATTTCTCAAAACAGCTGCAACAGCAGAGTCGAACGATTGTTGCTGTTCGGTACACGCCATGGTTGAATGCCGCAGAACTGCTGCGTCATAGCGTTACACCCGCCTCAGTTGTGCCGGGGGCCGGGGAGCTCGTTTCTCATTGGTTCCCATTTTTTTGGGAATCTAAAATGTTTTAAAACGGCAGCTTGGGCAGACTGACTTTGCTCGCAAAAAGAATGTAGCGTCACAGGAAGTATGGGCGGGCCCAGGTTAACACAAATCTGCTTTTCTAATAACAATAATGTGGTGCAAGACAGCACCACCATCCATAGGAACAAATGTTCATTAAGTTTGCTGAAACTACAAAAATATCAGTTATCACTTAGAGTGTCTGAATAAATTTGTAAAGGCTCATTGCTGCTATTGATGTCATGGTGCTGTGAACAGGTTTTTTTCATTCATACAGTGTCCCCTCTGTGGCCTTAATTACAACGATGGGTTCACATTCATGTTTACTTCACATCTACACTCTCTAGGAATGAGCTCACTCAAGTTGACAATCTGAAAAAGCCCCAGAGTACGCTTAACTTTTGCCCTTTTCATGTTGAGTCGGTTGTTTGCAGGATGTGGTGACATACTGCAAGGTTTTAAGCTTAACAAACAGTGAAGGCTGGGAATTTGTTCCACTGCTAGGAACACAGAGAATCCATAATTTGGATGAGTGAGTTTGTTCCCTTAAATGTGAGTGCACAGGCGGCAGACCAGAGTGGCCAGGCAAAGCTGTAGGTATGAAAGTAATGGGGTGTGAATGGAAAGCCCTAAGCAGTCATGCAGTCTGCACTGTTTCCAGTCTTTGAAACCACCAAAATAACAACTTCCTCAATGCTACCAGAAAATCCTGTGATATGGACTAGCGGATTTGTGGGAAGGAAGATAGAAAAGGGCAGACAAGCAGATGTTATGATGCAGATGTTATGATGAAATGTTGTTCATTTGCAAAATTAATAAAGCTTCAAAGCTAAGATATAATCTGAAAAGGAAAAGTGCATTCAGCAACCAAACTAACAAACGTTCAGTTACAGCTGCATTTACAAACATTCTACACAGTGTGTACGAAACCAAACTGAATCAATTTTTACATTTATGTGACTTTTGTATGTGCGGTGCAAGGATTAGTGTGTCGTGACTTATTTGTGTTGCCAGATCTTGGTGAAAAAATAAAAAATAAATAAAACAAGCGCTTAATATACAAAAAACTGTGACCTCTCACCTGCCTGCTTTATTAACTCCATATACTAGATTGCTTTATGAGCTCAATCCAAACAACAAGCCCAAAGAGTATTATATGATATCGTATGATAAATGGACACTGCAGCCTTTCAAACATAAACAAAATGTCACATCTGTTGATGGTGGTTTAGTTAAGACTGCAATAAAATTTTTGTTGCTCTAATATTACTTTGGTCAAAATGTTGTTGTGGTCACCACAGTGTCAATCACTGAAATAATTAAGGAGTTCCACTGTGGCGTTCAAACAACTTGTATGTTATGGACTTAGCTGAAAATCATTCAATATTTATAGGTTACTAATCAACTAACCAAATTCACATTGCAAAATGTGTTAATTTATTTATTAATCGAAGACATTAGTAAATATAGTAAATATAATTTTATTGATGAACCAATAATATTTAAATAACTTGCTATTAGAAAATATATAAGCAGTGCCATTTTTATTAATACTCTCAGTCAGTCCCCACTGCATTTTAAGAAAACTGCATCTTTTGCATAAGCAGACAAGTTGAAATGCTGAACCAACATGTATTATTTGCGCTTTGACTGTGATGCATTGCTTCTCTTCATAGAAATCTGAAGCCTGTCTCTGGTCTCTGTATAATGAATGCGCTAATTAGAGACAACAGACAGAAACATGGCTCGGACACATCTCTTCTACTTGGTGTGCCACTGAAGCACGACTAGCAGGCTTTGTTTCATTACACCCATAATGAGGAGCCAACACTAACAACTGAACCGCGGCCTGTTTATTTAACATATGCATGCTCATAATCACCTCATGAAAATTTTCAGAACACATATAATTTGCAAATCATAAACAAAAAGGCATTTGTGTTTGGTTGTAGGTTCCAGAGATGGTAATTATCCACTTCTGTCTATACAACATCATATATAGTGTTTATGCTTTTATAAAAGCAGGTTTCATTTCCATTGCCTGCTAATACTGGATAATCTAATCTTTTCAAATTGTGGATGTGATTTTCTACATTACTCTCCATTAAAAGGATTTTATCGAAATATGTGCTTATGTAGTTACTTTGCTTGTGTTTCATTTACATTTGCAATTTACATATTTGCATTGGAAAATCTGTATTTGCATAATTATATGTAAGGGATAATGCACATTTAGCTGGTCAGCATGGCAAAATAAACCTTTATAGAATGGCTTGTGATCTTGTATCATCCTTAAGGGACTCGTTTTGAAACAATGAGTGTAGGCCTACATTATCCCAGAAATGACACGACTTATCACCAAATTAGTAAACCAATTAGTATATAAAATTTTGATTCATGTTAATTATATTATGCTACAGGAAAGAGGCCGTGTTGATAAGTGATCTTCATTGTTTCGCCGCTTTAAACTAGCATCATTTCTGTTTCTACAAAGTGAAACCTCCTCTGAATAGCATCAGGAAAGACTTCAGAGGTTTACCTTCTGAGGGCTCTTTTCCTCCCGCCCTGGCAGGATTATTCATGAGCGTGTCTCCTGGTTTGTAATTGCTTAAATTGTGCTCTTCCATTAGAGGAACTAATTAGCGTTTATCATTTGTGTGGTAGCCCCGCTCACTGTCTTTCCCTCGTTCTCCTCCTCGTTTGTTTTGATTTCCGTGGCCTGACTGTTGCTGTCAACCCAGACATCTGTACGTGGGGGGCTTTAGCTGGGCAATTTAGTGAAGTAATGTTTCATTAATGATGTTACACATCAAATATTAAAGGAGTTCTTTTTTTTTAAATTCCTTTTCTTTTTAAGCGGTGTGCTATTTTTGTTCTCTCTCGCACTTTGTCTTTGTTAATATACTACGTTTTTATTTTTCATATTATTGAAATTTGAGAATAAGCCAATGGATGGCAAAAACTATTTTGCAGTCCCGCTGTCAATCTTGCTTGCACGTTAAAGGAATAGTTCAACCAAAAATGGAAATTTTATGTTTATCTGCTTACTCCAAGGGCTTCCAAGATGTAGGTGACTTCAGTAGAACGAAAAAACGAAGATTTTTAGCTCAAACCGTTGCAGTCTGTCACTCATATAATGGAAGTTAATGGCAATTAAACCTACCAAAGCTCTGAGAGTCATAATAACACATACACAGATGAATCCAAATTAAACCCTACAGCTTGTGACGATACATTAAGGTGTTCAGACACTAAACCATCGGTCTTTGCAAGAAACCAAACAGTATTTAAATCATTTTAAATTTAGATATCTGTACATTGATATAGACCTAGGTCTCGCAGCCCATAGAAACAGTCACTAATGAGGCATCTATGTGTAGATAACTATACAATGATACAAAATATGCAGCTTTAATCAATAAATTACATTTTAAAATATATTTAAATAGAAAACAATGATTTTAAATAGCACATACTGTTAACCGTATACACACATTTATATATTTATTCTAATGCAAAAGTATATTTTTGCATTGCTAAACCCAAAAACCCAAAAGGATCAAAAGTCAATAAGTGCTCTGTGTGGCATAGAATGGAAAACGTCTAGGTTACTATCGTAACCCACGTTCCCTGAAGGAGGGAACGGAGACGTTACATATGGGA
>JAUMHG010000060.1:14171329-14187432 GCA_032359395.1 Enteromius anoplus | reverse complement strand
CTCACCTTTGTTACGATCTCCTGAAAATAAACACCCTGTGAACTTTTACATACCTGACTCTGTCCATTACGTTACACTTGGGTAAGTATCAATCAATCAATTACTTTTATGTCATTTAATACAGATTGTAGCAAAGCACTGAACATTATTAAATAGGAGAACAGAGTGATGGTAATGTATCATGACGAGATTGAACTGTTTATTCATCAAATGCAGAGATGGTCTCTGTAATCAAAAAGATAATAATCACTAAAAATTAGGTGCCCCTACTGTAAGTACATGTACTGTACTGACTGTAAAATAAAGTGCAACCCAAATAATTAATAATTCATTTTGAAGAATTTGTCAATACTTGTGTCATTGCCAAGACCTTCACTTTGGAATTAATTATGCAGTACATTCTGTATCATTCATATTGCTTATGAACCTTATAGAGTAGATCTTAGTACTTCTTGGGGAGGTATGAAAGAATAAGTTACTGATCACTTAATAGTTAACTGCCACAATCTTCTGATTCTGGAGCGTTTCGCTCATGGTGAGAAAGCAATCCAGTCCAATGGGTGTCATAATTCAAGAGGTGGGATATGTTACAAAAGCAACTTTTCATATTAATTAATTAGGATTACAAGAATGCTGTCCAGACGAAGCCTTATTCCTTGGCAATTGGTATGCTTCGCAATGTTGCTTCATGAAGCAAAACCAAGAAGAAAATGCAACCATGTAACAAATTAAATCCCTGTTTTGGAACAAAGCAAGCAATCTACAGGTGGGAAAACACCCTTAGTGAATCATTTAAAAAAAAATCCAGTTTCAGCATTATTCACTGTCAAATACAATATTTTACATTTATGAGTGCTTGTTTTTCAGTCATGATTTTTTACGTAAATATAGGTATAACCCATGTTTATGTTCTTTATAGTAAACTATAATACAGTATACATTATGTTTCACCATTTGGTCATTATGCATATGAGCTCACTAGGCACTAGACATCTCAATATAAATGAAGTCAGCTAATACATTAAAGCCCAACAACATTTGTCTTTGATGCTGCCTTGCATGCATTTTCCATTTCAGCAATCCCTTCCCACCCTTTGGCAGTCTGCAGCTTATTGGTAAGAGTGAAAAATGTTTCCCGCACTCCGACACTTTCTCATCTGCACTCATGTTTATATTTACAGTAAGCATGTATTGCTCTCTCACAGGCGTGTGTGTAACACTCCTCGCTTGATAAGGCACACGTGCGGGAGACGGGCTGCTTTAGAATGGAAATATATGAATACATGCATCTTTGTATTAGCATGCGCAAGCTTGTTTGTCTCCAAAAGAGGCGGTGTGGGAATTTCACAGGAGAGAAGCCAAGTGGGGAGGGAACAAGCGCTGGCAATAGTCTCCCCCGCAGTCTCTGACAAGTTCATTTGTATATAATTACTTACACTACCCGCGTACGAGAACAGACATTTGTCACCGTCAGCGTGATGCTTGGATTTCCGACGAAGGCGAATGCGCCTGAAGTCTCTTTATATAGTTGTAGTTATTAATCCCTCCCTTGGTCTCATTTTAGCACGGCTAAACCTTAGTAATAAGGCCACGGGTCTTAACACGAGCCTTATTGGCGCAATTTATCAGGGACCCACTTCAGTGGTTCCCTACTTCTGGTTCTAGATCTCGGCATTTACATAGCTCTATGAATCTAAATCTGAAAGAGACTTGGCTGATCAGACCATGCAAATGCATTGTGTTAGTGCGCAAACCTTTACTTTTGTGATGGGTGTAGGTAGATATTAAGTTAGAATTTAATGACTTTTGGTGGAACTAATATATTCGCCTTGAACAGAGACTCTCGTTGATTGACTGCTGTTTTACATTTTAAGAGTTGTCATTATTCCACCTAGCAATCCATTAAACTTTCTCTGAGAAGTTTTCCTCTCAATTTACAGAACGTTTCAACCTTACAGCGCAAAGAAAGGACATTATCATACAAATATTTGAGATGTAATTGTATTTATTCATGTGGAAACGGCGGGTTAAAAATAACTCTTCTAACTTTGATCCGAACTTTGATATACAGTATAACACAGAACTGACCGTAATGGAGATTTTACAGCTTTAGGAAACTCAATTCCAAATTGACAATTTAAAAGGAGTTTTTGAGTGCAGTCATCTTGTCGCTTCTACTACCTCCCTGCCAAATGCTTTTTCCTTTTTGAAAAGATAATGATGGATACCACTGACTCATGTCTCAATCCCCATATGAATAACCACTAGTAGCAGCACGTAGATTCAATGGGTGCACGATTCCAGTTGATGACTGATGTGTTTGGATCATTTAGGAGAGTGTTTTTTGAGTGTTCACCAGATGTGATGCCTCACTTCTTTGAGACTTTGCTAAGCTCTATTAAACTCTATATTTAGTTGGACTATTGACTCGTCATTAAGGAAATCAATTCATAATGGACATTATTCTTCAGCTCTGTAGCTCTGTGATTACTATAGCGATCCATGCAGTGAAGTACTTTAGAGCTATTTTACTTTAAATTGTCCTGTGAAGTGATTTTGGTTTAAACCCGCTGAGAAGATCTGCATGCATGTAGCTGGTCACACTGTGTTTTATACAGTCGGTTTCTGAGATTTTATGAACTATTTAGTGACCCGATTTAAACCTGCTGAGAAGATCAGAATGCGTGTAGCTGGTCACATTGCGTTTTGGACGTTGGTTTCTCCTATGTTTTGACTGAAGTAGAACTTTGCTGACAACTCAGCATTAAAATACTAGAAAAAATAAAAATGTCACAAGCAAGATGAAAGCGGTATTGTATAAGCAATTTACTAAAAGGCGAAGGTTTCGGTCACATGTTGACCATTTGTTGTTATAGTTATTGGTGCGAACAGGCCATAAAAAAGTATCCAAATTGGATTCAAATTCAGAAATTCTCAGTATTTTTGTGTGTGCTGCTCCAAACCATCACTACCTCACCAGCTAACATTCACCGTTAAAACTGCTAATCTTTTTAGCAGTCTATTTCGTTTGCTACCAATCAGACAAATTAATTCAGCCTGTCTGGACAAAATGACTTCATATCCTTTCAATTCATATTCAGATTACAAAATGTCTCTTTTCCTGTACTGTCACAGCTATCTTGAATTCAGGGATGAGTAGTAAATTCAGGAGCTTTATGCTAGTCAGCAGGACAAGATTATTTTCAGGGATACAAGAAGGATACGCGAGAGACATCCTCCCTAGCCAAAGATGCTTCTTTGAAGACAGGAACAGTGCTGCCTGCAGCTCAGTAGGTTTTCTGCATGAGTAAACCATCTGAGATTGCCTCCCCAGTCCCAGGTAACTAATTTTACTCTTGGTAGGTGTTATTGAGTGCAAATTGTTTACACTAAGCACTTCTTGCTGTGACACCATCTGAATATCAGTGTTACCTGTTGGAGAAGCTAAAGATAGAACAACTGCTTGAAAAGAGCTTGAAAAAGGCTCTGTGTGTGTCAGATGCTCAACTGAATCGGTGTGATTTGCAATTCAGTTTTGCAAGCATAGTTCAGCTTCGAGATAACTTGTGTTAAGTAATTCGACAACAGTGTAAGAGATTAACAAACAGGTAACAGCTGGTTTTTAGCTATCAGCGGCAGTCCTGTAAAGCAAAAATTAACCCCCTCCCCTTGAACATGAGCCAGAGATACAGAGGAAGACATCCAAGTCATAAAGGACTAAATGAGCTTTTCAAGTCTACAGAAAAGAGAGCAGATCTTCTCTACTTCATTAATTTGACGCACCCCTATCAGGCCCTGTTCAGAGGAGGCAGCACATGCTGGTGTGTTAATGTGACGGTAAGTGATGCTGAAGCGGCTGTAGCAATCAGTGTAGTGCAGTGATCTCTGACGAGAGAGCCATTGGCGAAGCTTCAAAGAGTACCCATTAGCCTCCCTTTAATGAAACATGCTCGTTAATGATAGCTATCTTTCTCATTCTCTGCTCCTCAGAGAAAATGCAGGAGAGAGTTTGAAACTTGTGAAAATATTTAACATGCATGGCAGGGTGCAGGAAGGGGCTTGCAAAGCCCTCCGGTATCTCACCTGCTTACGCCTTCTTTGAGGAGGTTGCAAAAATTGTCTTTTACCACGGTCACGTCCATAGATGTTTAGATTGTGATTAATTGTGAGATGAAATTTAAACAAATAAATAAAAATGCTATTGTGATATTTAAGTATTTTTAATAATTGTTGAATGCATGTAGGGAGATACACTAGTGTTCAAAGATGGAGACAGATATGTACATTACTGGTCAAAAATGTCAAGGGATAGTTTACCCAAAAATGAAAGTTATCCTCTTTTTTACTCACCTTTGAAGCATCCTAGGTGTATATGACTTTCTTCTTTCAGATTAATCCAATTAGGTATAAAAAAAATTGGCCATACACCTCCAAGCATTTGAATAGGTTTAAATGGGTGGTAGCTGTACTCCCGGCGGATGACGTAGTGCGTACCTCTGGCAAAAATGTAGTTTCAAAGGAAAGACCGTTTCCTTACTTTAGCAAAGAAAACCATTACTAATTACGTAACATCAACATACTGTACAGTGGGTACTAGAGATGTCCCAATGCGCATTTTGTCAGTAAAGCCGGTCCTGTAATCAGTGGTAAATGCCATCAGGTGCATGATTTCACATTGAGCCGTATATACTACACTCAGCCGTTGTTCACTGACAAGCTGCGCAAAACCATGTTCATTATCTGTGTGAATGTTTACCGCCCAACAAGACAAAGACCCTAAGCACACAGCTAAAATAATGAAGGAGTGGCATCACAACAACTCCGTAACTGTTCTTGAATGGCCCAGCCAGAGCCCTGATTTAAACCCAATTGAGCATCTCCGGAGAGACCTAAAAATGGCTGTCTCACAACGTTTACCATCCAACCTGACAGAACTGGAAAGGATCTGCGAGGAGGAATGGCAGAGGATCCCCAAATCCAGGTGTGAAAAACTTGCATCTTTCCCAAAAAGACTCATGGATGTATTCGATCAAAAGAGTGCTTCTACTAAATACTAAGAAAAGGGTCTGAATACGTAGGACCATGTGATTTCAGCTTTTCTTTTTTTATAGATCTGCAAAAATGGCCACAATTCTGTGTTTTTCTGTCAATATGGGGTGGTGTGTGTACATTAATGAGGGGAAAAATGAACTTAAATGATTTTAGCAAATGGCTGCAATATAACAAAGAGTAAAAAATAAAGCAGTTTTTAAAATTGTAATCTTAAATCACAATATTACTGTTTTTTACAGCATTTGTGATCAAAACAGATTTCTTTCAGTCTTAGAGCCTAAACATGAACGGTAGCATACCTAATTGAGAAGCTCTTCTCTAATTATGAAGAATCTTATTTAATAGGTCACTGCGTGATAAATTACTCATTCGTGGTCAGCTCTGTTTACAATAAATTCCAATGACCTTTACTAAAAGTGGTACAAAAGTTCACATCAAAGTAATGGTGCATAATGTAATCAAATGAACAATTATTGTGTGTCAGTGAGAATATTAGGCTAAGTGTGTTGTTGTCAAAACAACTTCAATTAATTTATTCAACAGCACCTGATCATTCAACATCATATCAACCAGCTCAGGGACCAATTTACCAGAACAAGATGAGATCAAGCCCCAAACTAGTTGCTGTTACAGTTTAGTTTCACTGCTCAAACAACTATCATCCGATGCTTTGTAAACTGTCAAATATTTGCGTATGACTTATTCACAGCCATATCTGCATGTGCTAACAGACTTTGAGATCTGATATATTGAGAGCAGGTGCAAATTACAATCCTGCATTCATTATAAAGCAGTAAGTAATCTTAGTGCTAACTGAGAGACTGTCTTGCATTTGGTGCCAATATGACTGATATTAAAGACGCCATCCTAAGTGTAAAATGTGTATTTTTCCCCGGCTGTCAAGGCAGGTAAGGTTCTTAATCCGTTCACTCTCATGGGCTTTCTTTCTCTAAGATTCTTTTTGCAGTAAGAGACACTGTCTTTTTTTGAAAGTTGCTCAAGGCACAGACATAGATTTGAAGGGGACGTTGGCTTTTAATGACACATGAAATCCGCTAACATATTCTAGCTGTGATGTAAAGTAGAACAAAACTTTCCCTTTCACTGAACGCAAACAACTGAACTTATCTAACATAAATCAAAATGGAAATTAACTTAACATTAAGTCAGATCACGTAGAAATACACACTGTGGTCTGCTCAGCACTTGTGCTTTTTATCATACATGAGCCAGCCAAAATTTTCACCCTGTTAGCCCATGCTGATAGAAGATATAACTACATGCTCTGCTAGCAAAATGCCTATTTTTCCAAATAAACCAACTATTCTAAAGAAATGTACATTTTGGTACAGTATGCAAAAAAAAAATCACATTTCATAATATAATCTAGAAGTTGCCATTAGTGAAATATTCTTTTAACTGTTTTTGACATCTACAGCTTATATAGTGAGATGTTTAAGTATGTGTGCGTTCTTGAGATGTCAACTGTCATTGAGACAGCTTTGACAAGGTACAGTATTATATTTGAACATATATTATAGTTAGTGGTTCAAAGGAGCGAGTTTCATCGGTTTTGCTCTTAGTATGTCTGATAAAGTGTTGTTTCTAGTAAAGGTGCTTGAGCTGCTCGTTGTTTATTTGTTCATAATTGAGATTTGATTGAGAGCACATATTTAGGGTGTATGTTTGCTGTATCCCACATGGAAAGAACCTATATGAGGATATATGGGCATATATGAAACCTTTATGCAGTATATATGCACATATATGATAATATATATGCGCATATATGAAACCTATATGCAGTATATATGCACATACATGATAATATATATGCTGCATATATGCATATATATGCCACATATAGGCAAAATTGAGGTGCATATGTGTGCATATACAGGCCATATATGATAATATTTATGCTGCATATATGCGTATATATGCCACATATAGGCAAATTTGAGGTGCATTTATGTGCATATATGTACATACTGTATAATATAGGAAAACTGACAATTTTATATATGTATGCATATATGTGCATATATTTACATATATTATAAGAAAACGCACAATTTTATATATGTCACATATATTAAAAACCTATGTCAAAACCTATATTAAAACATATATGTTTATATAGATTATTTCCGGGATATGAATATTAATATTGACTGTTCTGTTTTTAAATGTATATTTGTGTACCAATCGTTCACTAAAAAGCTAGGTAACAATCTGCTGTTCTTAGGATCTGTGATGGCAATGATGGTTCTTTTTTGCTGTATAAAGAACCTTTAACATCCATAAAACCTTTCCGATGTACAAAAAAATTCTTTGTGGAACACAAAATATTTGTATTCTTTGAAACATTTTTCTATACGTGCATGCAGTTCTACAGCAGTCTTAAATATAAGACTATAGTCTTTAGAGAATACGCTATGCTTGGCAAGTAGTGTGTTGTTCTGTTCACTAGTGTAGTCTTTCATGCTGAAATCTCCACTTCACCTGTACAGTTATCTAGAAAAACACAGGGCCGTTTCTAAAAACATACTTTACTTACAGAGTGCACTGAAACAGAGCTGGCCCCGGCTTCATTGTTTTAACTCGCTATAAGATTCATCTGTGTCACTTGACTGTGGCCTTTAAAAGGGCATTAGCTGCAAAACAGCACCAAAATGCTCCAGCGAAGTGGATAGGTCTTTCACTAAAGCCCCAGGGTATAGCAGGGCTGAAACCTCTGCATGCGCTGTAGTGGTCAGACAGACTAGGAGGACCACTTCAACTTGATTTCTGGCTCTCTTGCTCCCCCTGCTGAAAGTTACATGGACTGCCTCTGGGTGAAAATGGCAGATTTTTTTCACATAAGTCTAAGGAACCTTTCGAATTCAGGAGGGAAATTGATGGCGGTCGTAAAATACGCTATTATCATTAAAACAAGACAAAGTAGCCCATTGCATGAAGCTCTGTTGCTGCAAGCGAGCAAGTAAATGTAGCCAGAGGTTTGTACAATTTACAAGAAGAGTAGATTCCTATGAAGCAAGGTGCTAGTTGCCTTTTTTCCAAATTCATTCAGATTTTTTGCTAATGAAAGATTGTTAATGTCTGGTTAACCTCAGGGAAAACAAAACAAAAAAAAAAACGATACAACAGAAAAACAGAGAGGCAGCAAGCTTGAGAAAAAAAGAGAGAGAGAGGTAAGACAGCTTCTGCCTGATCATGGTCATTACCCATTACTCAATTGATCCATATTACGACCTACTGCCCTCACTCTAGCTCCGCTCTGGCTTGGATCTTCTGACTGTAAGAAGAAACAGCATTTACAAAGCAAGCTTTGCTAGCATTATATTGCATGTAGCAGAGACCAAAAGTGCCAAACCGAAGTCCTCCACGTGTTGCCATGCTTTGTTTCTTCCTCCACTGCAATAAATGCTTGTTACCTCTTGTCTCCTCCTACAGAGATGAAACAATATGATCGACATAAGTACCACCTACTTACCGATGGCACCGCTTTGTGCCTGCCCACTGCACAATCGATGTTCGTGAAATTCTTAGCATTACAGGGCTCATGCTGGGGGAAGTGAGCATTGAGGCCATTGTTCAGTGTGTGGGTGCATGGCTTGGCAGTGCTGACTACTTTGTCTTTTTGTTTGGCGCGCCATGACTTTCGCTTCAATGAGCTTATGCCGAAGCTGAGCTGCTCTGCTCAGAAAGTGATAGCGAAAGAAGAGAAGTAAAAGATGGAAGGAGAGAGAGAGATGAAATGAATGTAGAAGAGAAAGAGGGGATCTTAAAGGAAACGGACACTGCTGTAAACAAGTTTGTGAGGAGCTCGATTCAAGGTCAGGGAACGTTGCTCGGATGCTACTTGCACTAAAGGGACAAGCGCACACAATATTATTAGCATTCATTGCTTCATTTTGTGTGTTGGTTTGTCCCCAACAATCTGCTTAATTAGTGTAAACAGCAAAACTGTCTTTGAAATATCATAGAATTTTATGCAGGTGTCACATGATGTTTTGAAGCAATGCTAAGGTCATGGGTTTGATTCCCAAGGATTGCGTACTTTGAATGCATTGCAAGTTGCTTTGAATACAAGCACCCACGAAATGCATAAATGTACAGTAAATGTAAATCTTGGCATGCATATGCATGATGGTTACTAAGCTATTTCTCAACAAGATTTTGTATATTGTGGTGTTTTCTTGTGACAGATGATGCATAATTGGATCCAAAAGTGGTTTCGCAGCAATGCCGTAAAAGAACCGAACACCTATTCCACTATAAAACAGTAAAAAGTCTTGAGCAATGGAAAGGGTTCGTAGATTTGAAAGTTTCTTAATGGAACCATTGATGCCAGTAAAGAACATCACATTGAGTAAGGACCTTAAACACCCCAGTGTAGTTGCTCCCATAACAAATGTACTGTTGATTTGGATAATTGGGGATTGCTAAATATATATATATTTTTGTATACATATAAATATACATATAATTGGATAATTGGGGATTGCTAAATATAAATATACATTTATATACATATAAATATGTATATTTTTTAATCCTCTAGGTTGGATAATCATCTTTATATGAGAATAGAGATACAGATTGTTTCAAATTTGAATGGCTTCAACCTGTTAAGTATATTTATGTTATTAATTAGTGTTTTGTTTTCAGTAAAATGCTTAAACAACCATCAAACAAGATTAGAGAAAACTGTGAAAGAAAATAAGACATTTTTGTCCTATAACAAATCTTTTGTTTTCCTTACCCCATTGGCATTTTCTTTTATTGTTTGTCTAAGTAAACCTCATTAAATGTTGTAGATTTATGTTTAAAACAAATAAAAACAATTTGCCAGTGGGGTACGAAAAATATCTCATCTCATGATTTTACTCCGCAAGTAAATGTTTCTTGTTTTAAGGATGCTTTGATAATTATACACCAAAACAAGACAAAAATGTTATTAAATGTTTTTGCGGTCAATGCTGTGGAGCAGAAATCATTTGCTCAATATTAAACCAGCGATAGCATCTCACTCTGTCTACAGTTTCCCCAGAATTCAAGACTTTTGTTTGACAGCATATTTTAATGCTTTAATGTGCTGTATGATGACTTCCAGATAGTGACAGAGCAAAGTGGTCCGTTGGGAGAGTTATGAGATGTGTAATATATGGCATAACATTGCAGCATACATAGCCTACTGTGTTGCTAAAAAAATCTCAGTTTATTGCAAAATGAAGTGATTTGATTATGCATGCTATACCCATATGCCGCCAGCACCAGACTCTGTTATTTTCCAAAGGCTCATCTCAGTCTTGGCTCTAATAATGGACAAGAACTGCAGCTAGGGTTGGTCAGCACAATTTGGCTTTCATTATTACTAGTTTAGCTTTACCCCTTCGCAGGAAATGAGAAACTCTCATTGCATGTGATGATCTCAGCTCATAAAATATAGAGGACATGGATGTGTCAGCTCTACCCGCAGGTATACAGCAAACTTTCTCTCAGCCTCAGACACTGAACACCCACTGGCATGATTTCAGGCACTGTGTATATGAGAATTAGATGTGTATACCAACACGGCTCTGCTCTGGATCGTTTGCATATCCCGTGTGGAGTTGGATGCTTAATTATTCACATAAGCATTACTTTGTAAGTGCGGTCGGGTGCGTTGGGACGGATGTGCTGGTTGTGACGTCAATATAGTAATGGCTTATATCATGAATATTAATTTTGCCAAAAATTTGACATTATTTTTTACTAATACATTAATAATCCATGTGATGTGTTAATCTGCAAATCAGGTCTAGATAATGTGCTCGTTTATAAGTAAACTGAAACATTATGAGTAGAGAGAGTAACATTATTTTAGACTGTAGCGTATGTATTTATAGAAACTAAGTTCTCATTACACAGTTATTCAGTTTGATGAAGGAAGCAGTCATAATTGTTGACCAATTAGATTGCTAAAATGAGCTCATCTGATCTGATTAAAAATTAATTTAAGAATATCATTCTCACATCTGCTATTCGTCTGGGACTTTTTATTCAAAGAATAAATTACCCAATTACATCTCACCAAACCTGTATTACCATCTTCTGTGAAACTTAAAAGGTTATCTGAATTTGTTTTTGTTTTTTTTTCCCCTCCATACACTCAAAGTAATTAATTACCTGAGACTTCTGTCAAGTCTGAGTAATGACGGAAATTATATTTCTGAGTGAACTGTCCCTTTAAGAATGATTCATTGTTTTCACTTTGATTGTTATCCACTATTATAAGATAATTTATTTGATTATTAGGTAACACTTTAGGATAGAGAACATTTATTCACTATTAACTATGACTTTTCCCTTAATGAATTCCTAATTTGTTGCTCATTAATAATAAGGTAGTTGTTAAAAGAATAATTCACCCAAAAATGAAAGTTCTGTCATTATTTACTCACCCTCAAGTAGTTCCAAATCTGTATGAATTTCTTTGTTCCGCAGAACACCAAGGAAGATATTTTGAAGAAAGTTTGTAACCAGGCTGCTTTGGGTCACTGTTGACTTCCATAGTACTTTTTTTTTCCTACTATGGAAGTCAATGGTGACCCAAAACGGCCTTGACATTCTTAAAGGGACTGTTATATGTATAATTTCTGGGTGAATGATGACAGAATTTTCATTTTTGTGTGAGCTATTTGTTTAAGTTTAGTTATTGGATAGGAACAGGGATCTAAAAAAAAAGGTTATATAGAATAGGTATTAATATGTGCTTAATTACTACTAAGAAATGGCTAATATTCCAGTAATATGCATGCTAATCAGCAACTAGTAAAGAGACGTTAAAATAAAGAGTCACCGATTATTACTTTTTGGTACCGTACCCACAAATTAGTGCATGTGTGTCACATTTGTTAGCTTTTTGCTTTCACTAGTACAACAATTAACTACGGTAAATAAATAAAATATGCTTTTGATATTAACAAGCTGACATCACAACAGCCACAAGACAATTGTTTCAGCTTAGCTTTTGTTCCCGTCCCCTGTTTTCTCTGCATACGGAAGACAAAAGTGTTTTGTTGCCATGTTGACTACTCATATCTCCTTCACCACAGCCAAACAACAGATATGGCTGCTTGCCCAGCCGGCAACGAATCCAGGAGAATAGAGAGGGTTCTCCTGAGGGCTGTAATGTAATTGCCATTTCGAAGTTTACTTTCGCATCCGTTTATAACCACCTGAGTCAGCAGCTGTCGGCGTTAATTCCACATTCATCTCAGCCCTTTTGTTTTCATGTTGAAACCAAGGTTGAAGGGGTTTGGAAATGGAGCTCTCCTGACTAATTGTGCTTGCTTAAGTCGAGACGCTTAAGACTAAACTATTGAAAAGAAATGCATTGTGTAGCATTTAGTTTTTTCTGTAATGACTTTCCTTTAATGAGTATGCTTAAAAGTTAGGTGATCCTGTTAGCTGGAAGTTCAAGGTTCAAGGTCTTTACTACTACTACGGTTTGCTATTTGGTAAGAAGTAATTTTGAAGCCTTTTTATTACACACATGAAAGCAAAAACAGGGAACGCAGCCACAAATTCATTCCCATATCAAACAAGGCTCATTTTGTCCAGGTTTATGATTAGCTTTTATCCTCTAACAAGTGCCAAAATGGCTAACAACATGTAATCTTGAGTGATATGTGTTTACTCTCCTCCTCTGCCCCTTTCTAACATTCGCAATTCCCATAACACCCCCAGAGCACACAAAAGCCCAGCCAACTGCACAATAAAAGAGATATCATCTCCATCTCGCGCGCCGTCTCTACATTGTACTCTGCAGCATTGTGGAGGGAGGCCAAAGCTGGAGGATGCATTACCTGTTTGGCTCATGTTACGCTGGCCCATGGAGAGCCACGGATCAAGATTAAGTCACATTTGCATTTTAATACCTTATCCGGGACGGCGACTTTTCTGTTCTTTCCTATTTTGTGCTTGTTTAATGGTCTTCCGTGAACTGAATGCACAAGTTTATAATAAACAGAGGACTTCATTATGTAAATGCAGGGTCTGCATTACACCCCAGAGTGGTTAGTGAGTCTCTGGGGATGGATTGTGAAATATGTCCCGTGAAATTCCACATCAAACAGGGGTGCGGAAAAGCCAGGTTGTCGTTATTATTGGATTAGATGGAATAGCGGGCTTGCTGACATAAATTAGACACTGCGTGGGATTTCGGGAAGGGGGAATGCTATGAAATCAGAGATATTTGTGTTTGTATTATTGGTCATGATTGGGTGACAGAGGATGAAATATTACCATGCGCCTGCATGTGTACTTTAAAAACACATTTTGTATTCCTAGCTTGTCATTGAGTTGAAATGCTGCCTTTTTAAAGTATCTACATATCAGTCATCCAGTGGCACGCAGGACTACTCCTAGGATTTATTGGACTGAAGGGAATGATAATTAGACCTGTAATTGGCATTTACATCCAGGCACATTACCCAGTCTCCTTTGGGAAATTTGGGAAATATCTCACAAGTTCAAAACAGAGAAAAATTCAATTTTCCCTTTGCTATGACCTTGCATGTGTCATCAATTATGTTACATTTCTTGCCATAAAATATACAATATTGACAGTGTCTTGAAGCAACAAAACAAATGTTACCTTTACACGAATGTGTGGCTTGGTTGATTAAAATCATTCATATTTAATTGACCGCAGCATGGAGGAATTCGACATTTGTCAGTGCTGTATCTGTGTTCTACTGCCTACCTTGCTGCATAAATATCTCATATTTTGTTTATGAAACATCTGCTCTGTTTATGCACTCCATGACTCTTCGGATTCGGGTTTGTGTTGCAATAGAAAGTAATTGGAGGTGGAGGAGGGTTTGTATGACTCCCACATCTTTATTCAGAATTGAAAATGAAACCTTTAAAAATAAAATGTGACCTCAAAACCATCTAAGTGTTTACTTGAAACCATCTCAGAGATGTCATGGTTTTGATGTTTGCCCTGGCTGTGCATTTACACTGTTTCAGATGATAATGTTTTTATTTTTTGCAGGAATCATTCTTTTACCTTTTATTATGTTTAGCCTAAGTTTTTCAGTTTTCTCTGTTGATCATAAATTCAGCTATAGACATACAGTGTGTTTATCATAAAGTTCCATAATAAAGATGATTTTTTTCACTGTGTGTTTTCTCTACATTTGTTTTGTAAATGGAAATATTCTTAGAGCATCTCATTTCTGGCCAGAGAATTCCCTCCGCATCTTCACATAAGCTATGGATTCAAGGAAAGAAAAGTGTGAATGTTGAATCCAAGCCTGGCACTCATGTGCCTCGGTTTCTCCAACACAGTCTCAGTCATGACCAATTCGTACGAGGGGCCAAATTTGTGCCAATTCGTACGACCTCAATTTGTCTAAAACCACGTGACGGGTAGGTTTAGGGGCGGGGTTGAGTCATGGGTTCAGCAGGAGTGTCTGTAACCCTATTGTTAGGTATTTAAAAAAAAACAATAGCTTTTATGATCATGACTGCACAAAGCATGACTAGATTTTATCAGCAAACAAGAATACTGGGTTAAAACTGAAAGAGAATGATAGCTGAAGTGCTCTGTCAGATTGTGCTCAAACAACACAGAACTACTGCAGCAAAAGTAATAGAAAACTTCAATATCTACCTTGAAGGCTCTGTTTCCACAAAAACAATAAATAAATAAATGTTAAAAAAAAAAACATAGAGAACTTCACAACGCTAACAACCATAAAAGAGATGCAATTGCTAAATATTTAATGGCAGAAACCAGTGCAACAATGCCAAAAGATGTCTTCGTCACAAAACAATGAGCTTGGATGTACTCAGATCTTTTAGTTGAATCAATCCTTATGGAACTTAATTATCTGACACACTTAGTGAACAGCAAGTATAGCATGTAGAGCATTTTCATCAAGGTCTGTTTTAAAGTAGACCGTATTTTGTGTCAGTATCATTCTAAGATAATGCGTCATGAGATACACATTTACAAGGGATTTGTTTTCTTTGTTATAGGCTTTACATCTTATATCCTCTTCTTCTTTTTTTTTGCTGAGTATGTTTTACTGAGGCCAAGCAATGATTATGTATGCCACAATTGTATAGACAAGTACTGATACACAGCAATAAAACACCAAAAACTGTGACATATTGCTCTTTTCACCAAGTCATTACAAGGACCAATGTCTGTTTGAGAAAAGTGATACGGAGGACTGATGTAGTATGAATATGCTAATGGCCCATTGTTTTGTTCACAGTTCCTCTTGATTAAAGTTGTAAATTAAAGGAAAGGCACAGGGTTACTTCACAGCCTGATCGCTTTTTCATAATGAAAGCTTCCAAATAGTGTTTATGAAAAGAAAAGGCTTTAATGCCTAATAGAGCTTGACTGCACGGAATACATCAAATGAGCCATGTGTCATAGTCACAAAGTCTTTTATTTTACTTTTTTTACGTTTCTGAGTCAACATCAATAAAAACAGTGTTAGTTATATAGATGATCAGAAAGATATAGCAAAAAGTAGAAATGTGTACATTGAGCATGGAACGAATATAGCATGGGCAGGTTCAAAAACAAGGGCTTTGTGTTGCTCATCCAAATGATCGAAAACAAAAACTTCTGATCTCTGAATTAGGGATGGAATGTTACAAGTCAAAAATATCAAGCAAAAGAGAGGTGCCCTTGTGTCTGTTCTTGGAAGCGCTAAGAGATAAATCCATAAGCCCAACATAAATAAACAAATAAATTCCTATCAGTTGAAGCTGTTTACAAAGTAGTCAAAGCTGCCCTCAGAAAAGACATGGTAAAGAATGAAACATTTGATTCATGTATGTAGTTATTGTAAAATTGCATGTTTTTATGAAGGTATTACTTATTGTAATTGTGAAGGATATTAAAGTTTGAATGAAATCATTATTTTATTGGAACTGATTCATTTCATAATCAAAGGGATGCCTATAGCATTAATATTGTTTATCTTAGTATTTATTTATATTTTGGATTATTATTATTATTTTATATATATATA